>CAUZLF010000608.1:0-500000 GCA_963580285.1 Lucinisca nassula
CTAGTTTGGTTAGAATATGTTCAGTGGTTTAGGAGGAGATGTTGTTTGTGGACGGACGGACGAACGGACGACGACGACGGACGGTCAGTGATCACAAGAGCTCCCCGGAGCCTTAGGCTCAGGTAAGCTAAAAATCAAATATCCTCTATATCTTGCATTACAAGCAAGGATTTAATTTGAGAAATTCTCAGACTATATCCCTTTCAATAACATATAGCAATTTTCGAACTATCGTTATTTCTATATCTGTCATTGAATTATTGAAATCTCTTGAAAAAAAAAACAGAGAACTTTCTATGCGGTTTCAACTGAATGTAGCATTTTGCACACGATTTCAAAGAATCAGAGGTCCATTTGTGACCGCCTGACTCTCTTAGCAGAGGAAACTCAAGTTTCAATTCTTGTGTGAATAGGCACATATGTTATCTAATGCAATGTAACATGCATCAAATTTAAGAAATTTTGGGTTAAGTGTAATTTTATGATCTTAGCCTTTTCAATATGTTTTTAGCGTGTTTAAATACGTGTTTAAAACAAAAGTTTGCATGGAAAATTAGTTAACTAAAGCAAATTTTCATTATTAGCTCACCTGAGCAAGAAGTGCTCAAGATGAGCTATTGTGATCGCTTTGTATCCGTCGTGTGTCCGTCCGTCCGTCAACAATTTCTTTAAATGACATCTCCTCCTAGGCAAATGGCCGGATTTCAAAATCATTTCACAGAAATGTTCCTCTGGGAACCCTCTACCAAAATTGCTAAAAATGGTTCTGCTCCGCTGAAACAAATGGCTGCCAGAGCTAAAAATAGAAGAAAAAAAAACAACTTTAAACGACATCTCCTCCTAGGCCAATGTCCCGATTTCAAAATAATTTCACAGAAATGTTCCTTGGGTGACCCTCTACCAAAATTGCTAAAAATGGTTCCGCTCTGCTGAACAAAATGGCCGCCACATCTAGAAATAGAAAAACCTTAAAACGATATCTTCTCCTAAGCCAATGGCCGAATTTCATAATCATTTCACAAAAATGTTCCTCGGATGGCCCTTTACCAAAATTGCTAAAATGGTTCTGCATGGCTGAACAAAATGGCCGCCAGAGCTAAAAATAGAAAAAACTTTAAATCACATCTCCTCCTAGGCCAATAGCCCGATTTCAAAATAATTTCAAATAGAGGGTCCTTGTCTGACCCTCTACCAAAATTTGCTAAAACGGTTTCATTTTGCTGAACAAAATGACCGCCAGAGCTAAAAATAAAAAACTTTTAAACGACATCTCCTCCTAGGCGAATGTCCCGATTTCAAAATAATTTCACAGAAATGTTTGGGTGACCCTCTACCAAAATTGCTAAAATGTTTTTGCTCTGCTGAACAAAATGGCAACCAGATATTAAAATAGAAGAACCTTTAAACGATATCTGCTCCTAAGCGAATGGCCCGATTTCAAAATCATTTAACAGAAATGTTCCTCGGGTAACCCTCTACCAAAATTGCTAAAATGGTTCTACTCCGCTGAACAAAATGGCCACCAGAGCTAAAAATAGAAAAACCTTAAAACGACATCTCCTGGGCCAATGGCCTGATTTCGAAATAATTTCACAGAGACAGTCCTTTGCTGACCCTCTACGAAAGTTGCTAAAACGGTTCTGCTTTGCTGAACAAAATGGCTGCCATACTTTTGCAGAAATGTTCCTACGGTGACCCTCATCCAAACTTGCGAAAATGGTTTTATTCCAATGAACAAAATGGCCATCAGAGTTAAAAATAGAAAAGTCCTTTAGATGATAGCTTCTCCTAGGCCAGTGGCTAGATTTCGAAATAATTTTACTGAAATGTCCCTTGGATGACCTTTTACACAAGCTGCTAAAATGGTTTTCCTTGCTGAACACAATGGCTGTTGGGTAATATTATTTTAGGTCTGGCCTGCCCAGGCAAGGTGGTGCAATTAGGACCGTCTATGCACATGAACTATATTGGTTTGATTGGGTGGCAGGGCTTGAGATGTCTTCTCAGTGTTGGGTAATATTCCAACAAAATTAGATACAACATCTTCAAAATGACCTAAATAGTGTTGAATGGGACGTTAAATCTCAATTTAAACAAAAAGGGCATAAGAGGACCAGTCTGATCTGGATCCACACTGTTTGCAATAATGACTTTAAAGTAACCAGCCAACAAAAAGCAGAAGATAATTCTGAAGTGTTAAACAGAAACATCATAATCACTCTTTGAAATTGTACATTTAAATAAAAACAACAAGGTTTTAGACCTGTCAAAATATCAACAGGCAGTTGAAGATACACTATTATACATAGCTGTGTCACTGCTTGCATATGGTATGAATCAGTAGGACTCAAAACAAACTGTGAAGTGACTAATATTGTTATGCCAGAAGGTATACATATTAAATTGTGCAGTGACTATGGCTCTCATTGTATAATAAAAGCCACTTAGAGGTTAGGACCCAGATGTTTGACCTACTTACAAACAGAGCTGCAAACATAGGCTAGATAACTACTAGGCTCTTGAAAATAATATAGGGGGCGTAAGGATCTGCGCTGCAGTATACAAAATCAGCACCAAAACTGTTTATTTTGGATGTAGTGATGTAGATAAGGTGGGTATATGTTGATAGTTAAAGGATAATTTTCATTATCAATAAAACATATGTTGTGAGTATTTATTAGAACTACCTTGCATTTAATGAATATACACACACCATACATTTTTATAGAAAAATAAGGGAGACTTTAGCTAATGTACCACTAAATACCCACCATATCTAGAGCTCTATGAACTAAAGATTTGACTGATTGATTGTTTTGGGTTTAATGACACGTCAACCCTTGTGGGTCATTTTGTGTCCTCTCAGGGAAACGGAGAAAAGAGGTAGGAGAGATAGTAGAGGATATAAAAGTGTGTGACAGAGGAGAAGAGGCAAAGGAATGGAAGGAAGTGTATATAGAAACAGAAGAAATAACACCCCCCCCTCTACCCATACTTGCAGCAAGGACAGTAGGCCTTGTCCAACTGTGAGCCAATAATAGTTGGACACAACAGTGATGCAAGATACACTTATAGAGATTTAATTACAGTATTAATAAATGAATTCTGAGCCAAGGCACAGAAAAGAATCAAGCTGGCATATAGTATTGGCATGCCTAAATAGTGTTGACATGGATGTAAAGCTCGACACAAACAAACAAATTAACCCTTGCCCTGCTGAGCCTGGATATGCCTAATCTTTCAAACAATGTAGATTCTGAAGAAGCCATCTGATCAAGATTTACAATTGCATTCAGTTTGGGAATTTATAGGAATAAATTACATCATTTTAACCCAGTTAGAATGGGGCACTGGCAACCCGGGATTGGCAAACAGTGAAGGCCCAGATCAGATGCTGCAGAACTTGATGTCTGATCTGGGCCTACATTGTTTGTAAAATGTTCTGCCATTTTCCATATTAATTTTAAACATAATATATCTTGTCACCCCTAAATTTTGAAAAGGACTCCTGCATTACACAAGAAAGAAGATTCCATTTGAGACAAAATGGGTGAAGGTGGGACAGAAGTTCTACAGATGTTGTTCCTGAAACCTGCATCACTGCTGTTTAAAGGAAATGAGAAATCATTTTATAATCAATAAAATCTAAAAATTGTCAATTACCACACTCTGCTGGCGAGATTCGGAAGTTTATACACAGGGTAATAAATACTCTGTAGGCAGGTAAACATGTGGAATCTTGTTTGTTTGATTTGATGTTTAACGACCCCGTCAACACAATTTAGGTCATTTTGGAGACGTTGCCTCCAATTTTGTGGGACTTTTACTCGACATTGAGATGAAATGACATCTCAATCCCTGCCGCCCAATAAAACCAATAGGGTTTATAAGCATGGACGGGCCGACTCGCAGCAATTTTCCTGTGCAGGCATAGACCTTCTAAGCGGATTACTACTGCTAATGTGTGGTCGGTATCAACGTGGAAGCATCGTGCAGGCCAATCTATTTCTCCAAGACCCAATGGGCGGGGGCGATAAACATGTGGAATCATCTGCTAGCGTAATGTGTGTGGGAAAATTCTGCTAATTAGTCAGCTGCTTAGTCACATGGTGCGGTGACGTCAATCCTGACTATGTCCATGGACTAGAGCTACAGAAAACAAACCCAGGTGTATCAATTTTGCCAGGAAAAAAAAAGAACAGACAAAATGGAAGAAATATGAGAGAGGTTGAAACTCCTTCCATTGTACTGACCATACACGGGTGTATGTTTGAGTCTGTGCAATCGGAATTTACACATTTTGCTTACAGTACAGAAATGTACAAGTAATAAACGAAATGTAAACAGTCTATACCGCAATTCAGGATCATTTTCCTAGCCTAAATTCCGACACAATTGGCCCACCAGTGCTGTCAGTGCTTTGAAATATGCTATTGTTTCCCAAAATAAAACTGACTGATGATGCTTTATCAGCCGAAACTACGTAGTATGACCCATCTTCTTTCTTATGAATGTTTTCATTGCTCTTAAAGGAACTCATTTTTGATTTTTATATTCCTAACGAACCAAGTGTTTATGCTCGAAAATCTAATGTCATTATTTCCAAAAACAAACCTTAACGTCATTTATATTCAAATACAAAACCTCCAGTGCAAACTAACACAATTTTATGTTATCAGAAAATTAGTGTTAGAAGCTTCTATGGTGAAATGGTTATACTACTTGCCTAATAAACCAAGTTTCATGGGTTCAGTCCCATGCTTCTCCACACTTGAGGGGTTTTTGATGACGAGAATCCACATCCTTCGAACACAGTGACTAAATTTAAGAAAAAAATTACAAAATCTCCACCTAAGTTCTTAAATGGTTCTGCTACAGTGAACAAATAGCACATGGATAAAAATAAAAACATCATCAAAAGGTAATACAAATTGACTCAGGTGAGCGAATTAGGTCCATCATGGACCTCTTGTTTTTTTTGTAGTGACTAAAACAATTTTATCTATAAGAACTTTTTGTAATATCTTTTTATGCCGCCGAAGGAGGGCATATAGTTTTTGCACTGTCCGTTTGTGGGTGGATTTGTGCGTTCGTGCATTTGTAAGTCGGGGGGCATTGCTCACTTATAGTGATTGTTTGTTTGTATTGGAGTTTAACGGCCCAGTCAACACTATTTAGGTCATTTTTGAGCCGGTCAGTTTACCTATCAACACTTTCCTGGGCAAGCTTATACGTAAGCGGTTAACCAGTACAGTGCACATTCTTTCGCCAGAAACTGACAACTGCCCTTCTCGAATCAGCGGAAGGGAGAGTATGACCGTAGAAAAGATTTCATGATCAATCTCCACGAAAGAATGTTGCCGACCCCGGCGGGATTCGAACCCGCGACCTCCTGATCACCAGTCAGACGCGCATCCGACAGAGCCACCGAGGCCGGCCTCACATATAGTGAGAGCTCTTTCCCAATTGTATAAATATTTTCGTTCATTAAACCTAAGATACTAATGTAATGACTGTGTTCCTACACCCAGTCTAAACTTTCTATTGCAGTGGATGCCCTATTTGGACAAACCTTGTCGCCTTTCTCGACGAAGGACAGAGATTTAACTGAGGGAAAATGCTCAGCTCACCATGCGAGTAGCTGGTGGTTCTCAAGTTGTTCCGGACCTCACCTTACCGGTTGCCATACTACAGGAGGACATGAACTGAACAATAGCTACACGCACTGGGTTGCATCGGATGGGATAACTTATTACGTTTCCAAAGCAACAGTAAAAATTAGACGTATATAACCCAAATGTCGACACAGCTTCAGGACTATTTTAATTTACTTACGTTGTATTACGCCCAGTTGTTCGTAGTTAAAGAGGAGGTTATTTAAGCATTGCATTAAAACTCAACTATGATAAACGACAATAACAGAACTTTAGTGAAAGGAGAGAAAGGAAACATTTTCGTAATCCGAAATAAAAATGTTATTCTGAGATAGAAGAAGATAACTCGAATAACCCTTGCTGATATATGATATTTTATGCGCGCTCAGTTTAAAACAATTATCTTGATTGTCTTTGAAAATTATTACAGATTATATTTAAAAGTTTAAACTAGACCGGCCAGAAAAACTAAAACAGCCTATTTTAATAGTTTTCTCTAACTCAAAATTAAACGATGTATTTTACATTTTAATCTCTTGGAAGGATGGAACTGGAAGTTGTGAAAATGTGTATATGTGTGTGCGTGTGTGCGCGCTTCCGAGAAGAAAAAAGTGTGTGCGCGCTTCCGGGAAGAAAATGCTAACTGTTTTTCAGCTTTCAAATGTTTTCGATCTAGTCTGGGCTTAAAGTTAAAAGAGGTACCCCGCCCTCGACTGTCTCGAATCATATCGTCTTTTTGGCGATTTTGGTGGTAATTGCTTGAAAAACACAACAAAACAATAACATATTTTAAAAGATTTATGCAAGGATACTAATGGCCAAATTTCCAATCTTAAACGATTTTACACAATGAGATTCATTTACTATGCATGGATCTATTTAATACACGTGCATATTTTACATTCTCTGTGGTTGTTTGATTGTGTGTTCTCTGAGATGTTGCACTGATCTGTTAGGAAATCTTCATGCGGACTGAACAAATTATTTGTCTAAAAAGCAACGGAAATAAGGATGAGGATTGCGGTTGGCCGCGTAAAATCGTTTTAAGCCCTGCCCACCCACCCCCCACCTAAAAAAAAAAATACTTTTTCACTGACAGCTACAAGGCGGTTCTTCTGTCGCGGTTTATTTTTGTTATAGTTTGGTTTGTCTTGAACGTGTGAATCGCTTATATCTTTGTTTTGGATAGCCAACTGGCCATTTTGTAGGAAAGTAACTGTCATTTTGGCTTTCCGCTTCCGATGTTTCCATTGAGGTCTGATTATGTCACCATCATCGCGTAATTATTCTGACACTTTTAGAAATTTCAAAAAGGACCAAGAGAAAAGAAATCTTAACTTCAAATCCCACAATCACGAAGAATACAACACACCTTTTAACTTATCCGAACTCGTTGAAGCCATTGAAAAATCACATGATACGGCAACCGGCTCCGATGAAATTCATTATCAGATGCTTAAGCATCTGCCAAAAAGTTCTCTTACAACACTTTTAGATATCTTTAATAATATTTGGGAAACGGGGGTCTGTCCTGAGAGTTGGCGTGTAGCTACAGTTGTACCAATTCCGAAACCAGGGAAAGATCATGCAGAACCTACAAATTATCGTCCGATAGCTTTGACAAGTTGTCCCCCAGGTATTAGACTTCCTGCCTTGCCGTGGCCCTGGGGGCTCAATTCCCACTGGGCACGTTGCTGCTGTGGTCAATGTGCCCACTGGGAAGAGCTAAAGGAAGTACCACCCGTTTGCCGTGGGTGGCGTCCTGTAAACCGGAAGAAGGGATCCTGGAGGTTGAGGGTTACCTGAGGTGGCGGTGCTTCAGGTGCCCAACACGCCTCTTTGGCCTGGCTTTTCGGTGTAGACGGGTGGCCGTGCGGTCCGGCACGGTCAATCGGCTGGTCACGCCGAGCCCTAGAGATACCGCTTTGCTTTCTCTTCAACTCTTTTTGTATCTTTCCTGATACCAACCATATGCCCATTTACCTTACCCTTTTCTGTCTTTTTATCTCTAGAAGGCGGTGGCTTAACGGATCAATCGTGTAGGCATTTTGTTTATACGAGTATATCTCACGTGTATCTCTAACATCTGCGAGTTGGATAACCACTCCAGTATGGTGTTCCCTTGTAGGGCTCCACGGAGGGCGGAGAGCACTTGGGACGAAACTAGAATTTTTTTCTTATGGCTCCTGGAAAAAAACATAACCGCAAATCACCTAACCGCAAATCACCTAACCACAACGCACCTAAACGTAAAAAACAAGAAGATTCATCCGAATCGGATGAACACAGTCAACAATCCAGTCAGCAGTCAAGTCAACAATCTAGTCAGCAGTCTGCTGAACCAAATTTTGACAATGTTCCGCGTTTCTTGGTCGTTACGTCACTTGACGATACACGAACTGTATCTAGCCTTTCCCCCTTCGTCATCGAGAAAAGTATTCTCTCCATTGCCGGACACCCTAAGAGTATAAAACAACTCAAATCGGGTGATCTTCTCTTGGAAGTCGAGAAAAAACAGCAAGTGGTAAGCCTGCTAAACACCAACAAACTCTTTGATCTAAAAGTTAAAGTCGCTTTACATAACACGCTCAATTCATCTAAGGGAGTGATTCGCAGTCCAGAACTGCGTCCTTGCTCAGATGAAGAGATAGTCGATAACCTTAAGGATCAGGGAGTTGTTGGTGTTCGTAACATTCAAGTTCGTAGAAATGGTGTACTAAAACCAACAGCAACTTATGTGTTGACTTTTAATACACCGATTCTACCCAAGAAAATCAAAGTAGCATATCTTTCCATTAACGTAGAGGTATACATCCCAAACCCTCTTAGATGTTACTCTTGTCAGGCTTTTGGCCATCACGAAAGCAGATGTCAGAGAAAAAAACTCTGTCCTAATTGTGGTGAAGAAAAGCATGTTGATAATCACCTCAACTGCAAAAATGAACCCAAATGCGTAAATTGTGATGGCAAACATACTGTTTTCTCCCGAGACTGTCCGGCGTGGAAAAAAGAAAAAGAAATACTTACCGTCAAATACCAAAGGGGGATAACATTCCCAGAAGCGCGGAAGATTGTCGAAGAGCGATACATAACACCAACCACCAGTTTCGCCAGCATCACAAAGGGTGCTGGTGTAAAATGTACCAGCTCCGCAACACAGACTGCTGAATCATACATTGCTGAACTGAAAAAGTCTGGTGCATGGAGTAAATCCACTCCAGCACCACAAAGTTCAACCAATTTATCAAAAGGCGCAATCCAGGTTGCTTCGGATCGGTCGACAGCGACCGTACCGAAGCCAGCGCCGAATGTAAAAGAGAAACCCGACCCAGGTCGAACTAATAAGGGGTCGCAAGATCCGATAAAAAAACATCAATTGTCTCAAAGACAAACAGACAGACAACGTAAAATGGAAAGAGACAATATAAAATTTCAGAACAGATTCGGATCTTTGAGTGACAGTGATATGGAGTTGACTGAAACTCCATCATCACCAAGTGGCAATAACAGATCGAGGTCTGCCACACCACGAGCTGGTGGTAGCAGATCTATATCACCAATTGCACCTCCATAATAGTTTCTAGTCTTTAAATATCTCTCCTTAAAATGGATTTAAAACACAAAATAATACAATGGAATTGTCGAGGTCTTATCACTTAAATGAATCATCTGACATTGTTTCTGATTTCACAGATACACTTATTAACATATCAGAACAATGCATTCCAAAGACCTCCACAAATACTAAGAAAAGCAAGCCTTGGTTTAATAATGACTGTAAAGAAGCTATTAAAAAGCGTAAACAGGCTCTAAATAAGTTCTGCAAAAATCCCACTTCAGAAAAGCTCAACGACGTAAAAGGTTTTAGAGCTAAAGCTCGGCGAACAATCCGAGCTTCCAAACGAAAGTCATGGAGAGAATATGTCTCCAAATTGAACTATAAAACCCCCATTAAAAAGGTTTGGGATATGGTACGAAAAATTTCAGGAAAAACAAAGTCTTCTAGTTTTACACATTTAAATACTGAATTTGACACAATAGCTTCAACAAAAAAAGATATTTCAGATACTCTTGGTCACACATTTTTGAGAAATTCATCATCGCGTAATTATTCTGACACTTTTAGAAATTTCAAAAAGGACCAGGAGAAAAGAAAACTTAACTTCAAATCCCTTAATCACGAAGAATACAACACACCATTTAACTTATCCGAACTCGTTGAAGCCATTGAAAAATCACATGATACGGCAACCGGCCCCGATGAAATTCATTATCAGATGCTTAAGCATCTGCCAAAAAGTTCTCTTACAACACTTTTAGATATCTTTAATAATATTTGGGAAACGGGGGTCTGTCCTGAGAGTTGGCGTGTAGCTACAGTTGTACCAATTCCGAAACCAGGGAAAGATCATGCAGAACCTACAAATTATCGTCCGATAGCTTTGACAAGTTGTTTGTTTAAAACATTGGAGAGAATGATAAACAAGAGATTAGTCTGGTACTTAGAGTCCAACAACCTCATTTCAGACTATCAATCGGGCTTTCGTTCGGAACGTAGTACCAATGACAATTTAATAAGACTAGAAACATTTATACGAGATGCTTTTATTAACAAAGAACACGTAGTGGCTGTCTTTTTCGACTTGGAGAAAGCATATGATACAACATGGCGTTATGGAATATTGAAAGATCTACATAACATTGGCTTAAGAGGAAAATTTCCCAGTTTTATTGAAAGCTTTTTAGGGGAACGCATGTTTCAGGTGCGTGTGGGGTCTACCCTGTCAGATTTCTATGATCAAGAACAGGGTGTCCCACAGGGTAGTATTCTTTCAACTACGCTATTTAACATCAAAATAAACAATATTGTACAATGTTTGGACGACAAAACTGATTGTTCATTGTATGTTGATGATTTTTGTATATGTTACCGTTCAAAAAATATGAAAACAATTGAACGAAAGTTACAACAAAATTTAAAAAGAATAGAAGAATGGACTGATAAAAATGGTTTCAAGTTCTCCAAGTCAAAAACGCATTTTTGTAAACTACGGAAGAAACACGAACATCCTTCCCTGTTTTTATACGGATCACAAATTCCTGTTGTTGAAGAAGCCAAATTTCTTGGGGTCATATTTGATCAAAAGTTATCTTTTATTCCACATATTAAATATCTTAAAGCGAAATGCTTAAAAGCTTTGAATCTTTTGAAAGTTTTAGCTCATACAAGTTGGGGAGCAGATCGGTATACTTTATTACATCTTTACCGGTCTTTAATAAGATCTAAATTAGATTATGGGTCTGTTGTTTATGGTTCTGCCAGAAAGTCCTATTTGAAATCCTTGGATACTATCCATCACCAAGGCCTTCGTCTGGCCATGGGAGCCTTCCGTACTTCTCCCGTATTAAGCCTTTATGTAGAAGCAGGTGAACCATCTTTAACCTCGCGCAGAGAGAAACTTTCTCTTCAGTATGCTATCAGACTTGCTGCAAATCCATCTAACCCGGCATCCAAAATTTCATTTCCACCTCAATTTGTAGATAAGTATGAAACAAAACCCACAGCAATCAAACCTTTTGGATTACGTATTTCACCACTGCTGGAAAATTCAGGTATCGACCTTAAAAATATTCAAAAACATGAAACCGCCGAAGTTCCATCTTGGTGTATTAAACAACCTTCTATTCTGTTCGACTTACATGATGAAAAAAAATCCGAATCAAATCCAATACTTCTCAAACAAAACTTTCAGGTACTGCAGTCACGTTACAATGATTACCAGCAAGTCTATACTGATGGTTCCAAAGAAGGAGATAAAGTTGGCTGTGCGTATGTTTCTAAAGATATGCACAAAGCCATGCGCCTTCCAGATGGTTCATCTATTTTTACAGCTGAAGCCAAAGCAATAGACCTAGCTTTAGATTTTATCAGTTCTTCAACAATTCAAAAAGCAATTATATTTTCTGATTCACTTTCTGTGCTTAAGGCTTTAGACCATTCATCATCTAAAAATCCTCAAATTCAAAAATTGATCGAAAAACATTATGAAATTTCTAAAACACACCAAATCTTGTTTTGTTGGCTTCCGAGCCATATTGGCATTGTCGGCAATGAATATGCTGACAAGAAAGCAAAGGAATCGCTTAATCTTGATCCATCTGTTTTTAAAATTCCTTTTAATAATTTTAAACCATTTATTAACCGATACATCTTGTCGGAATGGCAAGGCGAATGGGACCGTGCAATAAATAACAAACTCCATGCCATTAAACCTGTCGTTAGTACAAAATGCTCTCCTCCACAGTTTTCCAGAAAAGAGGACGTAGTATTAACACGACTGCGCATCGTCCATACTAGAGTTACTCATTCTTATATTTTTAATGGTGATGATCAACCTTCTTGTGTAGGTTGTGATCAGCCATTCACTGTGAAACATATCTTAATTGACTGTGTTGACTTTTCACCCTCACGTATTTTATATTTCAAAGCTGACACTTTACAACAACTGTTTCGAGATGTACCTGTTGATAATATTATTTTATTCTTAAAAGAAATTGGACTTTTTCATAAGATTTAACTGTTTCAGATTTTTATACATTATCATTCTGACTTTTTACTTTTAATATCATCATAATTATTCATGCCGTTTAACCATTAACCGTTTGACGCTTATGACCCACAAAGAGGGTTGACGCGTCGTTAAACACGAAATCATCATCATCATCTGATTATGTCACGTTTGTGTTTCTTTCTCTTTGGTGTATCTGATGGGAGTCGTGGGTTAATTGTATCGATTCCCGATCATTGCATTCACTTCTATTTTCTTGTAGCAGTGGAGAAAAGTTCAGAGAATTCGAGTGAAACAAACACAATTATTGTCAATTATGAATCGAAATAGATCCTCGTTGAGTAATAAATCATAGTTTTCGGTCATTTGTACTACGGCAGGCGCTCGTAATTCGCAGCCTCCAAACTGTGTTTCATAGATAAAGTCGAATTCATTCGTAGACAAAGGCCGTCATAATAATTTCAAAATCACCTGTACAACACCCGATCACTACAATAGTGGTTTGTTTTTAAGAGTGTGCTGAGGAAATGCTCCACTAACCCTTTAATTTTTGTTTACGCACAACAGTGTAGACATTGTCAGGCCCCGCATTTGTTTACCAGTGCTCGAACACAGGAACCAGTCAACCATCTTTAACTCAGCAATCTGGCGCATCAGCGATAAGAATATGAAGGTTTCTGGGATTTCGTACATGCCATCGATGGTCCCGTGAACAATAACAGACACATGCACTTATGTTTACAATATTCTATCTAAAGGTAATCAATCCTTTGATAGCAAAACATACACCACAGAATAAGCAATTGTGAAATGATCAAGACCTTCTGGTCCAGGCTGTGGAATTCGTTTCACTGGCCGTTCCAACCATTCAGATTCTCACCCTTAAACCATATATACATGTTCCTTATGATAAGACACATTTAGTGATACCAACTTTGGGATCTCCTGGGCGGCGCTGGTGCCATGCCCCATCCCTCCACTTCATAAAAAGCAATACCTCTCAGAAACCGTTCAGATCCCCAACCCTAAATTATTGCTCCTTATGATAGAATTCGTTCAGTTCCTACCAACCCAGGGGTCTCTTTGTGCTGGGGCAATGTGCTGGGGCCATGCCTCGCCCCTCCGCCTATATTGTTCGCGGCACTCCAAATTTCGCCCAACTCCGATCGGCTCAAAACATGTGAAATAATCTTGAATTGGCCACATAACCAAAAACAAAACTTTTTATATGTCTGTATATTTTCTTTTATATTCTCTCTCTTGTATTGTTTTAAAGCCATAAAACTATAAAACAATGCATCAAGATAACAAACCTATGCGAGGGATACCCTGGTAAACCCAATCTTATTAAGGTACAGATGGAGTTTAAATCAGTTTTCTAGTTTATGTTCTTAAACATAGATTATGGGTACAGGTTGGAAACGCCTCATCATCGGGGCGGTTGTAACGGAAATAATATATATTCTTTTCTATTCTAAAACATATATTATGGGTACACGTCGTAAACGCCTTGTCATCGAAGCGGCGAAACAATGATTATGGGTATAGGTTGGAAACGCCTCACAATCTAGGCGGTAATAACGATAATAATATGTTTTGTTTCTCAGCCCTAAATCATAGATTATGGGTACACGTCGTAAATGCCTTAATATCGAAGCGGTTATAACAAGTACCCCAAAATCTATTTATTAGCAGAAACAAGAAATATTATTAGTTAAACCAAACTTTATAAAGGTACACGTGGGGGATTACATCAGTTTCCTTGTTTCTGTTCTAAAACATAGATCATGGGTACATGCTGCAAACGCATTATTATCGAGGCGGTTGTGCACTCATTCTCAAATGAATTGGGATATTGCAGCCGCCGTATATTTTCTGAAACTAAGCAGTCATATTTACCCAATACATACGTTTATATGACAGAACAACAGGTTCCAAAGATATCATGATAAACCTCCTGTAAAAAGTACCTTTTCGGGGAAAATGAGCCACGGGAAAACCTGGTTTTGTAATGTTCTAGACTGTCGCTTTTCGAATTCTCTTTGTTTGCACAATTATTTATTTGCAATTCCACTAGACAGGAAAGGGTAGGGTGGTTTCCATAAAATTTTGGGTAGGGAAATTACTACCAAAAGTAGGACCAAATGGAGTCGAACTAAGTATTTTTCCCCGAGTGTGGCTGTCGCCGAAATTTAATTAAGCATTGTAATGTACGAGACGACGTTTTTCTTCTTGATATATCAAAACAACGTTTTGGTTTTTATACACAGAAACATGACCAAATGGAGATTCTATATTATAATAAACATATAAGGTCGTTTGATGTTTCCTGTACAATTGGAAATTAAAAATACTTGCCATACAAAAATGTGCATGGATTTGTTGCAAAAATGCATGTAATGTTCGCGATCATTATACCAGGCTTATTACGTATATATCGACAAGAAATGCTAGATTGAATTAAACTCCCGCAATGTGTGACTAACACAAATACATCATCTGGAACGAAAATATTAATTTGATGTTGAAATTCCCTCATTTCCAGTGTTTTGTAATGTTCGAGACCGGTAATGTTCAATACAGAAAATTGTTAGTGTAACAGCTTGATCACATTGCTCCCACGTGGCACGGTTTTCCATTACCAGATCACGTAGTAGAAAGTGTCCGCAGACGACATGGTTGCCTTTTCCGGTGTTTGATGGGTGGGGTAGTCGGCAGACAATACCACAGTTAAGGGAAAACAGAAGTCATATTTTGTTTTTAAATATCTGCATAGAAATTTTTTATCTTTTTCCAATATTATTTGCCACAATTAATATTGTTCAATTAATTTGGTTCCACCAACAATCATTATTAATGAGCAACATTTGCACGCTAGCAAGATCATTATTCTATTGCAAAAGCAGTGGATTAACTATTTTGAATTGTGCAACCTAATTTGTGTAAAATGAACACGTTTAGTGATATACATGTTTGCTACATTTCTACCAATAGCTGCAAACAGTAAAAATGTTGATTCAAGATTTATTACTTATTTTCTATTTTGGATTTGAGTCCCATATCTTATAATCTTTTCCCGAATATTATTTGCCAGAATGCATATTTCAATATGAATTGTTCAATGTTAAGAAGGCACTTCAACGTTCCAATTTGTATTTCCAAATGCATATTTTGAATGTTAAAAAACATTGTAAGTGCAGTTTATGTTACTAAAATTATGGTATCGAACGTTACAAATTGTATCGAACATCCCAACCTAAAATAAATACTCTTGATTATGATAACTAGATACAACAAATATAATATCAGATGTCTTTTCAATTTTACATGTAGAAATGGTAAAGTGGCATAGGATGTCCCTTTACCGTGTATGGTAATGTCCGAGACCATTATAGCTGCCATTCACAGACATGCATATGTTTATATTTCTTAGAACTTTTTCACAAACTCTACCAAGCGTGTTACTTTCTTCAAGCTGGTAGACAAATTGGTTACATTTTGAAGACTTTTGTGTAAAAAAATATTGCTCTGGAATGCACTGTAATGTTCGATACTGAATTCTCGCAGTCGAATCATTAATTTTACATACTTGATTTTCGAGAACACAAGGCCATGCGATTGTTGTGTGTTTATATATGATAGCTAAGTCTTTCAAAGTTTCGGCTGCCTTAAGAACGCAGTTTATCTGTCAGGAGAGCATTTTATACATAAAAGTATATACCGAGGCTTTTTTGCGTAACAGCAACACCATGTTTTAAAAACAAATGACTGAACATACACTGTTACATTAGTTAGATCCAAAAAATGAATGAAAATGACACTAACAGCTATATTGTCAGTTAATCACGATAGTAGACTACTTGACTTATAGAAACAAAATCACTGTAATGTCTGCGAGTTTTTACATATAGTTCATATAAACGGTAACGTAGTCGAGCGGTCAGGATTTTCTGGTTTCAACATATAACAAATACAGGCATATTCAACAGATGTCAAATGCCTTAAAGAGCGGCTATAAATAATTTTCCTTGGGCTACTTTGCCGTTTGATTGGTGAACCAATAGGAACTATATCTTTTGGTTTGCACATAAATCAGCAATGGAATTTAAAACGAATAATTCACAATGATTGGACAATGAACAAAGCTTTTTCTCACCCAACTAACGAAGAAAACAACAAGTCTTCAATTTAGGGTTCGTTAGCGCAATGCTAAACAAACCTACTACAACAAGTTACAATGATCAGAAATCTTCCTCTTAACCCTTAGTGCAATACTGAAAGGTTAATTACCTCTAGTTTGATCTGCTCTTCACCTCGACTTATAGCAATAACCCTATTTTGCGCTTGTGTCGTCCCTTATATACTCACGGGTCAAACCATAGTTTACTGACAGGGGTGTCGGGTATGACCAATATTCATTAATTAAGGCCAACCGACGTAGTTACTCATTAAATCATACTACAAGTAGATTATAATAAAATTGTATGTCTTACTTAATTTTCTCTTGTCATGTTTCTTAAAAGTTCTGATTAATTATTCGTCCTGAATTTAATATTATTTACCTAATAATGTGATATTCCATTGTTTTGGTCGGTTTCTAGCTTTAATGTATATCTGCATGGACTTATTTATGAAACGGGTACCAACCGTCCAAAACCGGATACTTCCGTTATAGTAAACGCTGTTGGAAATTAGCATTATCGGGTGGGGAACCGAGTATTCTTTTGTTGGTTTTACCATTGTAAGTATGATCAAGGCATATTTAACGCTGCCTGTGCTTTATTCTTGCCATGCTCTTTAAATTCTACTCAATATTATAATAAAGATAAGTGTTTTTAACTGAAATAGCGATCTCATGTATACTTTACATTCGACACAAGTATATGCTTTTTAAAAGATCGGTAAATGCGAGCGTTTTCCTTGCTCTTGTCTTCTTATGTCACATTACCCACGCCTCCAGTAATAATCGACCCGATTTCTTGGCTATCTGGACAAACAAGTATAAAATAATATAAATAAAGAAAATTAGAACGCATCATATTTTTATTCTGAGTAGCATTACTTATGCATTTATATAAAAGGAAATAAAACTATTGTTCTCTGAGCTTTGTTTTTGGCTGCAACTTCCCATTTATGGATACCTCTTATTCGAGATGAATGTCTACTTTCAACTTTTTACCATCAGGCAAATTGAAACATCATCTTTTCTTCATACTTTCCTTAACATTGATTTGTATTTCTTCAATGCCTGACTCCGCTTTATCGGTATCCGTCTTTCTTTTCGAGGCCAATACTTTCATTGGATGGGTTGGTTTACAATACATGCGACCCTCATATATTGCCCTGACTTCTCTGTTGTCTTTATTGTCACTTATTTCTTGGCACCGTTTACTGTTCTCTGACACATTTCTCAGTTCTCCCTCTGTCTCTTCCTTATACATTGCACTAGAACATTCATTTGAATTGTGCGCACTTTTGTCCAGTATTTCTTTTTCTGCTGACTTGTTACTTTTGTGTAACTCACTATCCTTCTCTTCTTCATTACAAATTTCAGTTGAACCCGGTTCAAGCAATACAATGTCCGGATCTGACCAGTCAAAATCATCCTCAGTATCATAATTTATTAGTGAAGTGCTGGGTGCATCTTTCTTGTCATCCTTAGTATCACAATTTATTAGTGAAGTGCTGGGTGTATCTTTCTTTTCAAGATGGAATTTTTTTATGTGGGCATTCAAATAGATTCTTTTCAGAAATCTGGTTCCGCAGTGACAGGAAAACGGCTTGTCTTCATTCTTCACCTGCTTTCTCTTGGTGATCTTTGTTTTTGCCATTCTAATCCTGAAAAATAGTAAGCGAATTTTAGTTCATATATCTTGATAAACTTTCCATAACAAAGTGGCCAAGAAGAAACACACAATAGATATTTGTCTAGATTTATTTAAAATTGGTTTACAATAATGGCAAAATCTACAATACATAGTCTGACAACTTCAGTGGTAGTCTTTTCTCGCGTTTTCCTCTCCCAAGTTCTTCTGAATTGTCAAACTCTTCTTCGGCACCGAAGACGTTGCGTTCTTCTATACTTTCATTCTCAGACTGTTCATCGTCTGGTTTGTTTTCTGTTGTTTTCTCTGTGTCTCCGCTGTCGGATTCCTTATTTAAGGCTTCTCTACAATATCTTCTTTTCATACGATCGACATGCACTACTTTCTGAAAACCTGTTCTCTTGTTCTTTACACTGTAGGTTAAATCAGAATACTTTGTGATGACCTCATATGGTCCATACCAAAAGTATGTAAATTTTGGTGATCTTCCTGGTTGTCTGCGCTGAAAGAATACAAATACTTCATCACCTATTGAGAAGTTTTCCCAAAATAGTTTATTGTCGTGATATCTTTTCTGACGGCACATTTCTGTTTGTACATGTTCTCTAGCCATCTCGTGAGCTTGCTCAATTCGGGCCTGTAAATTAGTAACAAATTCTGTTCGACATTCCTTAGTATCGAGTGGATTAGCAAACTGTATATCTAAAGGAACAGTTATCTCTCTTCCCAACATCATCATATTTGGTGTGTAACCACTAGTTTCGTTAACAGATGATCTGTATGCCATCAATACGTACGGTAACCTCTCGTCCCAGTCTGAATGTTCCTCGTTTACAAATGCTCTTAATAGACTTCCTAATGTTTTGTTGAATCTCTCTACCATACCATCGCTTTGCGGATGATAGGGTGTAGTCCTGGTTTTCTTTATCCCAAGTAAAATACAAACTTCTTGGTATAAGTCACTCTCAAATTGTCTCCCTTGATCAGAATGTATGTAACTAGGTACACCATATCTACTCACAACTTCATTTACTAAGCATTTGGCTACAGTTTCTGCTTTTTGGTCTTGGATTGGAAAAGCTTCAACCCATTTTGTGAAAAAGTCACTTATCACTAGAATGTATTTGTTTCCTTTGTCTGTTTGTGGGAGTGGACCAAGGATGTCAGTTGCAATTCTCTCCATTGGAAAACCTGCTCCTGTTAATTGCATTGGTGCTCTTTTTGTACGCGGAGGTGACTTTCTCATGGCGCATATATCACAACTTCTTACATATTGCTCAACGTAATTGTATAAACCTGCCCAATAATACTTTTGTCTAACTTTTTCAAGTGTTTTCTTTATTCCAAGATGGCCTCCTATAATTGAGTCATGGCAGTGTTCAAGCACTGTTTGTCTTAAGCTCTTTGGAACAAGCATCTGGTATTTGTCGGGTTTCTGCCTCAAGTACCAAATTCTGCATAAATATTCATTATGGATGCATCGCCTTTGAAACTGAGACCAATATGACTTAACTCGATTGCTTAAGCCACTTATCTCTGTCCAGGACGGCCTTTCTTCTTTTTCCACCCATTTGCGAACAAGCTTAAGTTCTGGATCATTCAATTGTGCTTCTAGTAATGAGGATATCTCTTTATTAGTCGTGCAGGCAGTTGTTCTGACCGCCTGTTTCTTTCCATCTGTTCTGAATGGTATTCTACTTAAAGCATCTGCATTTGTATGTCTTTTACCAGGACGATGCTAAATTTCGAAATCAAATGAAGCAAGTGTTTCTATCCATCTTGCGGTTTGACCTTCTGGGTCTTTGGTTTTCATTAACGATTTAAGCGCACTGTGGTCAGTCCTTATTAAAAACTTTCGTCCGAGAAGATAATGTCTAAACCGCTTAACAAAATAAACCACTGACAACATCTCTCTTCTGGTTACGCTGTATCGTCTTTCGCATCGTACCGACTGCCAAAACAGATAACTCTTTCATTTCCATCAATTTTCAGAGACAGCACAGCACCAATACTGTTTCCGGATGCATCCGTATCTAAAATAAACTCTTTGGTGAAATCGGGAAAAGAAAGTACTGGGGCGTCTGTCAGGTATTTCTTTCGTTTTTCAAATGCAAGTTGGCACTCTTCTGTCCAAACAAAAGGTCTTCCTTTTTCAGTTAATGTATGCAGCGGTTTCGCGATCTCTGCATATCCCTTCATGAATCTTCTGTAATAACCACATAATCCGAGGAAACTTCTTATTTCGGTTTGGTTTATTGGTACTGGCCATTCTTGTACGGCGTTTACCTTCTCAGGCTCTGTGGCTACCCCTTCATCGGAGATTATGTGACCAAGAAAAGAAACTGATTTTGCAAATAGATTGCATTTTTAGGCTTAAGTTTTAATCCGGCATTCCTTAGTCTTTCTAGAACCTGTTGTAAATTTTCAACGGCTTGGTCAAAGCTTTTTCCAAATACAATTATATCATCTAAATAAATAAGGCATATGTCCCATTGTAGACCTGCTAGCACAGCTTCCATTAGCCGTTCAAATGTCGCAGGTGCGTTGCATAAACCGTACGGTAGAACCCTGAATTGGAATAGTCCTTTTCTGGTTATGAATGCAGTTTTAGCTTTGTCACTTCCTTCGACGCCGACCTGCCAGTATCCTGAATACAAATCAAGTGTTGAAAACCACTTGGCTCCTGTCAAACTGTCAAAGGTTTCATCTATTTTCGGCAATGGAAAGGCATCTTTAACTGTGACATTATTTAGAGCTCTATAGTCAACGCCCCCAGGTATTAGACTTCCTGCCTTGCCGTGGCCCTGGGGGCTCAATTCCCACTGGGCACGTTGCTGCTGTGGTCAATGTGCCCACTGGGAAGAGCTAAAGGAAGTACCACCCGTTTGCCGTGGGTGGCGTCCTGTAAACCGGAAGAAGGGATCCTGGAGGTTGAGGGTTACCTGATGTGGCGGTGCTTCAGGTGCCCAACACGCCTCTTTGGCCTGGCTTTTCGGTGTAGACG
The DNA here is from genome assembly GCA_963580285.1 of Lucinisca nassula. Classification (NCBI taxonomy): domain Eukaryota; kingdom Metazoa; phylum Mollusca; class Bivalvia; order Lucinida; family Lucinidae; genus Lucinisca; species Lucinisca nassula. Next base: position 21,053 of record CAUZLF010000608.1, read on the forward strand.
GGTGGCCGTGCGGTCCGGCACGGTCAATCGGCTGGTCACGCCGAGCCCTAGAGATACCGCTTTGCTTTCTCTTCAACTCTTTTTGTATCTTTCCTGATACCAACCATATGCCCATTTACCTTACCCTTTTCTGTCTTTTTATCTCTAGAAGGCGGTGGCTTAACGGATCAATCGTGTAGGCATTTTGTTTATACGAGTATATCTCACGTGTATCTCTAACATCTGCGAGTTGGATAACCACTCCAGTATGGTGTTCCCTTGTAGGGCTCCACGGAGGGCGGAGAGCACTTGGGACGAAACTAGAATTTTTTTCTTATGGCTCCTGGAAAAAAACATAACCGCAAATCACCTAACCGCAAATCACCTAACCACAACGCACCTAAACGTAAAAAACAAGAAGATTCATCCGAATCGGATGAACACAGTCAACAATCCAGTCAGCAGTCAAGTCAACAATCTAGTCAGCAGTCTGCTGAACCAAATTTTGACAATGTTCCGCGTTTCTTGGTCGTTACGTCACTTGACGATACACGAACTGTATCTAGCCTTTCCCCCTTCGTCATCGAGAAAAGTATTCTCTCCATTGCCGGACACCCTAAGAGTATAAAACAACTCAAATCGGGTGATCTTCTCTTGGAAGTCGAGAAAAAACAGCAAGTGGTAAGCCTGCTAAACACCAACAAACTCTTTGATCTAAAAGTTAAAGTCGCTTTACATAACACGCTCAATTCATCTAAGGGAGTGATTCGCAGTCCAGAACTGCGTCCTTGCTCAGATGAAGAGATAGTCGATAACCTTAAGGATCAGGGAGTTGTTGGTGTTCGTAACATTCAAGTTCGTAGAAATGGTGTACTAAAACCAACAGCAACTTATGTGTTGACTTTTAATACACCAATTCTACCCAAGAAAATCAAAGTAGCATATCTTTCCATTAACGTAGAGGTATACATCCCAAACCCTCTTAGATGTTACTCTTGTCAGGCTTTTGGCCATCACGAAAGCAGATGTCAGAGAAAAAAACTCTGTCCTAATTGTGGTGAAGAAAAGCATGTTGATAATCACCTCAACTGCAAAAATGAACCCAAATGCGTAAATTGTGATGGCAAACATGCTGTTTTCTCCCGAGACTGTCCGGCGTGGAAAAAAGAAAAAGAAATACTTACCGTCAAATACCAAAGGGGGATAACATTCCCAGAAGCGCGGAAGATTGTCGAAGAGCGATACATAACACCAACCACCAGTTTCGCCAGCATCACAAAGGGTGCTGGTGTAAAATGTACCAGCTCCGCAACACAGACTGCTGAATCATACATTGCTGAACTGAAAAAGTCTGGTGCATGGAGTAAATCCACTCCAGCACCACAAAGTTCAACCAATTTATCAAAAGGCGCAATCCAGGTTGCTTCGGATCGGTCGACAGCGACCGTACCGAAGCCAGCGCCGAATGTAAAAGAGAAACCCGACCCAGGTCGAACTAATAAGGGGTCGCAAGATCCGATAAAAAAACATCAATTGTCTCAAAGACAAACAGACAGACAACGTAAAATGGAAAGAGACAATATAAAATTTCAGAACAGATTCGGATCTTTGAGTGACAGTGATATGGAGTTGACTGAAACTCCATCATCACCAAGTGGCAATAACAGATCGAGGTCTGCCACACCACGAGCTGGTGGTAGCAGATCTATATCACCAATTGCACCTCCATAATAGTTTCTAGTCTTTAAATATCTCTCCTTAAAATGGATTTAAAACACAAAATAATACAATGGAATTGTCGAGGTCTTAAATCAAATTATAATGAACTCTTATTACTTATTTCGCTACTAACCCCATCGGTGTTTTGTTTGCAAGAAACTTTTTTAAAAACTGATGACAACATAGATGTCAGGGGTTTCAATACATACAACTATATCTATTCTGATGGTAACAAACCATCTGGTGGCAGCTCAATTTTTGTTAAATCATGTTTACCACAAAGAGAGATCAAATTAAAAACCGACCTTCAAGCTGTAGCAGTATCGGTTTCTCTGGATAAAGAAACTACAGTTTGCTCTCTATATATCCCACCCTCATTTTCTTTAAAGCCCGAACATCTTGACTCATTGCTGAGTCAACTTCCATCGCCATATCTTTTAGTTGGCGACTTCAATGGTCACAATATTCTATGGGGCTGTAAAGATGTCAATAACAGAGGAGCACTTGTCGAAGATTTTATTGCAAAGAACGATCTTTGCTTGATGAATGATAAATCTTATACTTACCTTCACCCTGCGACAGGTCATTTGTCTTCTTTAGATCTCTCTTTGTGTCACCCATCTCTCTTCTTGGACTATGACTGGTCTGTTCATGATGATCAGTGCGGAAGTGATCACTTTCCTGTTATAATAGAGAGCGTAAACGAACCAGATGAAGACTGTAACCAGAAATGGAAAATGAATAAAGCCGACTGGGAATTATTCCATAATTTATGTGAAGAAGAGTTATCAGTTGATCACTTAAATGAATCATCTGACATTGTTTCTGATTTCACAGATACACTTATTAACATATCAGAACAATGCATTCCAAAGACCTCCACAAATACTAAGAAAAGCAAGCCTTGGTTTAATAATGACTGTAAAGAAGCTATTAAAAAGCGTAAACAGGCTCTAAATAAGTTCTGCAAAAATCCCACTTCAGAAAAGCTCAACGACGTAAAAGTTTTTAGAGCTAAAGCTCGGCGAACAATCCGAGCTTCCAAACGAAAGTCATGGAGAGAATATGTCTCCAAATTGAACTATAAAACCCCCATTAAAAAGGTTTGGGATATGGTACGAAAAATTTCAGGAAAAACAAAGTCTTCTAGTTTTACACACTTAAATACTGAATTTGACACAATAGCTTCAACAAAAAAAGATATTTCAGATACTCTTGGTCACACATTTTTGAGAAATTCATCATCGCGTAATTATTCTGACACTTTTAGAAATTTCAAAAAGGACCAGGAGAAAAGAAAACTTAACTTCAAATCCCTTAATCACGAAGAATACAACGCACCATTTAACTTATCCGAACTCGTTGAAGCCATTGAAAAATCACATGATACGGCAACCGGCCCCGATGAAATTCATTATCAGATGCTTAAGCATCTGCCAAAAAGTTCTCTTACAACACTTTTAGATATCTTTAATAATATTTGGGAAACGGGGGTCTGTCCTGAGAGTTGGCGTGTAGCTACAGTTGTACCAATTCCGAAACCAGGGAAAGATCATGCAGAACCTACAAATTATCGTCCGATAGCTTTGACAAGTTGTTTGTGTAAAACATTGGAGAGAATGATAAACAAGAGATTAGTCTGGTACTTAGAGTCCAACAACCTCATTTCAGAATATCAATCGGGCTTTCGTTCGGAACGTAGTACCAATGACAATTTAATTAGACTAGAAACATTTATACGAGATGCTTTTATTAACAAAGAACACGTAGTGGCTGTCTTTTTCGACTTGGAGAAAGCATATGATACAACATGGCGTTATGGAATATTGAAAGATCTACATAACATTGGCTTAAGAGGAAAACTTCCCAGTTTTATTGAAAGCTTTTTAGGGGAGCGCATGTTTCAGGTGCGTGTGGGGTCTACCGTGTCAGATTTCTATGATCAAGAGCAGGGTGTCCCACAGGGTAGTATTCTTTCAACTACGCTATTTAACATCAAAATAAACAATATTGTACAATGTTTGGACGACAAAACTGATTGTTCATTGTATGTTGATGATTTTTGTATATGTTACCGTTCAAAAAATATGAAAACAATTGAACGAAAGTTACAACAAAATTTAAAAAGAATAGAAGAATGGACTGATAAAAATGGTTTCAAGTTCTCCAAGTCGAAAACGCAGTGTGTTCATTTTTGTAAACTACGGAAGAAACACGAACATCCTTCCCTGTTTTTATACGGATCACAAATTCCTGTTGTTGAAGAAGCCAAATTTCTTGGGGTCATATTTGATCAAAAGTTATCTTTTATTCCACATATTAAATATCTTAAAGCGAAATGCTTAAAAGCTTTGAATCTTTTGAAAGTTTTAGCTCATACAAGTTGGGGAGCAGATCGGTATACTTTATTACATCTTTACCGGTCTTTAATAAGATCTAAATTAGATTATGGGTCTGTTGTTTATGGTTCTGCCAGAAAGTCCTATTTAAAATCCTTGGATACTATCCATCACCAAGGCCTTCGTCTGGCCATGGGAGCCTTCCGTACTTCTCCCGTATTAAGCCTTTATGTAGAAGCAGGTGAACCATCTTTAACCTCGCGCAGAGAGAAACTTTCTCTTCAGTATGCTATCAGACTTGCTGCAAATCCATCTAACCCGGCATCCAAAATTTCATTTCGACCTCAATTTGTAGATAAGTATGAAACAAAACCCACAGCAATCAAACCTTTTGGATTACGTATTTTACCACTGCTGGAAAATTCAGGTATCGACCTTAAAAATATTCAAAAACATGAAACCGCCGAAGTTCCATCTTGGTGTATTAAACAACCTTCTATTCTGTTCGACTTACATGATGGAAAAAAATCCGAATCAAATCCAATACTTCTCAAACAAAACTTTCAGGTACTGCAGTCACGTTACAATGATTACCAGCAAGTCTATACTGATGGTTCCAAAGAAGGAGATAAAGTTGGCTGTGCGTATGTTTCTAAAGATACGCACAAAACCATGCGCCTTCCAGATGGTTCATCTATTTTTACAGCTGAAGCCAAAGCAATAGACCTAGCTTTAGATTTTATCAGTTCTTCAACAATTCAAAAAGCAATTATATTTTCGGATTCACTTTCTGTGCTTAAGGCTTTAGACCATTCATCATCTAAAAATCCTCAAATTCAAAAATTGATCGAAAAACATCATGAAATTTCTAAAACACACCAAATCTTGTTTTGTTGGCTTCCGAGCCATATTGGCATTGTCGGCAATGAATATGCTGACAAGAAAGCAAAGGAATCGCTCAATCTTGATCCATCTGTTTTTAAAATTCCTTTTAACAATTTTAAACCATTTATCAACAGATACATCTTGTCGGAATGGCAAGGCGAATGGGACCGTGCAATAAATAACAAACTCCATGCCATTAAACCTGTCGTTAGTACAAAATGCTCTCCTCCACAGTTTTCCAGAAAAGAGGACGTAATATTAACACGACTGCGCATCGGCCATACTAGAGTTACTCATTCTTATATTTTTAATGGTGATGATCAGCCTTCTTGTGTAGGTTGTGATCAGCCATTCACTGTGAAACATATCTTAATTGACTGTGTTGACTTTTCACCCTCACGTATTTTATATTTCAAAGCTGACACTTTGCAACAACTGTTTCGAGATGTACCTGTTGATAATATTATTTTATTCTTAAAAGAAATTGGACTTTTTCATAAGATTTAACTGTTTCAGATTTTTATACATTATCATTCTGACTTTTTACTTTTAATATCATCATAATTATTCATGCCGTTTAACCATCAACCGTTTGACGCTTATGACCCACAAAGAGGGTTGACGCGTCGTTAAACACGAAATCATCATCATCATCATCATCATCTATAGTCAACGCAAAATCTAAAACTTCCGTCTTTCTCCTTAACAAGCACGACTCCAGCTGCCCATGGACTGTTCGATTCTTCAATCACGCCTCTTTTTAACATGCCATCCACTTGGCGATCTGCTTCTTTCGCCATTTCATACGGTAAACGTCTCATTCTATGCTTGATGGGTTTGGCTCCATCTGTGTCAATCCGATGTTTTACAGTATCTGTAAAACCCATATCTTCTTCATTTAAAGCAAATACATCCTGAAAGTTCTTCAATGTGTTTTCTAGCTTGTTCTTCTGTCTTTTATCTAGATGCGTTGAGCTTTCATCAAGTAAATTTTTTAGTTGTTCTGGAAGCTCATTCGCAACTTTTCTTATTCTTTGTTCTTTAGGGCAAGCTTGGATCTAATCAACTGATTCAAATGTTCCTATTGTGGTTCCTTTTTTTATAACTACAGGCTTATTTGTTGCATTCATCAATCGAACGGGTACATGTTCGGCAGCTTTTGCTAATACGCGACCAGCTAAGACACTTTTCTTTTCCATTAGTTGCGTGTATGGTTCTATGATTCCCGTTTTCTCTAAATGTATACCCTTTTCTGCTATGGTTCCAGGAATAAGAATTTCATTGTTTGATGGAATGCTCACTGTTTCGGCAGCTGTGATTCTATAACAACCCATCTTACCTCTCATGAAACAGTTTATTATTAGGTCATCGGGGTTTAATGTGCATTCTTTAGCGTTCAGACTACATGAGAATTTCTGCATAAAATCTAGACCTAAGACAGCTTCGGCATTGATGTTAGCAACTATCACTGGGAGACTAAATTGTTTTCCATTAAATGAAAACGTGAAATCACTACAACCTGATGTAGTTACGTCTTCTCCATTTGCCGCTACCATTCGACTATCTACTGGGCTCAATATCGGACGTTTTTGTAGCGGAAGCTTATTGTAAACTGTATTTAAAATCATAGTAGCCGTAGCCCCAGAATCTACAAGAGCTGTTATTCCAACACCATGCAAGACTCCACAACAATATAATCCTGAATCAATAACGCCTAATGGATGCTCAAAGTTTGTGCCAGCTCTTATAATTGTCTTCCTATCTCTTAGCTGCTTGTTAGTTTCAAACGAGTCTCCTGATGATTTGCTTTGTGGACATTCATAGAACTTGTGCCCTGTATTTTGACAATTGTAACATTTCGGTTTCTTAGGGCATCTTTTGGCTAGATGACTTTCCTCCCCGCAGATATAACATTTCTTTTTCGATTTTACATACGGCCTCTCACTTGTTAAACCTCTATTTTCATTGGTATCCTGGTGTCTATACTCTTGTTTGATTTGATCAACCGGTTCCTGAAAATTAGGATTTATCTTCTGATCGTTATCTTTAGACATTTTCATGAGCTGCTCAATTATTAGCTCACCTGAGCCGAAGGCTCATTGGTGAGCTGATAGTATGGCCAGGCAAAAATTCTGTGTGTGTGTGTGTGTGAATGTTCACATCTTCAAACGTCTTCTCCTCCGGAACCACTGGGCCGATTGTAGTCAAATTTCATGTGGAGGCTCCATGGGGTGGGGAAACGAAAGTTTGCATTTTTGGTCTAGGTCACATGACCAAGATGGCCGCCATGCCCATATATGGTAAAAACCCTTCGAAAATCTTCTCCTCCGGAACCACTGGGCCGATTTGCATGAAACTTGGCATGTAGCACCTGGGACATGGGCCCATCATAAATTGCATAAATGGTGTCCTTGGGATGACCTTGACCTATTTTACGCCAAGGTTAAATTTGGTAACATGGGCATTTGTATGGGAAAAAGTAGAAATGTCTGATATCTTGCAAACTGTTACAAATTATGCCACTAAACCATATATATTCTTATTCCTTATGATGAGGCGCATTAAGTGACATGGATTTTGGGACACTGGGGCCCCCGGGGGGCATGCCCCACCCCCTTCTTTGCACAAAATTCTTAATATCTCGGAAACGGTTAAGATCCCCACCCATAAACCATATATATTCTTGTTCCTTATGATAAGGCGCATTCAGTGACATGGACCTTTGGAACTTTGGGTACCGGGGTTCCCCGGGGGGGGGGGGGGGGGGGCATGCCCCACCCCTATTTTGCACAAAATGCTTAATATCTCGGAAACGGTTAAGATCCCGACCCATAAACCATATATACTCTTGTTCCTTATAATGAGGCCCATTCAGTGACATGGACTTTTGGACCATGGGGTACCAGGGGCCCGGGGGGGGGGGGGGGCATGCCCCACCCCTTTTTTTTGCACAAAATGCTTAATATCTCGGAAACGGTTAAGATCTCTATCCATGAACCATATATATTCTTGTTCCTGATCATAAGGCGCATTAAGTGACATGAACCTTTGGACCCGGGGGTCCCAGGGGGGCATGCCCCACCCCCTTTTTTGCATTAAATGCTTAATATCTCGGAAACGGTTAAGATCCCCACCCATAAACCATATATACTCTTGTTCTTTATGATGAGGCGCATTCAGTGACATGAACCTTTGGACCCTGTGGTACCAGGGGTCCGGGGGGGGGGGGGGGCATGCCCCTCCCCCTTTTTTGCTCAAAATGCTTAATATCTCGGAAAAGGTTAAGATCCCCACCCACAAACCATATATATTCTTGTTCCTTATGATAAGGCGCATTCAGTGACATGGACCTTTGGACCCGGGGGTCCCTGGGTGAGGGAGGGGGGCATGCCTAACCCCCTTTTTTCCACAAAATGCTTAATATCTCGGAAACGGTTAAGATCCCCACCCATAAACCATATATATTCTTGTCGCATTCAGTGTAATGGACCGTTGGACCTACGGTTCCAGTGGGGGGGGGGGGGGGGGGGGCTGGGGGCCAACTCCCTTTATTGCATTGAATGCTTAATATGTCGGAAACAGTTGAGATCCCCACCCAGTTACACAGACCTTCGGTCCCTCTTGGCCAAAGATCACATATTAAAGTCTTTGAGGACTTCCTCAGAAAAGTCAGGTGAGCGATTCAGGACCAATGGTCCTCTGGTTTCATAGAGTTACGTCCACCTTGATTACAGAAAATGCCTATTTTGACCTGGTCATCAACGTAACCCCTTCAGACATTATCAGTTCTTCTTGAAACTTGCCTGTAAGTAAGTCAGGGATAAAAGCTCGGATGAGTTAGAAAACTATTGAGGTTGACCTATCTGTCATAGAGTTATGCCCCATTCTTCGCTGAAAATGCCCATTTCAGACCCTGTCATCACCACAAGTCCTTCAGCTTTAATGGGATCTTCCTGAAACTAACATTTAACTAGGTTGAGTGAGTGAGTGTTTGAGTTTTACATCTCACCAACAGGTAACAGGAGACTGGACCTCGGTTTAAAGACTCATCCGAAAGTCTGGAGAAGCCCGGGATCGATCCTGCGACACCTGGTTTACAAGGCGAGCAGCATAACCACTACACCACGAAGGCTTCTAAATTAATTAGGTCAAGGATAACAACTTGGATGAGTTTGAAAACTTGTAAGGTGGGCCAGTCTATCATAGAGTTATGTCCCTTTGATTGCTGAAAATGCCAATTTTTGACATTGACAGATCTTCATGAAACTTAAATATAAGTAAGTTAAGAATTAAAGCTTGAATGAGGTTGCAAACTAACATTGTTGGCACATTACTCATACAGTTAAGTCCCCTTCTTTGATGACAATGCCTACATGTATTTTTAATCTTGTCATCACCATAAGCCCCTTAGTTTTGATCAAATTTTCCCAAAACTAGCATACATGTATACGTTGGTTCAAAATGAAGATACGGATGAGTTTGAAAACTGGTGATGTCTGCCTATCTCTCATAGAGCTACATCCCTTGAATGCTGAAAATGTCTGTTTTTGACCTTGTCAGCAGCATAAAACCTTCAGTAAAGATTGGAATTCTTTAAACTTTGAATCTGTTAGCTTAGGTGAGCAATTTTGGACCACAATGGTCCTATTGTCTTTCTTATATTTTCCTTTTGTTCCTTTTTGTCTTCTTTTACTACTTCTAATATATGCTTGAGGCCGGAAGTTTCTTCTGTTTGAGTGTCAGTCTGTCGTGCATATATCATACCTTTTCTTTGTCTTTCTGATCTATCAAAAGCCTCTAATTCAATCGCTACTTTTACTGCTTCATTCAAATCCTTTGGTCTTGTTTGTTGGATTTTAACCTCATTTCGGCATCCGAAATTGAGTCAACGAAGAATCCCATAGCCAGATCATTAATTAAATTTGGCTCCGCTCTAGGATAGGCGAGAGTGGTTAGCCGTAGAATTCGCTGGCCAAATTCTGCAACATTTTCCCCATGTTTCAACTCCCGTTCTTTCAATTGAGCCCTATACAATTCCGTTTGACTTTCTGGTGAAAATCTTTCGCTCAGTGCCCTTGACAGAACTTCAAAATCCTTCTGATTTTCAACTGGTAAATTTCCCAGTACTCCTTGTGCCAGTCCTCGTAAACTGACTCCAAGATACAAGCCTTTTTGTTGGTCTGACCAATTGTTTAATTCTGCGCACATGTCAAAATGTGATCGGTAATCTATCCATGATGTAGAACCATCAAACGTGGCTGGCTTTGTAAAGTTCTTACTTGTCCTTAGTATCTCAGTGTTTTCTTGTTTCTTTTCGAAATTTCCAGTGGCGGACTGCAAGGCCACATTTTTACTCCCTTCTTCTTTACTATTTTTCAACTTCTTATCCCAACAGACTTTTTCATTTGCCTTTTCTTTCGTTAATATTACCTCTCGATCAAATAACATACTATGGTCTGTGTCTGTTGAGACGGTCTTTGTTGGCTGCCAAATTACTTCTGGCTTCCTGTCAACCAACGCCGATGTCAGATCTGATATTTTCTCCACTAATAAATGCATTTCTTTTTCTCGGTTGCCATCTCTCTGTCGCATTTCTTCCTTTATTTCAGCATTCTCTTTTCTTAGAGTTTCTATCATGCCATAAACAATAGACATGTCTCGCTTTTCATCACTTTCCCTATGCTGCCTAGTATACAATGTTTCCAAGAACGATTCATCCAGTTTCTTACTGTCTTCCCTTGTCAAAGTCGGCATTACAGGTGTTGAAGGCTCATCTTTTCTTCTTGGGGAAAAGGGGTCAAATTCAAGCAACAAGTCTTTACTGTCCATTTTATTTTTAGTCACAAATATATATATATATATATATATATATATATATATATATATATATATATATATATATATATATATATATATATATATATATATATATATATAAACTACTAAACTACTAGAAATAGTGCACTGATAACAGTATTCGAATCCCCTGAGCTGCCACCAATTAATGTAACGTAGTCGAGCGGTCAGGATTTTCTGGTTTCAACATATAACAAATACAGGTATATTCAACAGATGTCAAATGCCTTAAAGAGCGGCTATAAATAATTTTCCTTGGGCTACAATGCCGTTTGATTGGTGAACAAATAGGAACTATATCTTTTGGTTTGCACATAAATCAGCAATGGAATTTAAAACGAATAATTCACAATGGTTGGACAATGAACAAAGCTTTTTCTCACCCAACTAACGAAGAAAACAACAAGTCTTCAATTTAGGGTTCGTTAGCGCAATGCTAAACAAACCTACTACAACAAGTTACAATGATCAGAAATCTTCCCCTTAACCCTTAGTGCAATACTGAAAGGTTAATTACCTCTAGTTTGATCTGCTCTTCACCTCGACTTTCAGCAACAACCCCATTTTGCGCTTGTGTCGTCCCTTATATACTCACGGGTCAAACCATAGTTTACTGACAGGGGTGTCGGGTATGACCAATATTCATTAATTAAGGCCAACCGACGTAGTTACTCATTAAATCACACTACAAGTAGATTATAATAAAATTGTATGTCTTACTTAATTTTCTCTTGTCATGTTTCTTAAAAGTTCTGATTAATTATTCGTCCTGAATTTAATATTATTTACCTAATAATGTGATATTCCATTGTTTTGGTCGGTTTCTAGCTTTAATGTATATCTGCATGGACTTATTTATGAAACGGGTACCAACCGTCCAAAACCGGATATTTCCGTTATAGTAAACACTGTTGGAAATTAGCATTATCGGGTGGGGAACCGAGTATTCTTTTGTTGGTTTTACCATTGTAAGTATGATCAAGGCATATTTAACGCTGCCTGTGCTTTATTCTTGCCATGCTCTTTAAATTCTACTCAATATTATAATAAAGATAAGTGTTTTTAACTGAAATCTCATGTATAGTTTACATTCGACACAAGTATATGCTTTTTAAAAGATCGGTAAATGCGAGCGTTTTCCTTGCTCTTGTCTTCTTATGTCACAAAACTTATTGCTTATGTTGATCGTTTATCTAAAGTAATATTACTTGTGTTCCTTATTTACCACTCAATACCTGTTCAAATACAATAGTCGTAAGTGATCTAGCTATTATGTGCTTCTCCTAAAACAAAACGAAAGTTGTATGTTTTCAGAAAACTATTTCTTTTTCTGTATTCTCTAACCAACCCTGAATTTTATTCAAAATGGTTATTCATTTCTTTACCATTTATATGACCATATGTTCAATTTTGTCCCCGCTTAATAACCCGGTCGTAAGTTTCTGTCATTGCGAGCTGCGGTCTCTTGATTTTTGTGATGTTTAAGAAGAGGGTGACGAACAAATAGATTGTAGCGTACATTTCTCACAATCAAAATTTATCAAAATACCGACATATTTCTAACTGTTGGGGTGAAATAACTTTTCATTTCTTGATCAAGGAATTTTAACTGAGTATAAGTACATGTTAATACTTTATTGTGAACATATCGGTGACTGAATTTAAGTAATTTTATAATGGGACTTTTTAAACGGCAAAAATCCCAATTCATTTCAGAATGAGTGTGTAGCGAGTACCCAAATTCTATGTTTTAGAGCAGAAAGAAGGCATATTATTAGTTAAACCCCAATTTCTTAAAGGTACATCTGGGGTATTACATCAGTTTTCTTATTTCTGCACTAAAATACAGATTATGGGTGGGAACGCCTTATATAACTGGTCGAGGCGGCTCTAACGAGTAGCCAAAAATCTGTTGAATATCAGAAACAAGATATAGTGATAGTTAAACACACTTTATATAGGTACACCTGGGGTTTACATCAGTTTTCTTGTTTCTGCTATAAAACTTAGAATATGGGCACACGTTGGAAACGCCTTATTGGCCTGATTGATGCGGTTCTAACGAGTACTAAAATACGTTTTAGAGCAGAAACAAGATATATTAATAGTTAACCACCACTTGATATAGGTACACGTGGGGATAGAATCTGTTTTCTTGTCTCTGCTCTGAAACAAAATTATGGGTACACGTACATCATCGAGGCTGTTCTAACGAGCACCCAAAATCTATGTTTTAGGGCAGAAACAAAAAACATTATTGCAAATTGTTTGCTATAAAAAAAAATCCATCCTTTATACGATAAAGTATCTTTTTGTTTTTCGGAAAAGATTGTATTTTCATATAGCAACATCAATTTGCTCAAATTAAGTTTACAATAAACATTAAAATAAAAACAAAAACAAAAAAAAATATAGCTTATTCTCATATTAATTTTCATATATATATATATTCATTTCGTGACCAAAATCTTCTTTTCGCACTTTAACTACACCAACATGTGGGGTCCACAGGAGCTGTTCTATTCCCCGCCACTTCATAAAAAGGGCTCATATCTCAGAAATCGTTCATTCAAAGGCCAACCACAGAAAACTGCGATTGGCTGATAGCAAAGCTTAACGTGAAGGTATAATAATAATAATAATAATAATAGTAATTATCATAGAGTATCTTACTTGAGTGTTCATGTATTATTGAATTTATTAAACGAGTTGAGGAAAACGGATAAAATTCGAGGCTTTGTCGAGCATTTTATTAACGAGTTTAATATAGTCAATAAAACATGAGTACGAATGCATGATTCTATTTATTATATGACATTTAAAACGCATTTTATTCACGGTTGTTCCACAAAAATGTCAATATTCCGCAATTAGTTAAGGACGTCGCAGAGCGTATCTAACTACTTTGCATATTTAACCAACTAGTGGATTATGGAATTTATTACTTAGAGGTTATTGCGTGCCTCTAAGTGATATTGGCACCGCTTTGTCATATTAGCCCGAGGGCCAAAATGACTTACCGGTGCCAATATGACAATCTTTTTATTAAATACTTTCTATAGCATACATGGGAAAATCACATTAGAATCTTTCAATACTGACTCATTCTTCGCTTTCTTGAGTTTGCAATAATGTTTCTTGTTTCTGCTCTAAATCCATATAATATGGGTTTTTGGCACTGCCTTTCAGTAGTAGGACCGTTTAACTCTGTAACTATAGAAATAGAATGTTCAGCTCGTGTTTCTCTAGCTTCAAAATGGCCGTAAAAAAGACAGACGAAGCACTTTCAAACCGACTTTTGGACCTAGAAGCGAGGAAAAGTAGCAGATTTAGGATCAGGCCTCAGATTCTATGACGGCTCCAACGTAAAGGCTTATCGAGAATTAGAGAGATAATGTTGGTTGGTGCCTGATGCTCTGTCTCTGGTCGGGCTCATCGGAGTCTAACTGTTGGTTTTCTTTTGCTCCAGCATTTCAGTGGTTTCTTGCTGTCGAGTCCTCACCGTTGTCTCACCTCTGTGGTTCTTTGATTTTTGTGTTCATGGAGATTTGCACTGATGAGTTAGGAGGCCTTCATGCGGGCTGAACAAATTATTTGTCTTAATCGCGACGGAAGTAAGGGCGAGGATTGTGGCCACGTAAAATCGATTTAAGCCCCCCCCCCCCCCCCCCCAGTGGAAATCTTCCACTGACCGTTCCAAGGCGGCTCTTCTCTGGCGATTTATTTATGTTGTTGTTTGTTACTTACTGTGTGTATCACTTGTGTCTTTTAATTTTGGATGGCCATATGGCCATTTTGTGGGAAAGTAACTGTCCTTATGGCCTTCCTTTGTTTAGGTTCCCATTATGGTCTGGTCGCTTAATATTTGTATTTCTTTCCCTTTGATGTCTTTTATGGGTGGAGTAAGTTAATTGTATCAATTCCTGATCTTTGTTTTACTTCTACTTTAGATAAAATATCTGAATCTCAAACCGAGGAAAGCAAGGAAAAAATCCAAACAGACAAACGAAAAGGAACTCCAACTAGAAAAAAAATCACTCGCAGAAAATTGCAGATAGCTGATAAGCTTAATAATAATAATTATTATTATTGTTCTTAATATTATTATTATCAAATTGAGTAGACATTGTCAAAAAGCCTACCGCAGAAAACTGCAGAAGGCTGATAAGCTTGAAAGATTGCATTTAATAATAATTATAATAATAACAAGAGCTCCGCAAGCGGGATACAATACGCCCATGGCAATTATTAAGATGGAGCATATATATATATACTGACTGTTGTACAAGTTCGTAGCGAAGGAACAATATTTGCTCCATATATTCTTACCTGACACTATTAATAACCCTCAATGGCTCAAAATACCTGTCTCCAACAAATTTTCATGGTCGGTAATATTTGGTGGACCATAACCTCAAAATAATAAAGACATAACTCTGGCAATAAATGGTGGACTGTAAGCTTGAAAATGCGCTGCTCCACATCATAGTCTCACTATACGTAAAGTTTCAGCTTCATCAGATGTATAATGCTGTAGGCATTATCCGGAAACAAAATATGTTTAGAAAAATCTGTGAAGGGGAATACTCTGGTAATATATGGTGGACAGTAACCTAAAAATATGCACTGTTCCACATCATTATCTTACTATATGCAAAGTTTTAGCTTCATCAGATGTAAAATGAGTTATGCGAAACGTAATGTTTAGAAAAATCTGTTAAAGGGGTATAACTCTGGTAATATTTGGCAGACCGTAACCTCATTATAAAATGCACTGTTCCATACCATGCCTTACTGTAAGTAAAGTTTCAACATAATCGGATCTAAAATGTCGGAGAAGTTATCCGAAAACAAAATGTTTACGGAATTTTTCAAAGGAGCATAACTCTATTATTATTTGGTGGACCATTTTTTTAGTAACCCTTTCAGTACCTAATGAAATCGTCCTCGTTAGCAGGAGGCCATTTCAAATAAATAGGTGTCAGGTTGTGTTTTCTTCAAACTCTATTTGGAAACTGACTGAAAGTTTTGCAAACTATGCACACCCAGATCAGACGCCGCATTCTGCGGCGTGTGATCTGGGCCTGCACTGTTTGCTAGCCACCCATTTTGGGGTTTTCAGTACAAAAAGGGTTAATATGCGCTGCCACAGAGCATGGTCTAATTATATACTGGGTCAAAAAAGTTCCTATAAATAAAATTGCTTATGTTGCCATAGTTACTACAGATAAAAACTACACGAAATGTGTTATGTTTTGGTCATATAACTCATTTATCTAAGAGTCAGCAGTCTGCTGAACCAAATTTTGACAATGTTCCGCGTTTCTTGGTCGTTACGTCACTTGACGATACACGAACTGTATCTAGCCTTTCCCCCTTCGTCATCGAGAAAAGTATTCTCTCCATTGCCGGACACCCTAAGAGTATAAAACAACTCAAATCGGGTGATCTTCTCTTGGAAGTCGAGAAAAAACAGCAAGTGGTAAGCCTGCTAAACACCAACAAACTCTTTGATCTAAAAGTTAAAGTCGCTTTACATAACACGCTCAATTCATCTAAGGGAGTGATTCGCAGTCCAGAACTGCGTCCTTGCTCAGATGAAGAGATAGTCGATAACCTTAAGGATCAGGGAGTTGTTGGTGTTCGTAACATTCAAGTTCGTAGAAATGGTGTACTAAAACCAACAGCAACTTATGTGTTGACTTTTAATACACCAATTCTACCCAAGAAAATCAAAGTAGCATATCTTTCCATTAACGTAGAGGTATACATCCCAAACCCTCTAAGATGTTACTCTTGTCAGGCTTTTGGCCATCACGAAAGCAGATGTCAGAGAAAAAAACTCTGTCCTAATTGTGGTGAAGAAAAGCATGTTGATAATCACCTCAACTGCAAAAATGAACCCAAATGCGTAAATTGTGATGGCAAACATGCTGTTTTCTCCCGAGACTGTCCGGCGTGGAAAAAAGAAAAAGAAATACTTACCGTCAAATACCAAAGGGGGATAACATTCCCAGAAGCGCGGAAGATTGTCGAAGAGCGATACATAACACCAACCACCAGTTTCGCCAGCATCACAAAGGGTGCTGGTGTAAAATGTACCAGCTCCGCAACACAGACTGCTGAATCATACATTGCTGAACTGAAAAAGTCTGGTGCATGGAGTAAATCCACTCCAGCACCACAAAGTTCAACCAATTTATCAAAAGGCGCAATCCAGGTTGCTTCGGATCGGTCGACAGCGACCGTACCGAAGCCAGCGCCGAATGTAAAAGAGAAACCCGACCCAGGTCGAACTAATAAGGGGTCGCAAGATCCGATAAAAAAACATCAATTGTCTCAAAGACAAACAGACAGACAACGTAAAATGGAAAGAGACAATATAAAATTTCAGAACAGATTCGGATCTTTGAGTGACAGTGATATGGAGTTGACTGAAACTCCATCATCACCAAGTGGCAATAACAGATCGAGGTCTGCCACACCACGAGCTGGTGGTAGCAGATCTATATCACCAATTGCACCTCCATAATAGTTTCTAGTCTTTAAATATCTCTCCTTAAAATGGATTTAAAACACAAAATAATACAATGGAATTGTCGAGGTCTTAAATCAAATTATAATGAACTCTTATTACTTATTTCGCTACTAACCCCATCGGTGTTTTGTTTGCAAGAAACTTTTTTAAAAACTGATGACAACATAGATGTCAGGGGTTTCAATACATACAACTATATCTATTCTGATGGTAACAAACCATCTGGTGGCAGCTCAATTTTTGTTAAATCATGTTTACCACAAAGAGAGATCAAATTAAAAACCGACCTTCAAGCTGTAGCAGTATCGGTTTCTCTGGATAAAGAAACTACAGTTTGCTCTCTATATATCCCACCCTCATTTTCTTTAAAGCCCGAACATCTTGACTCATTGCTGAGTCAACTTCCATCGCCATATCTTTTAGTTGGCGACTTCAATGGTCACAATATTCTATGGGGCTGTAAAGATGTCAATAACAGAGGAGCACTTGTCGAAGATTTTATTGCAAAGAACGATCTTTGCTTGATGAATGATAAATCTTATACTTACCTTCACCCTGCGACAGGTCATTTGTCTTCTTTAGATCTCTCTTTGTGTCACCCATCTCTCTTCTTGGACTATGACTGGTCTGTTCATGATGATCAGTGCGGAAGTGATCACTTTCCTGTTATAATAGAGAGCGTAAACGAACCAGATGAAGACTGTAACCAGAAATGGAAAATGAATAAAGCCGACTGGGAATTATTCCATAATTTATGTGAAGAAGAGTTATCAATTGATCACTTAAATGAATCATCTGACATTGTTTCTGATTTCACAGATACACTTATTAACATATCAGAACAATGCATTCCAAAGACCTCCACAAATACTAAGAAAAGCAAGCCTTGGTTTAATAATGACTGTAAAGAAGCTATTAAAAAGCGTAAACAGGCTCTAAATAAGTTCTGCAAAAATCCCACTTCAGAAAAGCTCAACGACGTAAAAGTTTTTAGAGCTAAAGCTCGGCGAACAATCCGAGCTTCCAAACGAAAGTCATGGAGAGAATATATCTCCAAATTGAACTATAAAACCCCCATTAAAAAGGTTTGGGATATGGTACGAAAAATTTCAGGAAAAACAAAGTCTTCTAGTTTTACACATTTAAATACTGAATTTGACACAATAGCTTCAACAAAAAAAGATATTTCAGATACTCTTGGTCACACATTTTTGAGAAATTCATCATCGCGTAATTATTCTGACACTTTTAGAAATTTCAAAAAGGACCAGGAGAAAAGAAAACTTAACTTCAAATCCCTTAATCACGAAGAATACAACACACCATTTAACTTATCCGAACTCGTTGAAGCCATTGAAAAATCACATGATACGGCAACCGGCCCCGATGAAATTCATTATCAGATGCTTAAGCATCTGCCAAAAAGTTCTCTTACAACACTTTTAGATATTTTTAATAATATTTGGGAAACGGGGGTCTGTCCTGAGAGTTGGCGTGTAGCTACAGTTGTACCAATTCCGAAACCAGGGAAAGATCATGCAGAACCTACAAATTATCGTCCGATAGCTTTGACAAGTTGTTTGTGTAAAACATTGGAGAGAATGATAAACAAGAGATTAGTCTGGTACTTAGAGTCCAACAACCTCATTTCAGAATATCAATCGGGCTTTCGTTCGGAACGTAGTACCAATGACAATTTAATAAGACTAGAAACATTTATACGAGATGCTTTTATTAACAAAGAACACGTAGTGGCTGTCTTTTTCGACTTGGAGAAAGCATATGATACAACATGGCGTTATGGAATATTGAAAGATCTACATAACATTGGCTTAAGAGGAAAACTTCCCAGTTTTATTGAAAGCTTTTTAGGGGAGCGCATGTTTCAGGTGCGTGTGGGGTGTACCCTGTCAGATTTCTATGATCAAGAACAGGGTGTCCCACAGGGTAGTATTCTTTCAACTACGCTATTTAACATCAAAATAAACAATATTGTACAATGTTTGGACGACAAAACTGATTGTTCATTGTATGTTGATGATTTTTGTATATGTTACCGTTCAAAAAATATGAAAACAATTGAACGAAAGTTACAACAAAATTTAAAAAGAATAGAAGAATGGACTGATAAAAATGGTTTCAAGTTCTCCAAGTCGAAAACGCAGTGTGTTCATTTTTGTAAACTACGGAAGAAACACGAACATCCTTCCCTGTTTTTATACGGATCACAAATTCCTGTTGTTGAAGAAGCCAAATTTCTTGGGTCATATTTGATCAAAAGTTATCTTTTATTCCACATATTAAATATCTTAAAGCGAAATGCTTAAAAGCTTTGAATCTTTTGAAAGTTTTAGCTCATACAAGTTGGGGAGCAGATCGGTATACTTTATTACATCTTTACCGGTCTTTAATAAGATCTAAATTAGATTATGGGTCTGTTGTTTATGGTTCTGCCAGAAAGTCCTATTTAAAATCCTTGGATACTATCCATCACCAAGGCCTTCGTCTGGCCATGGGAGCCTTCCGTACTTCTCCCGTATTAAGCCTTTATGTAGAAGCAGGTGAACCATCTTTAACCTCGCGCAGAGAGAAACTTTCTCTTCAGTATGCTATCAGACTTGCTGCAAATCCATCTAACCCGGCATCCAAAATTTCATTTCGACCTCAATTTGTAGATAAGTATGAAACAAAACCCACAGCAATCAAACCTTTTGGATTACGTATTTTACCACTGCTGGAAAATTCAGGTATCGACCTTAAAAATATTCAAAAACATGAAACCGCCGAAGTTCCATCTTGGTGTATTAAACAACCTTCTATTCTGTTCGACTTACATGATGGAAAAAAATCCGAATCAAATCCAATACTTCTCAAACAAAACTTTCAGGTACTGCAGTCACGTTACAATGATTACCAGCAAGTCTATACTGATGGTTCCAAAGAAGGAGATAAAGTTGGCTGTGCGTATGTTTCTAAAGATACGCACAAAACCATGCGCCTTCCAGATGGTTCATCTATTTTTACAGCTGAAGCCAAAGCAATAGACCTAGCTTTAGATTTTATCAGTTCTTCAACAATTCAAAAAGCAATTATATTTTCGGATTCACTTTCTGTGCTTAAGGCTTTAGACCATTCATCATCTAAAAATCCTCAAATTCAAAAATTGATCGAAAAACATCATGAAATTTCTAAAACACACCAAATCTTGTTTTGTTGGCTTCCGAGCCATATTGGCATTGTCGGCAATGAATATGCTGACAAGAAAGCAAAGGAATCGCTCAATCTTGATCCATCTGTTTTTAAAATTCCTTTTAACAATTTTAAACCATTTATCAACAGATACATCTTGTCGGAATGGCAAGGCGAATGGGACCGTGCAATAAATAACAAACTCCATGCCATTAAACCTGTCGTTAGTACAAAATGCTCTCCTCCACAGTTTTCCAGAAAAGAGGACGTAGTATTAACACGACTGCGCATCGGCCATACTAGAGTTACTCATTCTTATATTTTTAATGGTGATGATCAGCCTTCTTGTGTAGGTTGTGATCAGCCATTCACTGTGAAACATATCTTAATTGACTGTGTTGACTTTTCACCCTCACGTATTTTATATTTCAAAGCTGACACTTTGCAACAACTGTTTCGAGATGTACCTGTTGATAATATTATTTTATTCTTAAAAGAAATTGGACTTTTTCATAAGATTTAACTGTTTCAGATTTTTATACATTATAATTCTGACTTTTTACTTTTAATATCATCATAATTATTCATGCCGTTTAACCATCAACCGTTTGACGCTTATGACCCACAAAGAGGGTTGACGCGTCGTTAAACACGAAATCATCATCATCATCATTTATCTAAGCAAAAGCTTCATTCGTTTTGTTTACCTAAATCCAATAGTGTACAGTATTGCTCTAAACACCCAAGGGGTCACTGTGCCACTTTGGCAGAGAAAATCATGCAAAATGTTATGATTTAACCTCATAAAAAATCACTTTACACAAGATTTCTTAATTTTGATACATGTTACTTTTTATTAGATATCCTGTTCGCCTAAGATCAGGAAATTTAGTTGCATCGGCTACGAGAAACAGGCGATTATGTATTGACCTCCGATTCTTAGAAGTTGTGTTAAACTCTGCTTTCAATGGAAACTCCATAGCAATTCGCAATCGGTAGTGCTACATGACATTTCTGCATTATTAATCATCTCAATGAACAGCAATGGTGAAAACAAAGCGTTTTATTTAAAATTGGCAAAAATTTATTGACAGGTATGTTAATAACCAGAGTTCGAGAATTGCTATATATTTTAATTGCAAGGGAGATAATCTAAAAAATTCGCAAATTAAAACCTTGCTTATATTGCAAGATAACGAGATGTTATAAAATTAAAGCGTTATTCGATCTTCAGAGGAGAACGGCTTCGGTCTTAGATGTTTAGGGGTTTCCAGTCTGAAATGGGTTAAAATGGGTCTCCAATACATATACTGCCATCATACGTTTATCTGATGAACAAATTTGTAACTGGTAAAACGGTGATATTTCCGACCAGCATCGGGATGTCCTTGAATTTCGTTTCGACAAGGACACCCGATCCTGGGAAGAAATTCTTAGTATATACAATAGAGCTTCGATGGCTCGAACACCGGTGGCTCGTTTTACCACGGCTAAGTCGAACCCGTTCCAAAGCCCCAAGGGAAATCCTCTACTTAAAATATAGGCGCGGAAACTTAGGTGATATTCGTCTTTTATATTGCAAATGTGTGCTGTGTGTACGCATTAGAATCGCCACGATGAGGCGATTCGGGTGAGTATACACAGCATACATCTTCGTTATAGAAAACCGAAAAGATGACCATGCGCGCTGGCAGTAACCCTCAGTAGCTCGAACTACCCCTGTCTCGAACATATTTGAGAGGTTCCGAGCCATCGAAGTTCGTCTGCAGTTCTTGTCTTGTTTTATCCTATACAGTTATCTCCACGCAAAATGTTCCCTCCTTTTCAAGGAAGAATAATTGTGCGTTTCGTTTTCGGCATAAGGCTGAAAAACGTGAAAGGATGGCCAAATTCCGAAGTAGATATATTACGGTGATAACATTGTGAATGATTCGAGCAAGCAATTATTTGGGATGTGATACGGACTGTTGTTCCACGCTGGGTCAGAGTCCAAATGACACCCGACGCAGCGTCAGGATCTGGATGGAAAATAGCACATTCCTGTTTCAGACTTACAAAATCTTACTTACATTGGCATTATCCTGTTATTTGACCCGCGGGTCAAATTAGATCTGATATGAAAACTGGACCCGTAAATCATTTGATTCCACCATATTTATCTTGATCTTGATCATATAGACGCTTGCATAACAAATTATAATATAGCAATGGCCATATTCGACTGGGAAGTTTCGTGAAAGTTTCGTGAAATTCCACGCAGGAGTGTGGTGTTATCTTGTAATAGCCGATCACATGGTCCAATCAAATATAAGTTATTTTTCAAATACATAAGCGATCGTGGAGCACGATTCTATTCGAAGGAAAAGTCGAACCTTTCGTGCACCACGGTCGCTTATGAGCTATACGCAAATAAAATATTTGATTGGACATTGTGACCAGCTATTACAACTAGGAACCACACTCCTACGTGGAATTTCACGGAAAATTCACGAAACCTACCAGTCGAATACCGTCAATGTCGTCATCAGATTTGGCATGCGCAAACAATGATATAAATTAATTAGAATAAAACCATTGGTTGATAATTAAATAGGGCGGAGAATAAGCTTACCTGGACGTGCGTTGCAGACGATATCCTGGATATCCGACGGCAGCTCATAAATTATCATATTGTTTAACCAAGGAATTATGAATATTCATCGTTATGTAAACGTTAAACCGAATTATTACCATTTAAGGACAATATGTATCGATAATGTTCCGCTGTGGTAAACATGATACACTACTGCCATATATACGGTTTAAAAAAAAACACCTACAAAATGACATACACAATACCAAACAGTTTTACATGTCAAAAACAGGCCATTATATTTTGACCCCCTTAAACACCACTTTCATATAATAAAACGGGTTAAAACGGTTATACATTATTTTCCTTATTCATGGTTTAAGAAATAGGTTGTAGGTATTTGAGAGAATGGTCTCGGCGAGGCCGTTTTAACGAGTACCCACAACATATACTTGGAGCAGAAATATATCTCATGCGATTTATTCCGTAAATGGGAATGAAAAACTAACCATTCACGGAATAAACTGCAATTGGTGTAAGTGTCTTAAAATAGTTCGTTTTCTGACAATTCGTTTATTGAAAATATGCATTTCAAATAGCTGGAACTTATTTGACCCGCTAGCCGTTTTTGCCCATTCAAATACACTGTACTAATCTGACCAGGGTCAAATAACAGGAGTATATATATATACAGACAGAAACTTAGAATAGTAACTTTATCATTATGATATGCCACTCAAGGGGAAGTTTCCCTGGGAAAAGGGTTTCTTTGGGGGACATTCCATCAGAAAATGGGGCTTGGCATCTTTTGGGGTTAGTGTCTTAAAATAATTCGTTTTGTGACACGGCACATATTGAAAATATACATTCCTAATAGCTGGAACTTATTTAACCCGCTACCCGTTTTTGCCTATTCAAATACACGGTACTAATCTGACCCGGGTCAAATAACAGGAGTATATATATACAGACAGAAACTTAGACTAGTAACTTTATCATTATGATATGCCACTCAAGGGGAAGTTTCCCCGGGAAAAGGGTTTCTTTGTGGGACATTCCATCAGAAAATGGGGCTTGGCATCTTTTGGGGTTAGTTTCTTAAAATAATTCTTTTTCTGGCAAGGCATATATTGGAAATATGCATTTCTTATAGGTGGAACTTATTTGACCCGCTAGACGTGTTTGCCCATTCAAATACACTGTACTAATCTGACCCGGGTCAAATAACAGGATTATATATATACAGACAGAAAGTTATAAAATCAAGAATCGCAGTTTATTCCGTTAATGGTCCGTTTAAAAGTTCCATTTACGGAATAAATCGCATGCGAGAAAAATATCCATTCATAATAGCTGGAACTAATTTCATCCGCTAGCCGTTTTTGACCATTCAAATACACTGTACTTATCTGACCCGGGTCAAATGACAGGATTTTATATATACGGACAGAAACCTGGAATAGTAAGGATTGCAGTTTATTCCGTTAATGGTTCGTTTTAAATTTACATTTACGGAATAAATCGCATGAGAAAAACTATCCATTCCTAATAGCTGGAACTAATTTGACCCGCTAGCCGTTTTTGTCCATTCAAATACACTGAAATAATCTGACCCGGGTCAAATAACAGGAGTATATATATACAGACAGAAACTTAGAATAGTAACTTTATCATTATGATATGCCACTCAAGGGGAAGTTTCCCCGGGAAAAGGGTTTCTTTGAGGGACATTCCACCAGAAAATGGGGCTTGGCATCTTTTGGGGTTAGTGTCTTAAAATAATTCGTTTTCTGACAATGCGTATATTGAAAATATGCATTTCTAATAGCTGGAACTTATTTGACCCGCTGAACGCTTTTGCCTATTCAAATACACTGTACTAATCTGACCCGGGTCAAATAAGTTCCGGCTATAAAAACTTCAATACCCGGAACTTATTTGACACGGGTCAGATTAGTTCCGTGTATTTAAATAGGCAAAACCGTTTAGCGGGTCAAATAAGTTCCAGCTATTATGAATGCATATCTTCAAGAAATGCATTGTCACAAAACGAATTATTTTAAGACACTATCCCCAAAAGATGCCAAGCCCCATTTTCTGGTGGAATGTCCCCCAAAGAAACCCTATTCCCGGGGAAACTTCCCCTTGAGTGGCATATCATAATGATAAAGTTACTATTCTAAGTTTCTGTCTGTATATACATGTATATACTCCTGTTATTTGACCCGGGTCAGATTAGTACCGTTTATTTGAATGGGCAAAAACGGGTAGCGGGTCAAATAAGTTCCAGCTATTATGAATGCATATTTTCAAGAAATGCATTGTCACAAAACGAATTATTTTAAGACACTAACCCCAAAAGATGCTTAGCCCCATTTTCTGATGGAATGTCTCCCAAAGAAACCCTTTTCCCGGGGACACTTCCCCTTGAGTGGCATATCATAATGATAAAGTTACTATTCTAAGTTTCTGTCTGTATATATATACTCCTGTTATTTGACCCTGGTCAGATTCGTACCGTGTATTTGAATGGGCAAAAACGGCTAGCGGGTCAAATAAGTTCCAGCTTCCTAGAAATGCATACTTTTTAAGAAACGAAGTATTAGTCATTTTTATGCAGTTTATTCCGTGAATGCAATATTAAAACTAACCATTTACGGAATAAATTGCAAATGTAAGTTTATGCAAATAAGGTGATGAATAATCGTTCACGTGATTAGAATCAAGCGCCTGGTGACCCAGATCAGAAGAAAATGTATAAAACTGGACAAACTAAAATTACCAAAATGATCGGAACTTAACTGACCCGCGGGTCAAATAACAGGATATTGCCCTTAGATTTTGACCATATATCCATTTTCACCTGTCGTCTCCATCTGCACACAAATATTCTGAATGTGTATTGAAATTGTACAGGTACTCGCTTCCGTCATGTGCAGCACGTGGTCTATTTCCTACGTGAATATTACAGTGTTATTGACTTGCTTGTCTTCTGGTCACTTCACCTATAATTTACTTAACCCATATTTGCCTAAAACATCAAAAAGTGGAGTTTGACTTACATTGTGGACCAAGGTCGGACGCAGCATGGCTGGGCGTCTGGTATTTGTCTATATCCGCTTAAATCTTGGATTATTTTTTCTGTATCTTCGGTGTGTGTGTGTGTGTGTGTGTGTGTGTGTGTGTGTGTGTGTGTGTGTGTGTGTGTGTGTGTGTGTGTGAATTCGGGTTTAACGTCGCTTTCAACAATTTTTCAGTCATATCACGAAGGTGTCTGGTTGCGACAGGGAGCTCAATGCTCACTTTTATAGTGCTGCCTCACTGAAGTATCATGTCCCAGACACATTACATGATACCACACCCAGTCACATTATCCTGACACTGGATCGACCAGTCCTAGCTCTACCCCGTAAATCTGAGTGCCAAACGAGGAGCAGATAGTACCATTTTTAACGACTTTGGTATGTCGCGGCCCTGGATCGAACCCGTGACCTCCCGTTCCCCGGAGCGGACACTCTACCAACTGAGCTATCGGGACCGGTCTGTATCTTCGGTAAAATTAATAATAATAATAATAATAATAATAATAATAATGGCACCCCTGAATCTGTGATGGATTTGTTGAAAGTTATTGGAAAGGTTTCTTTGTCAAGGTACGGGTCTACCCTCGCATCAGACGGGCAGACTCTGTCCTTGTATTCGTCTTAGCTCCATATAAAACGCATTTTTCATTGGGAAATCACTGATACAATATATGTATCAAATATCTTAACCCATATCTTAACCAGAGGCCTCTGTGGTGTGGTGGTTGCGCTGCTCGCCTTGTAGGACGGGGGTCGCGGGGTCGATCCCGGGCTTCCCCGGGCTTTCGCATGGGTCTTTAGGCCGGGGTTCCGTCTCCGTGTGGTCTTGGCTGTTGGTGGGGCGCGGAGCTCGGCGCTCCTTCACCATATCTTTACCCGTATATGACAATGGAATATTAGAAGCCTCCGTGGTGCAGTGGTTACGCTACTCGCCTTGTAAACCAGGGGTCGCAGGATCGATCCCGGGCTTCTCCAGACTTTCGGATGAGTCTTTAAACCGAGGTCCCGTCTCCGTATGACCTTAGCTGTTGGTGGGACGTAAAACTCAAACACTCACTCACTCACAATGGAATATTCTACCTAGTGAGTTTGGAATGGTCCATTTCCGATTATAGGGGTGCCAGGTCTGTTTTATGTGTGGAGTTTTTACAAAAAAAACGCGCGTGCTTTGACTGGGCAGTGTTTACTCAGATCCGACGCTGCGTTCTGAGGCGTCTGATCTAGGCACTGCACTGTTTGCAAAGACAGTTAGGCATGGTTAATAAATATTGTTGAATACAATAACTTTTGCATATATCTGTTTGAAGTATACTCTTATTTAGATCAGTTAGAGCAGCACACGGGCCAGGTAGCAAGGAAATACGCTATACATTATATATTATCAGTGAACATCTCGTACAGCATTCGCTTCGCACAACATGATCTTAGTCTTCGCTACCTACGTACCTCAGGGCTGACATTATTCAGCTCAGCTTGTATTATATCTACATTAAGTAATTCCGAAGACAACTTTCCTTGCACCATGGCTCAACGTGTACCTTAGTTATGTCTTCAGTCAGTCTTATTTCTTCTCATTATTCACATCATTACGAAACACGCTTTTACAAATATATTGAAATTTTACCATCAAAAAAAGGAAAATATTTAGATGAAAAATACGGATATTTTTTCGTGTCTCGGCTCGGGACGCGGATTGTCGGTGCTCGTTGAAACCGCCTTGGCGAGGCGGTTTTCACGGGTGCCCGCGGTCTGTGCTCTTGGGCGGAGATGGGAAGAATTATATGTATCCCTTCAAACCCCAGTTTGCTATGCAAAGGTGGGTTGGAAGGGGTCAAAGTTATATAGGCGTTTTTTTGTGATGAAGAAACACCAGTTTATGTTTTTGTTTATCCTATCATTCAGGATCACCCGGTTTACTTCATCTTATATAGTGCTAATGTTTTTGTTCTATTTATGTTTGTCTCTTCTTTCTGTCCATGTTGTAATCATTCTTTCTTTGGCTGATTCCCTTGCTCCCACTCCACATTCTCAATCCCCCATGGTGTCAGTAAGCAACTTGCAGAAACGTTACTTATTCCCTGATTTACGGCTGCATCACGACCCCCCCCCCCCCCCCCCCCCCCTTACTTGCCATCTGGACCTGTCGATTTTTCTACAATTATTACTAAGTATATCGCATGTTAAACCATTATAAATCGGACGGCCTGGGTAGCTTCTACGGTGTGTCGTGTTCTTTACATCTTGGGCCTATATAAATTTGACCCCTCGAACCCCACTTTTATATAGTAAAACTGGGGTTTACAGGGGTAGACTTTATTTTTCTTATTTCTGCTCTAAAATATAGATTGTGGGTACTCGTAAGAACCGCCTCGATGAGGCGGTTCTAACGAGTGCCCACAATCTATATCTTGAGCAGAAATAAGAAAAATATCACAATTTTTCATCTTAAAAAATTCATTTTTTCGGCGATAAAGGTGGCAATGTATTCACCGTCTATCATCTACACCGGAAATAGAATCCCGGTGAATCGAAAGCAATAGCTGCAGGTGAAGGAGTGCCTCTTGAAAATGGATTATTTTACTGCTTGTAAGCTTTAGGTTAAGATTACTGATATCAAATATCAGTAGTGGACATAATTTGCTGCTGCCACGAGAAGTGCTTTCTTATAAAACGCACAATTGTGCAATTACAGACCGAATATTCGACAGCTGGTACCGTAAACAAAATGGATTTGGCAAGTTCGTTGTTGTTTTGTTTAATGTTTATGCCTTTCTACTAAAGTTTTGTCACTTAATCAGAAAGAACAATGATGGAAAAAAATAATTTGCAAAAGAAACTCGCCTCAAATTGTACTTTCAACACAAATGTTTGCCTAAACGTAAATTACCTGTTGTACGGCGAATAGTAGTTTGGTGTACGGCTTGTTGCAAATTAACGTAAACGAAAGTGTACGGCGAATAGTTCCATGTTTATAGCTGATGACATTTTAAAAGTATACCGACCGGCCTTTACTGCTCTGCATGTATGTCCTGTCAAAGTCGGGTGTTATATTTTGTCGAACATGCTGCTTCGAAATGTAAACAATGGCCGGCAAGAACTGGGGCTAAATCAATAGATTCACCTGCCTGTCACAACATCTTTATCAAGTGTCATCAGAATTTTATAAACACACTTCAACAATTTTCACCCATTCTCTCGTCATATTAACAAAAAAACCCATCACAATATAGTAATGTTAGTTAGGAACTAATGACAATGTATAGTTTTAAGACCATATTTTGCCACAGAGGCGTTATTGTGGAGTGCGCATTGTGAAATCACGCCTGTTCAAATATACACGCGTGGAAGACTCGTAAGGGGTAGATGGCGGTTATGCACTTAAAATCCTTACGGGAACTTTCGACCATGACTTACGAGTGATTACACTAGATTACGAGACTTAAAATGTCATTATTTTGAGATGAAATGACATCTAAAAACTTTTCGCTCTATGAATACAACAAAATAAAGATGCATGGCCAGTCCCACTTACACTACTTTCTCTAGGTTCTGCGGTTCGATTAGTTGCAGTGGTAATAAAGTTACGGTGTCCAAACATGCTACACTGGTATCATTTACCGGGATAAATGCCCCAAATGCACCGTCTATCGGATCGAGACGTTAACATGAGCCCTCTACCCCCCGTGCAGGGAGAATCATCTCCTATGCAAGTTCGAGATCTTTGCGTAATTACATGATGAGTTTAAATTTAAATGTCACTAAATTTGGTATAGTTACACCTTAATTGCAACCACTGGGTCGGTATCTCTGCTGGTGGATGTTTCGTTCGTCTCTATCTATCTATCTATCTATCTATCTATCTATCTTCTGATACTGCGTCGGTCACATTTGACCATTACCGCAGGTGTATATTACATACACTCCAGTTTTTGCAGGATGAAAGCCTACACAGTAATCATGTAATTACGGTAGGGATCTTTAACCTGCACAGGGGATGGTTCTCCCTGCACAGGGGGCCTCCAGTTAACGTCCCGATCCGAAGGACGGTGCACTTAATGACATTCATACCTGCAAATGATGCCAATGGAGCGTGTTCGGACACCGAAATTTTGTCGCCGCTGCCGGGGATCGAACCCGGGACCTCTAGCATCAGAGGCAAGTGCACTAACCACTGAGCTATCACGCTCCACTGAGCTATCACGTCTCCGAGGGTATCATCTGCTCAGTATCAGTTCCTTAGTGCTGAGGTTGATACTGCGGTCTTGACGTCAGCACTCAGGTACTGATTTAAATAACTATATTATATCTTTAACTTTTGCAGTACAAAATTCTATTTTTTCTAAAACTAAGACTGACTCGTCAGGTGAGACATGTATCTTATCGGATTTGGTTGCCACTTTTTGTTATACATGTATTTTAAATTCTGCAAGTCTCGCTACTTTGGACATCTCCTTCCTGATGCCGGGGACTTCCGTTGAGTGTGGGCAATGTTTGCTGATGTTGGCTCGGTGGGGGACGCCTATAAGTCCGCGGGTGGGCGTCTCTTGCCTGATGCCTCCAGTTGACCTGTCTCATGCGCTACGTGGGTCGGTGTGTGCTCGGAGGGGGGTGTGCTGTGTTTGCCGGGTCTTGTCCATAATCCGTTTCGGTTTCAGAACTTTGGGGTTGAGACACACTGATGAAGATTAAATATCAGAAAGGCCTATCTGTCACTAAATTTGGTATAGTTGCACCTCAATTTAAACAATAGTTAACTACATACGATTACTAATAAACCATTGTTTAAACTAATCATGTAATGTAATCACTCAGATCCAATTCCTGTGACAAATGGAGTCAAGCAAGGTTGTGTGATAGCCCAAACACTGTTCAGCAAGATGTTCGCTTCCATGCACAAAGATGTTTTCCAGGCGGGTGACAATGGTATACCGATTAGGTATCGTTTTGATGGGAAGCTTTTCAATCTCGGAAGGTTGCAAGCCAAAGCAAAGGTGCAAACAGAGGTGCCAGATTAGTACCTCATTGGGGATGACATGGCAAAAGGTGCATAATTACTGTGTATGCTTTCATCCTGCAACTCTGGAGTATGTGTATTGTACACCTGAGAGTAATTGTCAAGTGTGTCCGATCGCAACAGTTGTTTTTAGGGCAGTTCAACGGCCCAGTCAACACTACAGGTCATTTTTTTCCGAACAGTTTACCTATCCACACTTTTATTGCACAACCATAGTGCAGTTTATATTTTACTTTTGGTCCTTTGAGATCAGCGTGAATATTCTGAGCAATCAGAAATAAATTATTGGTTTAGACACATATTCTAGACAGGTTTTTAATTAATTGGACCCCATTTTGATTTATATCAGTCTTTGAATCGACTGCCTATTCGAAATTCGCTAAATTGCAGTATGTTTCCTCTGGCTTACTTTGCCGGATCATTACAGGGTCACTGATGAGGCTTTATTAGCCGAAACTACGTAGTATGACCCATCTTCTTTCTTATGAATGTTTTCATTGCTCTTAAAGGAACTCATTTTCTATTTTTATTGGACGCATCGAGTCCATTGCTGTTAATTTGAAAATCGAGTACCGCTGAAATCGATGCTAGGGGGCGTATTCAGCCTTGCATACAACAGTGCTGTTTATGAAGATACTCAATAAAACCGAGTTTCCGGTTTTTATTCTGATAATGTATTCTTTGCTTCCAAAGTTTTTCATTTATTTTACGACACTGCAGCTGGTGTTTAGTGCTGTGTAGCGGCCGTAAAACGTCTCCCCGTACTTCATCATAGTGCAGATTATATTTTTATTTTCTTTGGACGCATCGAGTCCATTGCTGGTAATTTGAAAATCGAGTACCGCTGAAATCGATGCTAGGGGGCGTATTCAGCCTTGCATACAACAGTGCTGTTATGAAGATACCCAATAAAACCGAGTTTACGGTTTTCATTCTAATAATGTATTCTTTGCTTCCAAAGTTAACCTTTTTCATTTATTATATGTAAGCGGTTACTCTTCATGAATCAGCGGAAGGGTACAATGAGGGAGAGAATGACCGTAGAAAAGATTTCAAGATCACTCCACGACAGAGTGTTGCCGATCTCGGCACGTATCGAATCCACGTGCTCCTGATCACCAGTCATACGCACATCCGACTGAGCTCCCGAAGCCAGCCAATCGCAGTAGATAGATAGTTTTTCCTCTTTCGCAGAAGAAATAAGATTCATGCACAGGCAAAAAAGACGGAAAGTGGTAAACTCTGGACAACATTTGAAAACTTGAGACGTGAGATCAAGACCGATATATATAAAAATAATCAGCATGATTTGTTTGTGAATAACTAAGTAGGTGATGTAATGGCAAATCCAAGAGGTTCTTCTGTCGCGGTTTATTTTTGTTATGGTTTGTGTCGCTTATATCATTTTATTGTGGATGGCATGTTGGCCGTTTTTTGGGGTAGGGGAGGGGTGGCTGTCCTTTTGGCTTTCCGCTGTTGGTGTTTCCGTTGGGGTCTGTTGTTTCATGTTTGTAGTTCTTTCCCTTTGGTGTCTCTGATGGGAGCTGTGGGTTGATAATGATTGTATCGAATCCTGATCATTGCCTCCACCTCTATTTTCTACAGATATATCAAAAGTCACAGGAAAGACAGACCGGGTATCCCACCCTTTAATAAAAGTGGAGGGAACGGGGGTGCTGGATCAGACTCTGAAAGGGCAGGGGAACTAGTTGGTCAATTCAATGATGCGTTTAATAAAACTGAGTTCACGGAGGTTCCATTGACAAGAAGATCGGCCCCATTTATGGATACTATTGTTGTGTCATCGGCAGGAGTGATCAAGCTACTTAAAGGCTTAAACCCCACTAAAGCTTTAGGACCTGATGAGCTACATCCTAGATTCCTGAAGGAACTAGCAAAATAGTTAGATCCAGTTTTTGTCCACCTTTTTAACAGTCTCTTGATACGGGTGAAATCCCCAAAGAATGACACTTAGTCAACATTTGCACACTCTTCAAAAAAGGAGATAGGGCTCTTAATCATAATTATCACCCTATGTCTCTGACTTGTGTTCTATGTAAATTGCTTGAACAAATAGTCTGCTCAAACATCATGGCCCACTTGGATGAACATAAACTTTTGTCAGAAAGATATAATGCAATAAGGAAAAAACATGGTTGTGAAACTCAGTTGAGAACAACTATTAATGTTTGGGCAAAAATCTTGGGCAAAGGGGGACAGGTAGACACATTTATTCTGAACTTCGAGAAAGCTTTTGACACCACACCACATGACCTACTTAAATTTAAGTTATTGGTTATCGCATTGGGGGAAATACTCTCATATGGATAGATTCCTTTCTTTGCTACAGAAAACCGCGTTGTTGTTAATGGTGTATCTTCAGAGTGGGCACCAGTTTTGTCCGGAGTCCCACAAGGGACTGTTCTTGGTCCACTGTTATTCTCCCTGTACATCAATGTTGTTTCCACTGACACTGACTTAGCAATAAGACTGTTCGCAGACGATTGTGTTTGCTACCAGAAAATTAGAGATCCAGATGATTCACTGAAACTTCAGAATGATATAGATAGATCAGGATGTTGGGCCCGAAAATGGGACATGATATTTCAGCCCGTTGAATGCAATCATCATTCATTGGAATGGAATTTCAGACAGACCCTTACTGCAAAAAACTGACATTTATAAAGAATCCTACTTCCCCCGAACTATTAGAGATTGGAATGCCAATCCCGATTTGATTATTTCAGCAGCTGAAGATGCTGAGGGTTGTGTATCTAAGTTTACCTCTTTAATGAGAGCTAGGGACGAAATTCCCATCACAGGTCCTGGTGTATGAATTTCATTTGACGTGTCACCAGTAACATTTCTGATTCTGAATAAAGGAGTAGCCATTCCTATTTGCCGTACACTCTTTTGACTATATTCCGTACAGCTATCTGGTTGTAAACAACTAAACGCCGTACACATGGATTTTTAGTTTTTAATAAATACGCTTAGTGCATGATAAAATCATGACCAGAGAAAGTTTTCATTTACTACCCATTATAAACGGAAACAGGTAAGAGAAAGTTTAAGCGGAAATAAATCAAGAAATTATAAAATCTGAAACCGATTTTCGAAAATGCTGGTCTTCACTCAGTACCAAGCATCGATAAACTTCTGTTCTTGACTTTAAATCGAAACATACAGCTTCGAAAAACGCATAAAATGTTGCAGAAATCCCTCTGTTATTTCAAGGAAATCAATTTACCCTGCACTTGCAGAAAATAGATCAGGAATAAAGGCTACACTCACCGTGCTCCATGCCTACTTTCGCTTTGTATCGATTCACCGGGATTCTATTTCCGGTGTCGATGATAGACGGTGGTATTTGTACAAGCGTGTTTGCGTAATGAGGTACCATATTCTGTACCGACCACAATCTATATTTTGAGCAGAAATAAAAAAAATATCACAATTTTTCATCTTAAAAATTTCATTTTTTTTGGCGATAAAGGTGGCAATGTATTTGTACAGGCGTGTTTGCGTAATGAGGTACCATGTTCTGTACCGACCACAATCTATATTTTGAGCAGAAATAAGAAAAATATCACAATTTTTCATCTTAAAAATTTCATTTTTTTTGGCGATAAAGGTGGCAATGTATTTGTACAGGCGTGTTTGCGTAATGAGGTACCATATTCTATACCGACCACCCCCCTATATATGTTCCTCTGGTAAGAGCATTGCAACTAACGGACTGTAACCTTGAAAAAATCTAACGCAGTTGCAGAATGGCAAACAGTGTAGATCCTTGTTTTTAACTTCTCATTTGGATCAACGCTGCTCCAGGATCATCTGCCTGATATGATGTATAAATATCGCAGTAACACCATTACGAAAACACGCCTATGCAAACACATTGTAACCTTAATCGCCGAAGACATGAAAATTTTAAGATGAAAAAGTTTGATATTTTTCTTCTTTCTGCTCAAAATATATATTGTAGGTACTCGTTAGAACCGCCTCATCAAGGCGGTTCTAACGAGTGCCCACAATCTATAATTTAGAGCAGAAATAAGAAAAATAGGGTTTACCTCTATAAACCCCAGTTTTACTTTATAAAAGTGGGGTTAAAGGGGGTCAAAGTTATATAGGCATGTTTTCGTGATGGAAAAATGTATCCTATACTTTCTGGTGAACATCTTGTGGCACAAAATGCATGGATAAGTTGTTTGTTTATTTCACCATCAACAGTATTTAGTTCATTTTGAAGACGTTGCTTCCAATATTGTGTGTCTTTTACCCGACATTGAGAAGAACTGGTCGCCCATTGAAAAACAGCAAAAAGCTTTTCGAAGAGTGGAGCGCTGTGGTGCAGTGGTAAAGCATTGAGATCGAGATGTAGCCGGTTCGATCCCCGCAAGCGCCAAGAGTTGTTTTCTTGAGCAAGCGACTTTATCCAGATTACTTAGTACTGGTTCCTATCCAGGAAAAGAATGCCACATGGAAGATAAGTACTAGTACTAAATGCGTTACCCTCCATAAATGAGGTCGATTATTATTATTATTATTATTATTATTATCCTATTATTATCTTGTTTGTATTTGACTTAAATGGGCAAGTCAACACTATTTCTGTCATTTTTGAGAAGGCCAGTTTTCCTATACTCACTTTTCCTACGCAGGCTTATACGTTAGCGGTTAAACAGTATAGTGCACATTTTTGCCGCAAACTGACAACTGCCCCTCTTGCATCAGCGGAAGGAAGAGAATGACCGTAGAAAAGATTTCATGATCAATCTCCACGGAAGAATGTTGCGTCGAACCCACGCCCTCCTGATCACCGTCAGAGGCGCATCCGACTAAGCTACAGAGACCGGCAGCCTGGGCAGGATAAGTCCTTCTCAGCGGTATATCAGTACTCACATGTCGTCGGTTTCAGCTCGTTTTTCCTAGCCTCGATGGGCGGGGCGTGGGGAGGGGCGGATTTCTTAAATTAAGGTAAGAAATGTATTAAACTGATTTGTATCAAAATGATTCGTTTGTTTGTTTGATTTGAAGTTTAAAGTCCCCGTCAATTCTATAGGTCATTTTGGAGAAGTTGGGACTTTTAACCGACAATGAAATGAAATGTCATGTCAACCCCTGTCGCCCAATGAAACCAATTGGGTTTATATGCATGGACAGTCCGACTCTTGCCACTTTTCCTGGACAGGCTTAGACCTCTAAGCAGTTTACCTGTACTCATGAACGGGCGGTTTCAGCTCTGCATGGAAGCATCATGCAGCCCAATTATTTCTTCAAGCCCCGATGGGCAGATATCCGAATGATTAATACCACATTAAATTTGACGTTTAATTTACAATAGCCAACAATAATATATATATATATATATTAAACTGGGTAATATATATATATTAAACTGGGTATGGATTTTCCACCCCTATACAATAGATATGACCTTGCATGTGACTTTATCCACATGCTATCAAAATAAACTACATGATACCAATTACAAATGCAGACATGTTTTATTTCATTTTTCTTATTTTAATACAAGAACTTATTGAGAAACCATGACCAAAGTCTATTAATCGTAAATTAAGTAAAAACAATGTTGCAAAAGAGAATACAGACCAATGGGTATAAAAAGTCTAAACATCACGAAAACACGCCTTTATAATTTTGACCCCCTTGAACCCCACTTTTTAATAGTAAAACTGGGGTTTACGGGGCAATACCTTATTTTCTTATTTCTGCTCTAAAATATAGACTGCGGGTACTCGTTAGCTAACGAGTTCCCAAAATCTATATTTTGAGCAGAAGTAAGAAAAATATCACAATTTTTCAGCTTAAAATGTTCCTTAATTCGGCGGTAAAGCTTATAGTGTATTTGTATAGGCGTGTTTTTGTAATGATTTTGTAGGCGCCTCGAACTCTTCTATGCTAGTTGTTCTAGTTCTAACCAAAGCACCG
Source organism: Lucinisca nassula (assembly GCA_963580285.1). Lineage (NCBI taxonomy): Eukaryota > Metazoa > Mollusca > Bivalvia > Lucinida > Lucinidae > Lucinisca > Lucinisca nassula. The sequence continues at coordinate 58,185 of CAUZLF010000608.1, forward strand.
AGGGTACTGGTCGGTCATTTGTTGAACTAAGACCGTTTCGTTTTACCCATAATCTCATTACGAAAACATGCCTATAGAAATACATGTCAATTTTACTACCGAAAAAATGAAAATTTTGAGCTGAAAAATTGTTATATTTTTCTTATTCCTGCTCAAATATAGATTGTGGGAACACGGTAAAACCGCCTCATCGAGGCGGTTCTAACGTGTACCCATAATCTATATTTTATAGCAGAAATAAGAAAAATAAGGTATACACCTGTAAACCCCAGTTTTACTATATAAAAGGGGTTCAAGGGGATCAAAATTATACAGGCGTGTTTTCAAGATATATTGAATTTCACGCAAGCTGTGTAGACCTGGGCCCAGGATTACAATGCGTACTTAAATTTTAAGTACCTACTTAAACTAAGTATTTACTTAACTGTCGTATAAAGTGAACTACAAAGAATTTCTTTCGTTTAAGTCGATACTTAACCAGAGAATATCCTTAAATATTTAAGGTAACCCATGTAGGTACCTTAACTTTTAAGATTTGACCTTGACACATGAATGTATATATCAACAACGGCAAACACGAGAACTTTTATTTGGCCAAAATTAACAGTCGTTCTCGGTAGCTCAGACGGTAAAGTGTTGGCATCATATTCAAGAGGCCCTGGGTTCGGGTCCCAGTCGAGCCACTTTTTTTTCCTCCTCGGAGCGCAAGTCGACTTGGCGATGAGGTATAAAACAACTGGGATTTCTCCCTTGGTGTGTCAGTTTTCGACCGATAGAGCTGTAAAAAAACTTCCCTTTACATAATACTGTATAATACTGGTAACAGGACAACAATTTATTGTTTGGTGTAGGAAGGTTCTTACAAGCGAAAGGGGGTCTTAAACGAATTGGTTGTTTTTGTCAGGGTAGGTGTGTGTATGTTTGATTGATTGATTGGATGTTGAACGTCCCTTTCCACTATATACAGGTCATTTTGAGACGTTGCTCCTATTTTGAGGGACTTTTACCCGACATTGAGATGAAATTACTTCTCAAGCCTGTCGCCCAATGAAACCAATAGGGTTTATTAGCATGGACGGTCCGACTCGCGCCGCTTTTCCTGGGCATGCCACAGGGGCTTGAATCATGAAAAAAAAAAAGATTCAAGCCCCTATGGGCAGGCTTAGATCCTCTAAGTGGGTAACCAGTACTAGTGTGCGGTCGGATTCAGCTCTGCGTGGAAGAGTGATGCAGCCAATTTATTTCTTCATGCCCCGATGGGTGGGTGGGGCCGACAGGTTTGTGTGTCGGGGGATGGGGGTGTTTGGGGAGGGAGGCTGGCGCATATCACTTTTGTCTGTTATTTAAAAACTGATCCTGTGGCACAGCGGGTCCATGTTCCTACGCTTATGCATGTCCTGCTACTTTTACGCATACAATGTTCACAACCATCATATGCCGTCTTTATATTCAGTGTCATGAAATAGTATGACGCCACGTGCATTTAAGAAATGACTTTTATTTTTCTGCTGTTCATGAAAGTATGAACGAACAGGGTCGCCTGCAAAGTAAATAAACCCCGACTCCGAAGGGGTTCATATAAACTTTGCTAGCGACCCGCTGTCGTTCATACCTTCATGAACATCGAAAAAATATTTCTTATATTTACATTCTTTTTTCCTCACTTATAAGGCAAACTGTTAAAGCTGAAAAATAGTTACACGCAGTTTTCTATAAAGAGCGGAACGCCCAATGAGATCATAGAGAACCATGGTTTAGACTGGCGTCACTTGACGTCATGGAAAATCATATGACTTGATGCGTTCATGGAAGTATGAACTGCATTGTTTTCTATAGGTTTACATTAGTATTTTCACTTGAAATGTAAATAATTTCTATTTTGGCGGGAACAACTGTAACGTATGTCAGCGATGTACAGTTGCAGGGCAAATGGTCATAGTAAAGGCAATAAAATCCAATTTAAAATCCAATTCGAAGGCCCGTTTCGTAACTTTCATATGAAAGGACCATTTGTGTAAGATTCGCGATATCAAAATTTATTAAATACAAAGAAGTTTTTTTTGGTTGATTTGAGATTCGTCCTCACAACACTATTTAGGTTTGATTTCGGAAGTGTCGCTTTCAGTTTTGTCGGACTTTTACCCGACATTGAGATGAAATTACATCTCAAGCCCTGTCGCCCAATCAAGCTCGTATATGCATGGACGGCCCGACTTGCACCACTTTGCCTGGGCAGGCTTAAGCCTTCTAAGTGGTTTACTGGAGGTCGCGTGTGGTCGGCTTGTGCTGGTTGGGTGAGGCAAGGTGACGTGTATCTTGCGTCACTGGGGTGTCCAACAGATATTGGCCGCAACCAATCATAAGCTTCTACTCCTTGCCTTGAAATGCTAAATAAAAATAAGTTTGAGGCGTACCACCTCCCTTGTTTGTTTTGTATGATTTGAGGTTTAACGTCCCCGTCAACACTGTAAAGGTCATTTTGGAGACATTGCTTCCAATTTTGTGGAACTTTTACCCGACATCGAGATGAAATGACATCTCAAGCCCTGCCGCACAATGAAACCAATAGCGTTTATATTCTCGCACCGCTTTGCCTGGGCAGACTTAGATCCTCTAAACGGATTACCGGTACTCGTGTGTGGGTCGATTTCAGCTCTGCGTGGAAGCATCAAGCAGCCCCTCTATTTCTTCAAGCCTCGATGGGCGGGGGCCGTCAACCCCCTTGTAAGCTTGTGCATGTGAGTGATTGAGTGTGTTTGTGAGGAGAGTGAGTGAGCGCTTTATGCCTCATCAACTGTAAGGTAATACGCAGATAAGGACCACATTCATAAAAAGACGGGCTAATCCGAGATGGAATGTACAGAGATTTTATATCACATTTTTTTTCCTTTGTTTTACTCCAACTGGAGCTACGGTTTTTCTCCGTGTTTGTCTGCACGATGTTTGATCTAGTCGTTAATGACTATATCAACTACATACATGTATAATAATGACATCCGAAAACAATATTGTAGCCGGGGTTAAGTTTGGGGTGGTTTCTGCGGGAGTCTTCCCTGTTCTTCACCATAGTGCAGAATATATTTATTACTGTACCAGATTGTTTTGAATATTATGCAATACGCCTAACGGCATGAGAAGGGTTGAATCATGGACATACTCTATAAAACCGATTCCGCCCCCACCCCTCGGGGCTTCAGATTTGGCTGCATGATGCTTCCATGTAGAGCTGAAACTGACCACACTGGCACGAGCACTGGTAAACAGCTTAAAAGGACTAAGACTTCCCAGGCAAAGTGATGTGAGTCAGACCGTCAACTGCATATAAGCATTTTGGTTTGTATATTCAAATATTGTATGATTTCTTGTTTCTAAAGGGACCCCGTAGAAACAGCGTTTTGAATATGGCGTGGTGCTACATTGTGACCAATGTTTGTCCGCACAAATCGTGATCGAGTGTGATCCTTCAATGAAACACGTTTTATAGTGTATAAAACATTTTTCATGGTTTATGTGGTGAAATGGAAACTAAACCATCATATTTTCTATTGTCTCCATTCAATGAAACAGAAGAAGTGATTTTTGACAGATCGCGGGAAAATTGTGGGCCGCCTACATCAATGTGTAATTGAAACTTACGTGATGATCGTCGTGAAAATTTCCGTCAAAACTACGACTTTATCCGAAGTTAAATACTTAGCTAAGTAAATGAAAAAGGTGGCTTTCGAATGCACTTTTTAAGGAAATACTTTACTAAGATATTAATTCCACCTTAAATCGTTAAGTCGACCTTAACTTAAGTATCGATTGTAATCCTGGGCCCTGGTCAGACGTGGCATTATGTAGTATCTGATCTGGATCTACACTGTTTCGCATTACCCCAAAACATCTGCCCTGTCAAGAATTCCCTGTCAAGTTTACACATTGCTCTGGTAATCAGCGCAATGAATAACCGGCACCTCGATTTTGTACATGATAGTCACGTCGACTATGGGGCGCCGATTTACTTTTTAATCCGTATTTATAGATATCTATAAATCAGCCGAATAATGGATATCCATAATTCGAATTACGGATATCCATAAATCGAATTATGGATATCCATAATTCGATTTATGGATATCATTAATTCAGATCGATTTAGGGATATCCATAATTCGATTTATGGATATCCATAATTCGATTTATGGATATCCATTATTCTATTGATTTATGCATATCCATAATTCGAATTATGGATATCCATAATTCGATTTATGGATATCCATAATTCAGATCGATTTATGGATATCCATAAATCACCGCCAACGCTTTTGGTTTAATGATTTTCCCTAAGACGCGTGATTGTTTAATATAAAAATCTTCAAGGTCTTCATCATCGCTGGAAGATGATGACCAGGCAAAGGGACCTCTCTGACGTGCAGCCTTTTCAGTCCGTAAGGCTTCCAAAGCAACGGACGCCATACATGGAACGCCCACCACGTGTGCAGTAAAATATCGGAACCAGCCGTAAGATCTGGAAATTAAGGCGAACGCACCCGGTCCCTTTGGAATCACCTCTTTGAGGACTGCGCACCTGAGGACACTGAAAGTCTGACGTAAGATTATAATGATCCAAACAAGCAATCCGCGCATGCTTTAAGGAAAAAAAATGCACATGATCGTTATACAGTAAAATTCCTATATCAAGACCACCTTTGAACAGTCCCAAAGGTGGTCCCTGAGCAGAGGACATTGTGTACAGAATTCACGAAGAAATAATAACTGCACCCTTCTAAATAAGCTTTTTAAAGCAGAATTAGTCTTAATTTTAGGTGGTCTTAACAGCAGAATTTCACTGTATACAGTATTAACATGTATCCATATAACTACTTGAGATGTATGGAGTACCAGGCAGATTCAGATATACCTCCTGGCCCCCGCCCATTGGGGCTTGGAGAAATAAATTTAGATGCATGAGCTGGGAGTACTGGTAAACCGTTTAGAAGGTCTAAGCCTTTCCAAACAAAGTCGTGCGAGTCAATGGGCGACAGGGGTTGAGATGTTTGTTTGTTTGTTTGTTTTTATTTGCGTTTAACGGCCCAGTGAGCACTAATTTAGGTCATTTTTGGGCCGGCCAGTTTACCTATCCACACTTTTTCTTGGCAGAGATTATATGTAAAGAATTAACCAGTACATTTCACATTCTTTCGCCAGAAACTGACAACTGACCCTTCTTGAATCAGCGAAAGGGAGAGAATGACCGTAGAAAATATTTCATGATCAATCTGTTGCCGATCTTGGAAGGTATCGAACCCGCGTCCTCCTGATCACCAGTCAGACGCGCATCCGACTGAGCTACCGAGGCCGGCGGGATTGAGATGCCATTTCATGACAATGAAGGCTTACATGTAATGCCCAACATAATTTGAAGTAACTTCTCCAAAATGACCTAAATAGTATTGAAGATGACGTTAAACCTCAAATCAAACAAAACATATCCCTCCTACACCATAGGCCACCACTAAGCCTACCCTGCATTACCTCCACCTCCATCCCGGCATTTATTACAAACCTAAATCAGAAACCTGACGCGAAAAGTCTAGTTTTTTTTTTTTTTTTTTGCGAATGGAGCAGTCATTATTCATTAGGTTTATTTGCCGAGTTGAATTATGGATATCCATAATTCGATTTATGGATATCCATAAATCAGCCGAATAATGGATATCCATAATTCGATTTATGGATATCCATAATTCGATTTATGGATATCAATAAATCGAATAATGGATATCCATTACTCGATTTATGGATATCATTAATTCAGTTCGATTTATGGATATCCATAATTCGAATTATGGATATCCATAATTCGAATTATGGATATCCATAAACAAATATGAATATCAATAAATAATAATCGATATCCATAATTCGAATTATGGATATCCATAAATCGAATTATGGATATCCATAATTCGATTTATGGATATCTATAAATACGTATTAAATAATAAAACGGCGCCCCATAGTCGACAATAGTAGGCATGATACTTCTGTTGTTAGTAAGTTTAGGTGTATCGTGTCCCCGTCCATCGGAGGCTTGAAAACACAGGATGGGCTGCACAGAGCTGAAATTGACCACAAACTAGTACTTGTAAACCGCTTAGAAGGACCAAGCCGGTCCAGGCAAGGTGGTTTGAGTCATACAGTCGGTTTCATTGGGCTGCATGGCTTGAGTTGTCATTTCATCTCAATGTCGGGTAAAAGTAGCATTAACTTGGAAGTAATGCCTACAAAATGACTGAAATTGTTTTGAACGGGACGTTAAGCCTCATTGCAAACAAGTTCATAAGCAAATAGCCAAGGACGTTAGTTCGGTCAAGAATTTTACTTTTTACATCACCATCGAGGACTAGTGATGCTTTAAATAACCGGAACCTGCATTTTGTAAATGGTCAACGATGAACAATAGCAGGCGAAGCTCTCTGATGTTTGATTTGGGTCTACGCTGTTCGACACATGCAACACAAAATTCCAGTCCAACCTCTTACGCAAAGCGATAAAAATATAGCGGCTACTTCTATCACTTACCGTTCACCGGATTTCCTACAGATTAGTGACAGTCACGTGGTCATCAGACAGCCTCAGTCATGCGTAAAATTCTGCGATCACAATCGTGACGACAACAGGAAAATGCATTGAAACACAAATTACAGATTTAGTTTGTGTGTGTGTGTGTGTGTGTGTGCGTGTGTATGTGCGTGCGTGCGTGCGTGTGTGTGTGCGTGTGTCTGTGTGTGTGTGTGTGTGTATGTGCGTGCGTGCGTGTGTGTGTGCGTGTGTCTGTGTGTGTGTGTGTGTGCGTGTGTGTGTCCCGTTTTTAAGGATTCCAATTTGGTCTATGCAGATCCAGAATCGGCCTAGCCAGTTTGGAATTCTTATATGGCCTAGACAGATTCTGGATCTCCCTGGACCAAATTAGAAACCTACTTTTGTATAGACTAAATCAAAATTCTAAACTGGCCTAGGCAGATTGCCAGATTCCAATCTGACCTACGCAACATACACTGTCTGCTACTCTCTGAGGCGTGACGAGTAGCATAACCACTACACCACAGAGGCTTCTATTGAGTCATTGAGTGAGTGAGTGAGTGAGTGTTTGAGTTTTACATCCCACCAACAGCTAAGGTCATACCGAGACGGGGCCTCGGTTTAAAGACTCATCCGAAAGTCTGTTGAAGCCTGGGATCGATCCTGCAACCCCTGGTTTACAAGGCGAGTAGCGTAACCACTACACCACTGAGGCTTCATTGAGTCATTGAAGCTTTACTGTATGTTACACTATGAGCCATGACAAGAGAACATTTGACTTAATACAAGTACCGCAGAAACCACTCTGTCTGAGTGGAGTCATTGATGACCACTACACCACTGAGGCTTCATTGAGTCATTGAAGCTTTACTGTATGTTACACTATGAGACATGACAAGAGAACATGTGACTTAAGACAAGTACCGCAGAAACCACGCAGTCTGAGTGGAGTCATTGATGACCACTACACCACTGAGGCTTCATTGAGTCATTGAAGCTTTACTGTATGTTACACTATGAGACATGACAGGAGAACATGTGACTTAAGACAAGTACCGCAGAAACCACGCAATCTTAGTGGAGTCATTGATGACCACTACACCACTGAGGCTTCATTGAGTCATTGAAGCTTTACTGTATGTTACACTATGAGCCATGACAAGAGAACATGTGACTTAAGACAAGTACCCACAGCAACCACTCAGTCTGAGTGAAGTCATTGATGTTTCACTATATAACGTGGTAAGTGAAAGAGTGTGTTAAGACATGTTCTAACGGTATCCGCGCAGTTTGAATGGAGTTATTGAAATTTCACTAATTGTTACACTATGAGCCGTGACAAGTGAAAGATTGATTTCAGATATGTGCCCACAGCAACCGCGCAGTTTAATTGGAGTCACTGACGCTTCACTATATGTTATAATATGAGTCGTGACTAGTGAAAGATTGTCTCAAGACACGTGCCCACAGCAACCGCGCAGTCTAACTGGCTTCCGTGGTTTCACGAAATGTAACACTAGGAGCCGGGCCAAGCGAAAATGTGTCTCAAGACATGTGCTCACAGCAACCATTCATTCTGATGGGAGTCATTGAAGTTTCATTTTATGTAACCATATGAGCAGCCACAAGCGAAAATATGTTTCTTGAGACTTGTGCCCACAGCAACCACGCAGTCTGAACTGAGTCATTGACGTTTCACTATATGTTACCTATGAGCTGTGACAAGTGAAATGTGTCTTAAGACATGTGTCCAGAGCAACCACGCAATCTGTTTTGTTTTATTTCTTTGTTTGATTTGAGGCCTAACGTTCCCGCAAACACTGTATAGGTCATTTTGGAGACAATGCTTCCAATTTTGTGTGACTTTTACCCGACATTGAGATGAAATGACATCTCAAGCCCTGTCGCCCAATGAAACCAATAGGGTTTATTAGCATGGACGGTCCGCCTCGCACCGCGGTTCCTGGACAGGCTTAGATCCTCTAAGCGGTTTACCAGTACTAGTGTGCAGGCCGGATTCAGCTCTGCGTGGAAGCATCATGCAGCCTATATATTTCTTCAAGTCCCTATGGGCAGGGGCCGCTGATTATAGTCACTGAATTTTCACTATATGTTGCACTATGATCCGTGACAAGTGAGAATGTGTTTATGACGTGCCCAGAGCAACCAAGCTGTCTTATTGCAGTCATATAACTTTCACTACATGCTACACTATGAGACGCGGCAAGTATAACTGCATCTTAAGACAAGTGCCAATAGCAACCGCGCAGTCAGATAGGAGTCATTGAAGTTTCACTACATGTTACATGTCCATTATGATTCGAGACAAGTGAAAATGTGTTATGAAACCTGTGCTTACATCAACCGCGCATTCCGATCTGAGTCATCGAAGTTTCACTATATGTTACATTTTGAGCAGGCACAAGTGAAAATGTACTTTAAGACACATGCCCATAGCTACCACACAGTCTGGTGGCATTAAAGTTTCATTTTATGTTTATTTATGACAAGTGACTATTTGTCATAAGACATGCAGCCAGAGCTACCGCGCAGTCTGACTGGAGTCCTTAAAAATTCACTTTATGTTACCTATGAGCGGTGCCACGTGAAAATGTGTCCACAGCAAATTCGCAGTCTGTCTGGAGCCATTAAAGTTTCACTATATGTTACACTATGAGCAGTGAGAAGTATTTTATGTCTTAAGACATGTGCACATAGCAACTGTGCAGTCTGACTGGCGTCATTAAAGTTCACTATTTGTAACACTTTGAGCCGTTAGAAGATATAATGTGTCTTATGACATGTACCCACAGCAAATGCGCAGTTTGACTGTGGTCATTGAAGTTTCATTATTTGTAAAACTATGAACTATTAGAAGTGAAATTGTGACTTGAGGCATGCGCAAACACCGACAAGGCAGTCTGATTAGGTATGTTTGTTTGATTTGAGGTTAAACGTCCCCGATCAACCGATCAACACGGTAAAGTTCATTTTGGAGACGTTGCTTCCAATTATGTGGGACTTTTACCCGATATTGAGATGAAATGATATCTCAAGCCCTGTCGCCCAATGAAAAGGGCCGACTCGCACCGCTTTGCCTGGGCAGGCTTAGATCCTCTAAGCGGTTTACCAGTACTCGTTAAAGCATCATGCAGCCCTTATATTTCTTTAAGCCCCGATGGGCGGGGGTCGACAGTCTGATTGGAGTCATTGAAGTTTCACAATATGTTTAACTGTGATAAGGGGCAAGTGATGATGATGATGATGATTTCGTGTTTAACGACGCGTCAACCCTCTTTGTGGGTCATAAGCGTCAAGCGGTTAATGACTAAACGGCATGAAGGATTATGAGGATACTAAAAGTAAAAATGTTAGTATGATATGTATAAAAATTTGAAAACAGTTAAATCTTATGAAAAAGTCCAATATCTTTTAAGAATAAAATAATATTATCAACAGGTACATCTTGAAACAATTGTTGCAAAGTGTCAGCTTTGAAGTATAAGTCACGGGATTGTGAAAAGTCTACACATTCAATTAAGATATGTTTAACAGTGAATGGCTGATCACATCCCACACAAGAAGGCTGATCATCACCATTCAAAATATAAGAATGAGTAACTCTAGTATGGCCAATGCGCAATCGCGTTAATACTACATCCTCTTTCCTGGAAAACTGTGGAGGAGAGCATTTTGTTCCAACGACAGGTTTAATGGCATGGAGTTTGTTATTTATTTCATGGTCCCATGCATCTTGCCATTCCGACAAGATGTATCTGTTGATAAATGGTTTAAAATTATTAAAAGGAATTTTAAAAACAGACAGATCAAGATTGAGCGATTCCTTTGCTTTCTTGTCAGCATATTCATTGCCCACAATGCCAATATTGCTCGGAAGTCAAGAACACAAGATTTGGTGCGTTTTAGAAATTTCATGATGTTTTTCGATCAATTTTTGTATTTGAGGATTTTTAGATGATGAATGGTCTAAAGCCTTAAGCACAGAAAGTGAATCAGAAAATATAATTGCTTTTTGAATTGTTGAGGAACTGACAAAATCTAAAGCTAGGTCTATTGCCTTGGCTTAAGCTTTAAAAATAGATGAACCATCTGGAAGGCGCATGCTTTTGTGCGTATCTTTAGAAACATACGCACAACCAACTTTATCTCCTTCTTTGGAACCATCAGTATAGACTTGCTGGTAATCATTGTAACGTGACTGCAGTACCTGAAAGTTTTGTTTGAGAAGTATCGGATTTGATTCAGATTTTTTGCCATCATGTAAGTCGAACAGAATAGAAGGTTGTTTAATACACCAAGATGGAACTTCGACGGTTTCATGTTTTTGAATATTTTTAAGGTCGATACCTGAATTTTTCTAGCGGTAGTAAAATTCGTAATCCAAAAGGTTTGATTGCTGTGAGTTTAGTTTCATACTTATCTACAAATTCAGGTGAAAATGAAATTTGGAATGCTAGATGGATTAGCAGCAAGTCTGATAGCATACTGAAAGGAAAGTTTCTCTCTGCGCGAAGTTAAAGATGGTTCACCTGCTTCTACATAAAGGCATAATACGGGAGAAGTACGGAAGGCTCCCATAGCCAAACGAAGGCCTTGATGATGAATAGTATCCAAAGATTTTAAATAAAACTTTCTGGCAGAACCATAAACAACAGACCCATAATCTAATTTAGATCTTATCAGAGACCGGTAAAGATGTAATAAAGTGTACCGGTCTGCTCCCCAACTTGTATGAGCTAAAACTTTCAAAAGATTCAAAGCTTTTAAGCATTTCGCTTTAAGATATTTAATATGGGGAATAAAAGATAACTTTTGATCAAATATGACCCAAAGAAATTTGGTTTCTTCAACGAAAGGAATTTGTGATCCGTATAAAAACAGGGAAGGATGGTCGTTTTTCTTCCGCAGCTTACAAAAATGAACACACTGCGTTTTCGACTTGGAGAACTTGAAACCATTTTTATCAGTCCATTCTTGTATTCGTTTTAAATTTTGTTGTAACTTTCGTTCAATTGTTTTCATGTTTTTTGAACGGTAACATATACAAAAATCATCAACATACAATGAACAGTCTGTTTTGTCGTCCAAACATTGTACAATATTATTTATTTTGATGTTGATAGGGTACTTGAGAGAATACTACCTTGTGGGACACCCTGCTCCTGTGCATAGAGATCTGACAGGGTAGATCCTACGCGGACTTGAAATACACGCTCACCTAAAAAACTTTGAATAAAACTGGGAAGTTTTCCCCTTAAATATGTTCTGTAAAAGGGTTATCCTTTGGAAGCAAGGAATACACCACAGAATTGAAAAATATGGAGTGTACATGTTTTCTGGGCCAGACTAAGCCGAGGTTATGGAGATCTTTCAATATTCCATAACGCCATGGGGTATCATATGCTTTCTCCAAGTCGAAAAAGACAGCTACTACGTGTTCTTTGTTAATACAAGCATTTCGTATAAATGTTTCTAGTCTTATTTAATTGCCGTAAGTACTACGTACCGGATCGCAGGATCGATCCCGGGCTTCTCCAGACTTTCGGATGAGTCTTTAAATCGAGGTCCCGTCTCCGTATGACCTTAGCTGTTGGTGGGACGTAAAACTAAAACTCACTCTCTCACTCACTACGTACCGAACGAAAACCTGACTGATATTCCGAAATGAGGTTGTTGGACTCTAAGTACCAGACTAATCTCTTGTTTATCATTCTCTCCAATGTTTTACACAAACAACTTGTCAAAGCTATCGGTCGATAATTCGTAGGTTCTGCATGATCTTTCCCTGGTTTTGGAATTGGTACAACTGTAGCAAAACGCCAGCTCTCAGGACAAACCCCAGTTTCCCAAATATTATTAAAGATATCTAAAAGTGTTGAAAGAGAACTTTTTGGCAGATCCTTAAGCATCTGATAATGAATTTCATCGGGGCCGGTTGCTGTATCGTGTGATTTTTCAATGGCTTCCACTAGTTCGGATAAGTAATAAGGTTTGTTGTATTCTTCGTAATTGAGGGATTTGAAGTTTAGATTTCTTTTCTCTTGGTCCTTTTGGAAATTTCTAAAAGTGTCATAATAATTTCGCGGTGATGAATTACTCAAGAATGTGCTACCAAGAGTATCTGAAATATCTTTTTTAGCTGAAGCTTTTGTGTCAAAACCAGTATTTAAATGTGTAAAACTAGGGGACTTTGTTTTTCCTGAAATTTTTCGTACCATATCCCAAACCTTTTTAATGGGGGCTTTGTAGTTCAATTTGGAGACATATTCTCCCCATGACTTTCGTTTGGAAGCTCGGATTGTTCGCCGAGCTTTAGCTCTAAAAACTTTTACGTCGCTTAGCTTTTCTGAAGTGGGACTTTTCCAGAACTTATTTAGAGCCTGTTTACGCTTTTTAAAAGATTCTTTACCAATGCTTGCTTTTCTTAGTATTTGTGGAGGTCTTTGGAATGCATTGTTCTGATTATATTAATAAGTGTATCTGTGAAATCAGAAACAATGTCGGATGATTCATTAAATTGATCAACTGATAACTCTTCTTCACATAAATTATGGAATAATCCCCAGTCACCATAGTGTAGATTATATTTTCTTGTCCTTTGGGATCATTGATTCCATTGTGGAATTTTGAAAATATCTGAGGGTCACTGATGAGGCCTAATTGGCCGAAACTAGCTAGTCTGGCCCAGAAAACATGTACACTCCATACTTTTCACTTCTGTGGTGTATTCCTTGCTTCCAAAGGATAACCCTTTTATAGAACATATTTATTCATTTTCCATTTCTGGTTACAGTTCTCGTCTGGTTCGTTTACGCTCTCAATTATAACAGGGAAGTGATCACTTCCGCACTGATCATCATGAACAGACCAGTCATAGTCCAAAAAGAGAGATGGGTGACACAAAGAGAGATCTAAAGAAGACAAATGACCTGTCGCAGGGTGAAGGTAAGTATAAGATTTATCATTCATCAAGCAAAGATCGCTCTTTGCAATAAATCTTCAACAAGTGCTCCTCTGTTATTAATATCTTTACAGCCCCATAGAATATTGTGACCATTAGAGTCGCCAACTAAAAGTTATGGCGATGGAAGTTGACTCAGCAATGTGTCAAGAAGTTCGAGCTTTAAAGAAAAAGAGGGTGGGATATATAGAGAGCAAATTGTAGTTTCTTTATCCAGAGAAACCGATACTGCTACAGCTTGTAGGTCTGTTTTTAATTTGATCTCTCTTTGTGGTAAACATGATTTAACAAGAATTGATCTGCCACCAGATGGTTTGCTACCATCAGAATAGATATAGTTGTATGTATTGAATCCCCTGACATCAATGTTGTCATCAGTTTTTTAAAAAATTTCTTGCAAACAAACACCGATGGGTTTAATAACGAAATAAGTAATAAGAGTTCATTATAATTTGATTTAAGACCTCGACAATTCCACTGTATTATTTTGTATTTTAAATCCATTTTATGAAGAGATTAAGACTAGAAACTATTCTGGAGCTGCAATTGGTGATATAGATCTGCTACCACCACCTCGTGGTGCTGCTGACCTCGATCGGTTATTGCCACTTGGTGATGATGGAGTTTCAGCGAACTCCATATCATTGTCACTCAAAGATCCGAATCTGTTTTGAAATTTTATATTGTCTCTTTCCATTTTACGTTGTCTATCTGTCTGTCTTTGAGACAATTGATGTTTTTTTATCGGATCTTCCGATTACTTATTAGTTCGACCTGAGTCGAGTTTCTCTTTTACATTCGGCGCTGGCTTCGGTACGGTCGCTGTCGACCGATCCGGAACAACCTGGATTGCGCCATTTGATAAATTGGTTGAACTTTGTGGTGCTGGAGTGCGTTTACTCCATGCACCAGATTTTTTCAGTTCAGCTATGTATGATTCAGCAGTCTGTGTTGCGGAGCTTGTACATTTTACACCAGCACCCTTTGTGATGCTGGCGAAACTGGTGGTTGGTGTTATGTATCGCTCTTCAACAATTTTCCGCGCTTCTGGGAATGTTATCCCTCTTTGGTATTTGACGGTGAGTATTTCTTTTTCTTGTTTCCACGCCGGACAGTCTCGGGAGAAAAAAACAGCATGTTTGCCATCACAATTTACGCATTTGGGTTCATTTTTGCAGTTGAGGTGAGTATCAACATGCTTTTCTTCACCACAATTAGGACAGAGTTTTTTTTCTCTGACATCTGCTTTCGTGATGGCCAAAAGCCTGACAAGAGTAACATCTAAGAGGGTTTGGGATGTATACCTCTACGTTAATGGAAAGATATGCTACTTTGATTTTCTTGGGTAGAATTGGTGTATTAAAAGTCAACACATAAGTTGCTGTTGGTTTTAGTACACCATTTCTACGAACTTGAATGTTACGAACACCAACATTTCCCTGATCTTTCAAGTTATCGACTATCCCTTCATCTGAATGGGCTGCGAATCACTCCCTTAAATGAATTTAGCGTGTTATGTAACGAGACTTTAACTTTAAGATCAAAGAGTTTGTTGGTGTTTAGCAGGCTTACCACTTGCTGTTTTCTCTCGACTTCCAAGAGAAGATCACCCGATTTGAGTTCTTTTATACTCTTAGGGTGACCGGCAATGGAGAGAATAATTTTCTCGATCACAAAGGGGGAAAGGCTAGATACAGTCCGTGAATCATCAAGTGACGTGATAACCAAGAAACGTGGAACATTATTGAGATTTGGTTCAGCACACTGCTGACTAGATTGTTCGCTAGATTGCTGACTGGATTGTTGATTGTGTTCATTCGATTCGGATGAATCCTCGTCTTTTTTACGTTTCGTTGCGTTGCGGTTATGTGCGTGGTTGCGGTTATGTTTTTTTTTTTTTCAATTTGCCATAAGGAAAAAAATCCTAGTTTCGTCCCAAGTGCTCTCCGTCCTCCATGGAGCCCTACAATGGAACACCATAATGGAGTGGTTATCCAACTCGCAGGTGTTAGAGATACACGTGAGATATAATCG
This sequence comes from Lucinisca nassula, assembly GCA_963580285.1. Taxonomy (NCBI): domain Eukaryota; kingdom Metazoa; phylum Mollusca; class Bivalvia; order Lucinida; family Lucinidae; genus Lucinisca; species Lucinisca nassula. The sequence goes on from CAUZLF010000608.1 coordinate 73,771, forward strand.
TATAAACAAAATGCCTACACGATTGATCCGTTTAGCCACCGCCTTCTAGAGATAAAAATACAGAAAAGGGTAAGGTAAATGGGCATATGGTTGGTGTCAGGAAAGATACAAAAAGAGTTGAAGAGAAAGCAAAGCAGTATCTCTAGGGCTCGGCGTGACAAGCCGATTGACCGTGCCGGACCGCACGGCCACCCGTCTACACCGAAAAACCAGGCCAAAGAGGCGTGTTGGGTACCTGAACCACCGCCACCTCAGGTAACCCTCAACCTCCAGGATCCTTTCTTCCGGCTTACAGGACGCAACCCACGGCAAACGGGTGGTACTTCCTTAAGCTCTTCCCAGTGGGCACAGAGACCACAGCGGCAATGTGCCCAGTGGGAATTGAGCCCCCAGGGCCACGGCAAGGCAGGAAGTCTAATACCTGGGGGAAATGGCAAGTGAAAATGTGTCTTAAAACATGTGGCCATAGCACATTAACAGTCTGGTTGGAGTCACTGAAGTTTCACAATATGTTTAATTATGATACGTAATAAGTGAAAAGGTGTCTTAAGACATGTGCCAACAGCTACCGCGCAATCTGGTTGGAAGCATATATGATTCACTATATGTTACACTACAACTGCAAAGTTTGACTACAGTCATTGAAGCTTCACTATACGTTACACCATCAGGTATAACAAGTGAAAGTGAGTCTTTAATCCTGTACGAACAGAAACCGAACAGTCTGATTGGAGTCATCGAAGTTTCACTATATGTTACTCAATGAGCCGTGACAAGTGAAAATGTGTTTTAAGACATGTGCCTACAGCAAAAGTGCAGTTTGATTGGAGTCATTGTAGTTCTACTATATGTTACACTAGGAGCCGTGACAAGTGAAAATATGTCTAAAGACATGTACCAGCAGCGTGTGCGCAGTATGAATATAGTCACTGAAGGTTCACTATATTGTACATTATAAAACTTGACAAGTTAAAATGTGTCTTGCGACATGTGCCCTCAACAACCACGCCTTGAAGATTCGTTATATGTTACATAACGAGACCTGACAAGCAAAAATGAGTCTAAAGACATGTGCCCACAGCAACCGCGCAGTCTGCTTGGATTCGTTGAAGTGTCACTATATGTTAAATTATGTGAAGTGACAAGCGAAAATGTGTCTTGAGACATGTGCTCACAGCAACCACGCTGTCTTGTTGGAGTAATTGAACCTCACTATATGTTACACTATAAGCCCTGACACAGCCCCCGCCCATAGGGGCTTGAAGAAATATATGGGCTGCATGATGCTTCCACGCAGAGCTGAATCCGGTCCGCACACTAGTACTTGTAAACCGCTTAGAGGATCTAAGCCTGTCCAGGAACCGCGGTCCATGCTAATAAACCCTATTGGTTTCATTTGGCGACTGGGCTTGAGATGTCATTTCATCTCATTGTCGGGTAAAAGTCCCACAAAATTGGAAGCAACGTCTCCAAAATGACCTTTTCAGTGTTGACGGGGACGTTAAACCTCAAATCAATCAATCAAATAAGCCCTGACAATTGAAAATTTGCCTTAAGATATGTTTTTTTGTGTTTTTTTTTTTTTTTTTTTTTTTTTGTTTTACGGCCCTTTCAAGATTATTTCACTCATATCGAGCTGATCGTAAATCAGAAGTGGGCGAAAACCGGAGTACCCGGAGAAAAAACACCTTACCTTCCGTTGCAGAATTTGGCGTCCCACATGTGACTCGAGCGAGGCTCGAACCACAGCGTTGAGAGACCTAATGATCAGAGTCAGCGCTCTTAACCACTAGGCACGTCGCCTTAAGACGTGTACCAACAGCAACCACGTAGTCTGATTGGAGTCACTGAAGTTTCAGTTTATGTTACACTATGAGCCTTTGACAAGTAAAATGTGTCTTAAGACATGTACCAATAGCAACCACGGTGTTTGGTTGGAGTTATGTGGGAGTAACGGGCCGTGACAAGTGAAAATATGTATTAAGACATTAGCTAACAGCAACCACGAAGTCCGATTGGAGTCATTTTTTGTTTCACTGTATGTTACATTATGGGCCTCGGACAGTGAAATGTGTCCCACAGCTACCACATTGTCTGATTACTGCCACAGAAGCTTCACTATATGTTACACTATGAGCCGAGACACGTGAAAATATGTCTTAAGACATGTGTCAACAGAAACCAAGAACAATTCATTGATGTTTCACTTTATGTAACACTATGAAGTGAAGCTGATTCGTGTCGTTAAGTTTCAATAAATGTTATACTATGAGCAGTGATTATTGAAATTGTGTCTTAAGACACGAGTCCACAACAACCGTGAAGTCTGATTAGAGTCAAAGAAGCTTCAGTAAAAGTTTAATTATGAGACGTTATAGTTGAAAATGTGTCTTAAGACATACCGCAACAGCAACAACGCTGTGTGCTTGGAGTCACTGAAGTTTCACTATTAGACGTGACATGTGAAAATGAGTACTAAGACATGTGCCAACAGCAACCGCGCAGTCTGACTGGAGTAACTGAAGTTTCAATGTATGCTACACTATGGGCAAGTGAAATGTGCCTACAGCAGCCATTCAGTCTGATTGGAGTCATTGAAACTTCACTATATGTTATGTTATGAGCCGTGACACGTGAAAATGTGTCTTTAGACGTACCCGAAGCAACCACGCGGTCTTATTAAAGCTTACTATATGTTACAGTATCAGCCGTGACAAGTGAACATGTGTCTTAAATCATGTGCCCAGAGCTACGGCGTAGTCTGATTGGAGTCATTGAAGTTTATCTATATGCTATACTATAGGCCTTGACGAGTAAAATGTGTCTTAAGACAGGTGCCGACAGCAGCCGCGTAGTCTGATTGGAGTCATTGGAGTTTTACTAAATGTTACACTAAGAACTGTTAGAAGTTGAATTGTAACTTAAGACGTGCGCCCACACAAACAAGGCAGTCTGATTGTTGTCATTGAAGCTCCGCTATATGCTAGACTATAAGCCGTGACAAGTAATAATGTGTCTTAAGATAATTGCCTTAAGCAACCGCGAAGTCTAATTGGAGTCAGTGAAGTTTCACTATATCGTACTCAATGAGAAGTGGTAAGTGAAAATCTAACTTAGGACATGTGCCCACAGCAACCGCGCAGTCGCGTTGGAGTCATTCAAGTTTCTGTTTTTGTTACAATATGAACCGTGACAAGTGAAAATGTGTCTAGAGCATGTGCCCACAGCAACTCTGATTGGAGTCATTGAAGCTTCACGTGAACCTTGAGAAGTGAATTTGCGATTTCAGGCATGCGCCGACACTAACATGGCAGTATGACTGGAGTTATTGAAGCTCGAACATACGTTACACTATACCAATCAGCCCCCGCTCATCGGGCTGCGCGATGCTTCCACGCAGAGCTAAATCCGACCCGAACACGAGTAATGGTAAACCGCTTAGAGGATCTAAGACTGGCCAGGCAAAGCGGTGCGAGTTGAACCGTCCATGCTTATAAACCCTATTGGTTTCATTGGGCGACACGTCTTGAAAATGATCTTTACAGTGTTAATTGGGACGTTAAACCACAAATCAAACAAACAAAACACAATGCCAACAGCAACCATTTGGTCTGATTGAAGTCATTAAAACCAATAGGGTTCATTAGCATGGACGGCCCGCCTCGCACCGCGGTTCCTGGAAGGCTTAGATCCTCTAAGCGGTTTACCAGTACTAGTGTGCGGGCCGGATTCAGCTCTGCGTGGAAGCATCATGCAGCCCATATATTTCTTCAAGCCCGAATGGGCGGGGGCCGGTAGTCTGATTGGAGTCATTGGAGTTTCACTAAATGTTACACTAAGAACTGTGAGAAGTTGAATTGCAATTAAGACGTGTGATAACACAAACAAGGCAGTCCTTTTGAAGTTATTGAAGCTCCACTATATGTTACGCTATAAGCCGTGACAAGTGATAATGTGCCTTACGACAAGTGCCTACAGCAACCACGCAGCCTGATTGGAGTCACTGAAGTTTCACTTTATCCTACTCTATGAGATGTAGAAGCCTCAGTGGTGTAGTGGTTATGCTACTCGCCTTGTAAACCAGGGGTCGCAAGATCGATCCCGGGCTTCTCCAGACTTTCAGATGATTCTTTAAACCGAGGTCCCGTCCCCGTTTGACGTTAGCTGTTGGTGGGACGTAAAACTCAAAAACTCACTCACTCTATGAGAGGTGCTGGTAAGTAAATATATAAGTTACGGCATGTGCCCACAGCAACCGTGCAGTCGCGTTGGAGTCATTGAAAAATAGAAGAAGAGGCAATGATCAGGAATCGATACAATTGACCCAAAGCTCCCATCAGAGACACTAAAGGGAAAGAAACACAAACATGAAGCAACAGACCCCAACGGAAACACCAACAGTGGAAAGCCAAGAGAACAGTTACTTTCCCACAAAATGGCCAACAGGCTATCCAAAATAAAATAATATATGCAACACAAACACCTAAAGACAAACCATAACAAAAATAACCGCCAGAAGAACCTCCTTGGAATCGTCAGCGGAAACGAATTCCACTGGGGTGTGTGTGTGTGTGTGGGGGGGGGGCTTAAATCGATTTTGCGTGGCCACAATCCTCGCCCTTACTTCCGTCGCGATTGAGACAAACAATTTGTTCAGTCCGCATGAAGGCCTCCTAACTCATCAGTGCAACATCTCCGTGAACACAAAAATCAAACAACATCGTGAAGTTTCTGTTACACTATGAGCCGTGACAAGTGAAAATATGACTTGAGCATGTGTCCACAGCAACCGCGCAGTCTGATTGGAGTCATTGAAGCTTTACTATATGTAACACTATTATGAAATGTGCCTACAGCTGCCATGCAGTCTGATTGGAGTCATTGAAGTTTCACTTTATTTTACATTACGACACATGACAATGGAAATTGTGTCTTAAGACATGTGCCCTCAGCAACCAAGCAGTCTGATTAGAGTCATTGAACTTTCACAATATGTTACACTTTGAACCATTTATTATTAAGTGAAAATGTGTCTTAAAACATGTGCCCACAGCAACTGCGGAGTTTGATTGGAATCTTTGAAGTTTCACTATATGTTGCACTAAGAACCGTGAGAAGTGAAATTGTGACTTGAGGCATTCGCCGATACAAACATGACAGTATGACTGGAGTTATTGAAGTTAAGGTTAATTAAGCCGTAACTATACCAAATTTAGTGACACAGAGGCCTTTCTGATATTTAATGTTCATCAGTGTGTCTCAACCCCATGGTTTTGAAACCGAAACGGATGATGGACAAGACCCGGCAAACACAGAACATCCCCCTCCGAGCACACACCGACCGACGTAGCCTATGAGACAGGTCAGCTGGAGGCATCAGGCAAGAGAGCCTACCCGCGGACTTATAGGCATCCCCTACCGAGCCAACATAAGCAAAAATGAGTCTTGAGCACGTACCCACAGCAATCGCGCAGTCTGATTGGAGTCATTGAAGCTTCACTATATGTTACACTATTACGTCATGTACCCACAGCTGCCAAGCAGTCTGATTGGAGTTATTGAAGTTTCACTATATGTTACATTACGAGACGTGACAAGTGAAATGTCTTAAGACATGTGCCCACAGCAACCAAGCAGTCTGATTAGAGTCATTGAACTTTCACTATATGTTACATTTTGAGCCATTATAAGTGAAAATGTGTCTTAGACATGTGCCCACAGCAACTGCGGAGTTTGATTGGAGTCTTTGAAGTTTCACTATATGTTACACTAAGAACCGTGAGAAGTGAAATTGTGACTTGAGGCATGCGTCCACACAAACACGGCAGTCTGATTGGAGTGATTGATGCTCACCATACATTACACTATGAGCCGCAACAAGTTAAAATGTGTCTTATGACATATGCGTACAGCAACCGCGCAGTCTGATTGGAGTCATTGAAGCTTCACTATATGTTACACAAGGGGTCGTGACCGGCCCCGATAGCTCAGTTGGTAGAGTGTCCGCTCCGGGGAATGGGAGGTCACGGGTTTGGATCCGGGCCGCGACATACCATAGTCGTTAAGAATGGTACTAGCTGCTCCTTGTTTGGCACTCAGATTTACGGGGTAGAGCTAGGACTGGTCGACCCAGTGTCAGGATAATGTGACTGGGTGTGGTATCATGTAATGTGTCTGCGACATTATACTTCCTGATGAGCATTGAGCTCCCTGTCGCAACCAGACACCGTCGTGATATGACTGAAATTTGAAAGCGACGTTAAACCCGAATTCACACACACACAAGTAAAATGTGTATTAAGACATAAGCTCATTGCAACCGCACAGGCAGACCGGGGTCATTGTCTTTTCACTTTAGGTTTCACAATGAAATTTGACAAGAGAAATATCTAAGACATGTGCCCGCAGCAAACGTGCAGTCTGTTTTGAGTCATTGAGGTTTCACTATCTGTGGCACTATAAGCCATGACAAGTAAACAATTGCCTTAAGGCATGTGCCCACAAAAAAGTTGTCTTAAGACATATGCCAAAGACAATAGCGGATTCTGATTGTAGTCATTGACGTTGCACTATGTTATCTATGAGCCGTGACAGGTGACAAAAAGTCTTAAGACATATGCCAACAAAAACTGCGCAATCTGATTCGATTAATTAAAATTTCATTATATGTTATACTATGAGCCATGACAAGCGAATATGTGTCTTTGGACATGTGCCCACAGCAACCACGCAGTCTAACTGGAGTCATTGGCGATTCACTATATGTTATACTATGAGCCGTGACACGAGCTATTGTTTCTTCGTGGGCACACAACAACCACGAAGTCAGGTTTGAGTTACACTATGAGATGTGATGTGAAATTATGTCCTATGGCATGTACCCACAGCGACCACGCAGTCTGATTGGTGCCATGGAAGCTTCACTATATGTTAAAATATGAGAAGTGAAAAGTGCAAAAATTAATGTGACTTACGACATGTGCAACCACGCAGTCTGATTGGAGTCATTGAAGTTTCACTATATGTTACATTATGAGAATTGCCAAGCGAAAATGTGTATTGATATATGTTCCCCAAACAACCACGCTGTCTGGTTGGAGGCATTGAACTTCACTATGTCTTTCAATGTGTGCCGTGACAAGTGAAACTGTGTCTAAAGACATGTGCCAAAAGCAACCTCCAGTCGATGTTTCACAATATTTTACACTTTGAATCATGACAAGTGAAAATGAGACTTACGACATGTGACCACAGCCACCACGTAGTCTGATTGAAGTCGCTTAAGCTTCACTTCATGTAACACTATGAGCCGTGACAAGTGAAAATATGTCTAAAGACGAGTGTCCAAAGCAATCGCGCAGTCTGATTGGAGTAATTCAAGTGTCACTATATGTTACATTATGAAACGTGGCAAGTGAAATGTGCCCACAGCAATCACCTAGTCTGATGGAAGTCGTTTAAGTTTCACTGTATGTTACACTATGAGCCTTGACAAGTGAAAATATGTCTTGAAACATTTGCTCACAGCAATAGCGCGGTCTGATTTGAGTCATTGAAGTTTCACTATATAAAATGTGGAAATGTGTCTTAAGCCATGTTCTAAAAGTATCTGTGCAGTCTGATTGGAGTCATAGAGGCTTCACTATATGTTATGCTATGAGCCGTGGCAAGTGAAAATACGACTTTGGACATGTAACCACATCATCGTCGCAGTCAAATTGCATTCACTGAGGTTACATGATACTACGAGACGTGACTAGTGGGCATGTCCCAAAAGCTACTGCGCGGTCTGACTGTAGTCATTGATGTTACATCATGAGCCGTGACATTGTCAAGTGAAAATGTGTCTTAAGACGTTCCCACAACAACTACGCAGTCTAACTGGAGTCAGTGAAGCTTCACTTTATGTTACATTATGAGACGTGACAAGTGAAATATGTCTCAAGACATGTGTTAGTTTTTAACGCGCACTCTGATTAGAGTCATTAAAGATTTACTATATATTACATCATGAACCATGACAAGTTTAAATGTGTCTTTAAGACATGTACCCGCAGCGACCGCGCAGTCCGATTGGAGTAATTGTAGTTTCACGATATGTAACGTTATGAGACGTGGCAAATGTTAAGAAGCGCGCCCGAGATAACTGCGTAGTCTGATTGAAATCGTTGACACTTCAATACATGCTATATTGCGAGATAAGACAAGTCAAAATATGTCTTAAAACAAAGGCCCACAGTAACTGTGCAGTCTGATTTGAGTCATTTTAGGTTCCCTATATGTTACTGTATCAACCATGACTAGCGAAAATGTGTTTTAAGTTATTTGCCCACAGCCACTGCGCAGTCTGATTGGAGGCAATTAAGTTTCAGTATATGTTACACAATATAGACGTGACAAGTGAATATGTGTCTGAAGACATGCCCCAGCAACCACTCAGTCTAATTGGAGTCGTTGAAGTTTCACTATACGTTGCATTATGAACAATTACAAGTTTTGTTTGTTTGTTTGTTTGTTTGTTTGTTTGTTTGTTTGTATTGGAGTTTAACGGCCCTGTCAAGACTAGGTAATTTTTGAGCCGGTCAGTTTACTTTTCCACACTGTTCCTGGACTTGCTTATACGAAAGCGGTTATCCTCTTTCGCCGGAAACTGATAACCGCTCTTCTTGAATTAGCGGAAGGGAGACAATGGCCGTTTAGAAAAGATTTGAGGATCGAACTCCGCCGACCCCGGCAGGTATCGAACCTGCGTCTTCCTGATCACAAGGTAGACGCGCATCCGACTGAGCTACCGAGGCCGACAATAGTGACAAGTTAAAACGTCTCTTAAAACCTGTGCCCACAGCAACGGCGCACTGAAGTTTCCCTATATGTTTCACTCTGTGACGTGGGACGTGACAAGTGAAAATGTGTCTTACGACATGTGCCTGCAAAAACCAAGTCAATCAAGTTTCGCAATGTGTAATATTACGAGACATAACAAGAGAAAATTTGTCTTAAGGTTTGTGCCCACAACAACCACGCAGTCTGATTGGAGTCATTGAAGTATAACTATATATATTACACTATGCACCGTGACAAATGAAAATGGCTCGAGATGTCATTTCACCTCAATGTCAGGTAATGGAAGCAACGTCCCCAACATGACCTGTACAGTGTTGACGGGGACGTTAAACCTCAAGTCAAACAAGTGACAGTGAAAATATGTCTTAAGACATGTGACCACAGCAACCCCGCAGTCTGATTGGGGTCAGTGAAGTTTCACTTTATGTTATAGTATTGGCCGTGACAAGCGAAACTTTGTCTTAAGTCATGTGCCCACAGTTACCGCGCGATCTGATTAATTACGATAATACACCCCGGTGACATACTGCATTCTTGTGCATTTCCAAAACGTTTTAGCTCACCTGTCACGTAGTGACGAGGTGAGCTTTTTGTCCGTCGTCCGTCGAGCGTGCGTTCGTCCGTGCGTCAACAATTTCTTCAAACAATATTTCCTCCTAAACCACTGATCGGATTTTGACCAAACTTCACAGGAATGATCCTTAGGTGGTCCTCTTTCAGAATGGTTCAAATGGTTCCGGTCCTTTGCAAATCTAGGTCACAAGAGCGAAAAATAGATTTTTTTCAAAACTGAAAACTTTGATATTTGGTATGAAGCTGCATCTAGTAGACCTCTACCAATATTGTTCAATTTATAGCTCTGGAGCCAAAAAGGCCCCCGCGTCGGGGCCCACCAGTTTCACATGGACTTATATATGGAAAACCATTAAAACCTTCTTGTCTGAAACCAGAGGACCCAGGTCTTTGATATTTGGTATGAAGCTTCATCTAGTGGATCTCTACCAAGATTGTTCAAAATATAGTCCGATGGCCAAAAATGCCCCCCCCCCCCCCACCCCGCGCCGGGGCCCACCTGTTTCACATAGGCGTTTATAGGGAAAAGCTTTAAACATCTTCTTGTCTGAAACCAGAAGGCCCAGGTCTTTGTTATTTGGGCACGAAGCTTCATCTAGTTGACTTCCAGCAAGAGTGTTCAAATTATAGCCCTGGGGCCACAAATGCCTCAGCGCCAGGGCCCACTGGTTTAACATAGGCGTATACGAGAATACCTTTAAACATCTTCTTGTCTGAAACCCAGGACTTTGATATTTGGTATGAACCTTCAACTAGTTGACCTCTACCAAGATTGTTCAAAATAAAGTCCTCGGGCCAAAAACGCCTCCGTGCCGGGGCCCACTGGTTTCACATAGGTGTATTCAGGGATAACCTTTAAAAATCTTCTTGTCTGAAACCAGAAGGCATGAAGCTTCTTCTAGTGGATCTCTACCAAGATTGTTCAAATCATAGCCCTGGTGCCAAAAATGCCCCGCTCCCGGGCCCACTCGATTTACATAGGCGTATACAGGGATAACCTTTAAAAAACTTCTTAGCTAAAAACAGAAGGCCCAGGTCTTTGATATTTGGTACGAAGCTTCTTCTAATAGACCTCTACCAAGATTAGCCAAATAATAGCCTTGGGGACAAAAACGTATCCGCGCTGGGACCCACTAGTGTTACATAGACTTATATAGGAAAAAAACCTTTAAAAATCTTCTTGTCTGAAACCAGAATGCAAAGGTCTTTGATATTTAGCGAAGCTTTATCTACTGTACCTCTACTGAGATTGTTCAAATTATACCCCTGGCTCCTAAAAATGCCCCCGCGCCAGGACCTACTGGTTTTACATAGGCTTACATAGGGAAAACCTTTAAAAATCTTTTTTTTTTTTAAACCAGAACCAACGTTTTAGATATTTGGTATGAAGCGTCATGTAATGGACCTCTACCAAGATTGTTCAAATTATAGCCTTCGGTTAAAAAATATGCCCGCGCCGGGAACCACTAGTTTTACATAGGCGTATACAGACATAACCTTTAAAAATCTTCTTGTCTGAAACCAGAAGGCCCAGGTCTTTGATAACTGGTATGAAGCTTCATCTAATGGACCTCTACCAAGATTATTCAAATAACTGCCTTGGGGCCGAAAATGTCCTGGACCGGGACCCACTTGTTTTACATAGGCTTATATAGGAAAACAAACCTTTAAAATCTTCTTTTCTGAAACAAGAAGGCCCAGGTCTTTTATATTTGGCGTGAAGCTTCATCTAGTGGACCGCTACCGGGATCGTAAAAATTATAGCCCTGGCGCCAAAAATTTCCATGCACCAGGGCTCGCTGGTTTTAAATTGGCTTATATAGGGAAAACCTTTAAAAATCTTCTTGTCTAAATGAAGCTTCATCTAGTGGACAGCTACCAAGTGTATTCAAATTATAGCCCTCAGGTGAGCAATTCACTGCCCTATGGGGCCTCTTGTTTTGTTTAAAAAATTATTTCTATTTTATTTTATTTAATGAAAATTTGTTACATTTTTCTTATAACTGTAAACATAGGCTTTTGCTACTCGTTTCAACCGCGTCCAAAAGGCGCCTCCAAAAGGCGGTTCTGAAGGGTACCCACAAGTTGGCCACAACACCGGTCTTGGGGAAGAAATTTGAAAAATGATATACAGCCCTATATTTACATTTCCATGGTAAAGCCTTATGTAAAACCTAAAGAAATCAAAGCACTGAAAGTACTGGTGGGTCGATCGTCTCTGAGTGTAGGTTGGGAAAATAGTGCTGAGCTGAGAATCGAACTGTTCGTTTAACTTTAAGCAAGCACAGAAGAGCTGATCAGACATCGCGTTATGTGGTGTCTGATTATGTAGATTCTGTTTGCCAATGTCCAAGTGTACGAGCACAGTCCACCCGCCCCGCCCATCGGGGCTTGAATAAATAGATGGGCTACATGATGCTTCCACACAGAGCTGAAAGTCCCGTAACATTGGAAGTAACGACTCCAAATGACCTATTCAGTGTTGACGGGGACGTTAAACGTTAAATCGAACAAACGAGTACAGTCCAGAATTTTCCTCTTACGCTGCGCTCTGACGTCTTAGGGTAGTACTTGGATTTTTTTACAGAGTGTGGAGAGTGCAAACGCAGCCCCTCCCATCTTTTGGAAATTATTTCAGATTCATACATTTTTTTACCCATTGCAAAATACCTGAAATTCGCATCCTCAACCCGCCCCTCCCGGCCTTAAATCATGTTCTAAACTGTTGTTGCATACATATGGCGAACAGTGCCGAACTGATCAGAAGCAATGCACTCTATAACCGATCTTGGTCTACGCTTTATGTCTAATAACGGTACCACCTACAAAGTCTGGGCTACTCATTTTTGCACTTAAACATTACAGGGTTCTTAAATTAAGTTCTTAGCAGGAGTGCGAACAGTCTATTTTTACTCGACTTGGCATACATTTGTGTAACAGTTTTATAAATAGAATATTCCGAAAGACGTCACGGGACATCGTGGCCTGAATTAAGATATTGTTTTTCTTTCATTACGTGAGCAACTACTATTACGTTTAACCTCAAATGCCACTATTCAAGCAAAAAGTGAAGTTCCTGTGCAACCTGCTGATCAGACGGCACATTCCGCGGCGTCTGATCTTGGTATTATCCAGCACAAGATTCCTGTCAAGACTCTATAGACAGTTCTTGTTGCATTGATAAAAATAGCTCAACGTTGCAAGTTCTATTAATAAAACATTATATTGGTTTTCCCAAATCAGTGATGGTAACGTGGACAACTGCATGAATTCCGTTTGGCCATTTAGTAAATTAGGATCGATTGTAAACCGATCAACCCAAAAATGTAATTCATACTTCCATAAACGCATAGTGACATGAATTTTAGTGACTTCAAGTGACGGCAGTCTAAATCATGCATCTATACGATGTGATTGGGCGTTGGCGACGTCAAAAAAAAAAAAAAAAAAAAAAAAAAAAAAACCGTGCAAATGTTTTTGTTGTTGTTGTTGTTGTTGTTGTTTTCAGCTTTAAAACTTTGCCTTATAAGCATTTGTCTTCGCCCAATGACGAGGATTGAAGAATGTTATTATAGGAAATAAATTATTTATGAAAGTATGAATGACAGCGGGTCGCTAGCAAAGTTTACATGAACCCCGGGTTCATCCTTTACTTTCATACCCACTGCGTTCAATCATTCATGAACAACAGAAAAATAAAATTCATTTCTTAAGTAAACCCCAGTTTTTTATATAAAGTTGGATTTAGAAGGTTGTTCATTACATGGGCTTGTTAACGTGTTGTGAGTCTTTGCTGTGCGATGCTCGACAGGGAGGTAGAGAAAACTATACTGAAGGAAACTTCTAACGCAAAACTGTAGCATCCAATTTAGCCTCAAACGTTACCGCAACTGGAGCAGGCATCCATCTAATAGTGGAAAAATCTGCAGTTGTGAGACACAAATTTCTGCAACGGATTGTCCGGTCCCCGCCCATTTGGGCTTGGAGAAATAGATGAGCTGCACGATGCTTCCACGCAGAGCTGAAACTGACCGCACACGGGAACTGGTAAACCACTTAGAGTATCTAAGCCTGCCCAGGCAAAGATGTTTGAGTCGGACCCTCCATGCTTATAAGCCCTAATGGTTTATTTGGGCGACAGGGCTTGAGATATCATTTCGTCTCAATATCGGGTAGAAGTCCATCAAAATTGGAAGCAATGTCATTAAAATGACCTATACAGCGTTGATGGGGACGTTAAACCACAAATCAAACAAACAACGGGAGTTAGGTGGTTTTCTCCAGGTAATCCGGTTTTCACGCACTCTGATTATCGATCGGCTCGAAATAAGTGAAGTAATCTTGAAAGGGCGTCAACCTCCCCACAAACACCAAAAAAAAAAAAAATCGTTCGCCATTTCGCTGTCAGTGGGTAGTCAATGCGCAGCAGTTATCAATGCTGCAAGCGCCCAAACCAGATAGTGTATATTTTGTACTGAGATTGTGTGAACGTGTTATCGAAATTGACCCTTTCTTTGTGCTGCATGTATGCGATATGAGACTTCTAACAATTTTTATTGTTATGTGTGGTGTTATGATTGTAATCCTTGCGAAATATTAAAACATCGGATTTTGTTTTTATGTCCCCAAATTCGAAGAAGTTGTGGGGGTATATTGGTTTTGCCCTGTTCGTCCGTTCGTCCTTCCGTCCGTCCCGCTTTTTTACTGCATAACATAACTTAAGAACCATGGGTGCTATGTTTTTTGAATTTCATATATGGATTCCTTATGAAAAAATAATTAACCGTGTTTTGTTTCTCGTCAGGATTATGTCCCTTTCTTGAGTTATGCCCCTTTGCAAAAAATACTTTGAACTCTTGTAAGCAAGATATCTCAAAAATTGTTTGAGCTTTTGCCCTGAAACTTTAGACTTGTTTGGGATGATGAGTCGATGAACTGATTAACTTTTGTGAAAAATCCGATTTTTTTTTCTTGAGTCATGGCCCTTTGAATTTTTTTTTTTGCGTTTTAAGCTTGTAAGCAAGTTAACTAAAAAAACTAATTGAGCTTTTGCCCTGAAACTTTACAATATGGTTGGGGATAATGAGAAGATGAACTTATTAACTTTTGACAAAAATCCATTTTTTCTTGAGTTATGCCCCTTTGAAATTTTGCCCATTTGAAGCTTGTAAGCAAGATATCTAAAAAACTGTATGATCTATTGCCCTGAAACGTTACAGGCTGGTACAAGATGAAAAGTACATGAACTGATTAACTTTTGAAAAAAATCCGAAATTTTTTGCATGGGTTATGGTCCTTTGATTTTTTTTTTTTTTTTTTTTTTGCGTTTTAAGCTTGTGAGCAAGATAACTCGACTAGAGATTCAACTTCGGTGAAGTTGATGTCGCACCTGCTCCCAACTGCCCCACACAAAAGAAAGTTTATTTAAGGCAGAAGAAATGAATATAGGGCTTTGAAAAGAATCCATAGCCTATATGTGTGAGGTAAAAAACTGACTACGTTCACAATGTGGCAAAAGTGATAAAAATTGATCCCAAGATAAAGTCCAAACCACATGCACATCCTCATACCATAGCAAAACACACACAGTTTCAAAATGATCAATATAAAACTGAAAGAGGAGTTGCGATGACAAGTGGTACCTATTGTACATCAATCTGAAGCTTAAAACTGGCTAAGTTCACAATGTGCAAAAAGTGAAAACAAAAATTCTGAGAATTATGTCGAAACCACATGCACAACCTCATACCATGGCGAAAGCACACGCAAAGTTTCAAATTGATCAGTGTAAAACTGCAAGAGGAGTTGCGATGACAAGAGGTACCTGTCATATATCAATTGAAAGTTAAAAATGACTAAGTTCACAATGTGAAAAAAAATGACAAAAAATGATCCGACGATAAAGTCCAAACCACTTGCGCATACTCATACCATGGCGAAAGCACACACAAGGTTTCAAAATGATCGGTATAAAACTGCAAGAGGAGTAGCGATGACAAGAGGTACCTATCATATATCAATTGAAGGTTAAAAATGACTAAGTTCACAATGTGGAAAAAGTGACAAAAAATTATCCGAAGATAAAGTCCAAACCACATGCGCTTCCTCATACCATGGCAAAAACACACACAAAGTTTCAAAATAATCGGTATGAAACTGTAGGAGAGGTTGCGATGATAAGAGGTACCAATCGTATATCAAATGAAGCTTAAAAAATGGCTAAGTTCATAACGTGCAAAAAGTGAAAAAAATATTCGGAGAATTATGTCGAAACCACTTGTACATCCTCATACCATGGCGAAAGCACATGCAAAGTTTCAAAATGATCGGTATAAAACTGCAAGAGGAGTAGCGATGACAAGAGATACCTTTTATATATCAATTAAAGGTTAAAATGACTAAGTTCACAATGTGGAAAAAAGTGACAAAAATGATAAAGTCCAAATCACATGCGCATCCTCATACCATGGCAAAAACACACGCAAAGTTTCAAAATAATCGGTATGAAACTTTAGGAGGAGTTGCAATGACAAGACACCCTATGTAAAATGTTGACGGAAAGACGGACGGACAACCGGACGAACGGACAACCAGACGGACGGAAACTTGCACGCCTATGTCTTCCTGCTAAAGCAGGTGCGACAAAAGCTGTTTGAGCTTTTGCCCTGAAACTGTACAGAATGGTTGGGGATGATGAGAAGATGAACTGATGAACTTTCGACAAAAATCCATTTTTTTCATCAGGATTATGCCCCTTTCTTGAGTTATGCCCCTTTGCAAAAAATACCTTGAAATCTGGTAAGAAAGATATCTCAAAAACTGTTTGAGATTTTGCCCTGAAACTGTACAGACTGGTTTGGGATAAAGAGCAGATGAACTGATTAACTTTTGAAAAAATTCCAAAATTTGTTTCTTCAGTAAAGGCCCTTTAATTTTTTTTTTTGCGTTTTAAGTTTGTAACAAGATAACTGAAATTGTTTGAGCTTTTGCCCTGAAACTGTACAGAATGGTGGGAGATGGTGAGAAGATGAACAAATATACTTTTGACAAAAATCCATTTATTTTTTTCTTGAGATATGCCCTTATGATTTTTTTTTTTTTTGCGTTTTAAGCTTGTAAGCAAGATATCTCAAAACCAGTTTGAGCTATTTCCCTGAAACTTTACAGGCTGGTTCAGGGTGATGTGTAGATAAAATGATTAACTTTTGACAAAAATCTGAAGGATTATGCCCCTGTCTGGAGTTGCAAAAAATACTTTGAAATCTGGTAAGCAAGATATCTCAAAAACTGTTCGAGCTTTTGCCCTGAAATTTTACAGACTGGTTTGGGATGATGGATATATTAACTGATTAACTTTTGAAAAATATCCGAAATGTTTTTCTTCAGTTATGGCCCTGTGAAATTTTTGTGTTTTAAGCTTGTAAGCAAGATAACTAAAAAAACTGTGAGCTATTGCCCTGAAACTTTACAGAATGCTTGGGATAATGAGAAGATGAACTGATTAACTTTTGACAAAAATCCATTATTTTTCTTGAGATATGCCCCTTTGAAATTCTGCACGTTTGTAGCTTGTAAGCAAGATATCTCAAAATCTGTAAGAGCTCTTGCCCTGAAACTTTACTAGCTGGTTTAAGATGATGAGTAGATGAACTGATTACCTTTTGAAAAAAATCCGATTTTATTTTCTTTAGTTATGATCCTTTGATTTTTTTTTTGTGTGTGTGTTGAGCTATAGCCCTGAAACTTTACAGGCTGGTTCAGGATGACGAGTAGATGAACTGATTAAATTTTAACAAAACTCCGAAATTGTTTTCTTCAGTTATGGCCCTTTGAAATGTTTGTGTTATAAGCTTGTAGTTATTTTTTTTTTTTTTGACAAAAATCCAAATTTTGTTTCTGGAGTTAAGCCCCTTTGAAATTTTGGGCGTTTGAAGCTTGTAAGTAATATACATGTATCTCATAAACTGTTTGAGCTATTGCCCTGAAACTTTACAGGCTAGTTCAGGATGATGAGTAGACGAACTGATTAACTTTTGAAAAAATCCGAATTAACTTGTTTTTCTTGTGTTATGTTCCTTCTAAAATTTCAGTATTGCAGCCAAATAAAATAATAAAAAAATATATCTCAATTACTGTTATGGACAAGCAGTGTTAGGGTCAAGCAGTGTTAGGGTCTAGCAGTTGGGGGCATCGTGTTTCATAAACACTGGCTCTAGTTCGTTAAAAGTTTCTTTCAGTATATATTTCAACAGTGGGTTCGCACGCTCATACTAATCTTCTTTGAGTTCGTATCATCATCATCATCATCATCATCATCATCATGTTAATGCTGATTACCCCTTCCGGCGTCGACTGAGCTGAAAGGTTCGACACAGTCATGGTAAACGAGATAATGTGTGGTTTGCAGTGTTGCTGTGATGCCCGTAGCCTTGGGGACTGGAGTGGGCACGGGCGTAACTGGCAGAAGAAAATGTACGCAAACCAAAGAAAATACTAGAAATAATAATCCCGCCCCTTAATATCTCTTCCCAAATGGGACCACTCTTACCCTGTTAGCGAGCAATTGCTTTCTTGAAAGTGTGGAAGAAAACAATATTAGCTAATAATTAGTGTTGTGTATATCCTAGATACATACAGATTTTCCTATTTCTTCTTCTTCTTCATCTTCTTCTTCTTCCTCTTGTTCATTTTCTTTTTCCTTCTTTGTTTCTTCATCGTCGTCTAATTTTTTACGTTTATAATTTGTACGCGAGTGCGTATCAGCGTAAAGAATGCTCCGCCCCTGAGGATGGGGGTGATGCAAGACGCAAGGCGTGTGTGTTCCACCGAGCAATCTGATTTCGCCCGCCCTCGATAAACGATCGGCTGAATAAAAGAGCGGCATTCTTGCAAGGACATTAAAACCCAGAGCCCAAAGTGGTGCGAGTCGGCACGTTCTTGCAAAAAAAAACAAAACCTATTGGTTTCATTGAGCGACAGGGATTGAGATGTTATTACATCTCAAAATTGGAAGCAACGTCTTCTGAATGACACAGTGTTGACGAGGACGTTAAACCTAAAACAAACAAAAGAAACCCCAAAGCCGCTAGTTAGTTAAACAAAGAACTAACATGTGAAAATTCTCCGAATAAGAAATCGAAGACGAAAAGTTACATTACCAGAATAAGTCCATGTAAAGAACACCACGTAGCTGGGGTTTACCTGGCTACATATCCTTTTTGTTATTTCTGACCAATGGTCAAATAAAGAGGCTGTTGGTACTCGTTAGAATCGCCTATATAAGGCGGCTCAAATGAGCACCTACATTACACATCTTAAATGAGAAAAAAAAAAAGATAAAAAAAAATCATCATCCAAAAACTTAACTCTTTTTTAAGATGACTTTATGACATAATACGCTTTATCATATTATGGCACCCGTCTGAGAATGTAATTATGTCATGTACTAAGTTCGATAATCCACTGGTGCATTAAATATGAAAAATGGTCCCGTAACGTTACATGTATGACTTCTTTAACGGCGTCGCGTTTACGAAAGGCGGAATATTAACTTTCCTTTTGAACATTAGTGAATAAGATCCGTTTTAAATAGCATATGATAAATAGAATCATGCATTCGTGCTCATGTATTATTGAATATATTAAACTCGTTGAAGAAAAGGGATAAAATGCTCGACGGAGCCTCGCATTTTATCCTTTTTCCTCAACACGTTTAATAAATTCAATAATACATGAACACTCATGTAAGAACCGCCATATGTCACACTTTCCATCCAAGAAACCCGAAAGCGCAAAGATACTTTCTCACAAAATAAAAAAAGCAGTACATAAATACAAAGACAAGGTATTACAATAATAAACCACACCAGAAGAACCGCCTTGGAGCAATAGGTAAAACAAATGCTCTGCATTACGAAAACACGCCTATTCAAATACATTACGAATTTCACCGCCAAAAAAAAAACAACAAACAAACAATCGCTGAAAACTTCTATTTTTATTATTTCCTCTCAAACTATAGAGCAGAAATAAGGAAAATAAACCTTGCAAACCCCAGTTTTACTTTATAAAATTGGGGTTCAAGGGAGTCAAAATTATAAAAGCGTGTTTTCGTGATGGGGGCTAAATGGATTTGACGTAACAACAATCCTCGCCATTGGTTCTGCCGTAATAACTCGTTCAGTCCGCATGAGGGTTTTCTAACTCAGCGCCACAATTCCGAGAACATTAAACTTGTTAAAATGCAGCATCATGATAACAAATCCGTGCGACAAAGTACATCCATTCATATCGCCAAAAACGGTTAAGAAAATGTGTGATACGAGTGCCGAAAAAAAAAAACCTGACAGTAATCGTCGGTCCTTCAGTATCCTCAGTTGCTGAGCTAGAGTGGCCTTATGGGTAAGATTATTAGTGGTAAAGAGCTCTGACTGTGGGTCAAATGTGAGACGAAAGGTCGCATCGTTTTTCTCTGGGTACTCCGGTCTTTGCCCAGCTCGAAATCAGGAAGGAAATAACCTTGAAATGCCTCAAAACAAAACAAAAAATATGGCTTTCAAAATTTACTGTCGATAACATGTCTAAGGTATCAATTATGAAAGCATTCGCTACAATTGTTTTACGATGCTCTTATGTTATTATTAAAATATATAATTTTCTGAAAAAGATTTAAAAGATGAAAAGGAAATTCCAGATTAATTTTATAACAGCATCGTAAAACAATTGTACCCGGGGACTGGGACGAGGACCCTGCTTTCGTAGTCCCCACAGACCGGATGCAGGCTGGAAACAGACAGGCGGATGCATTGGCAACAGAGGGCTGTTGCAATGGCTAAACAGACTGGTATTAGCCATAAGACCCAGCAGGCACTCAGCATTAAAATGACGTCCTATCAGCATCGATGCAATGAGATGACATCACTTCGACACCAATACGTCATTTCAATGTTGTGTGCCCGCTGGGGACAGACATATTCCTTGATGGTGTTCCGTTTTCCAGTTCTGACCTCAGACCCTGGCGTGAAGAAAAACCGTTATCAGTAAAGAGAACCCATTTGTAACTATGACACAGGAATTACTGCATTACCTCAAGTAGAACTTCACTGCGAGCTTCGGCGAAAAAGGTAATTAGGAAGTCGCATGCAAGGAAGTGCAATGCCCAGCCTCTTTGCAGACGTGCACATCTGCAGAAAGCCAGAATGCCTCTGGCTGGTAAGGAGACACAAATATAGTCGAGACCCACCGGAATCCAACAATTGGTTTTCTTTTGTTCCAGCGTTTATGATTCCTGATCGTTGTTTCATCTCTGTATTCGTTTAAATTAATATTCCTGACGAGTTACAAATCCTTCATGCGGACTGAACAAATTGTCTTAACCACGACTGAAGCAATGGTGAGGATTGTGGCCGTGTAAAATAAATAAAAAATAAATAAAGCTTTTTACTGACCATACCAAGGCGGCTATTCTTTTGTGGTTCATTATTGTTATAGTTCGTCTATGCATGTCTATATTGCTAATATATTTTAATTTTGGATAGCCGTTTGGCGATGTTGTGTTAAAGTAACTGTCCTTTTGGTTTTTCACTTGTGATGTTTTCGTTATGTTGAAGTTATTTTATGTTGGTATTTCTTTCCATTTGGTGTCTTTGATGAGAGCAGTGAGGTAAATGTATCGATTCCTGATCACTTCCTTCACTTCAAGAGGGCTACAAAGCAACCAAATACTGTTAAACAAGAAATCGGCAGATGACTATGTTGTGCCTTATGGACTTGAACATTATGAAGAGGGGTTGTCGCAAATGCTAACCGCTTGATGAACGAACGGAGAAAAAACTGCACTCCAGTATAGAGCCATGCTTAAAAGCAGATACAACAAAAAGAGCAAAGCAAAATACAAAGAGCCTGAAATGCAAAGATGAATTAAGCAAAAATAGTAGCTTGAAAAGTAAAGTATTAAAGTGTTAGTTAGAACAAGAATTCCCATCACGAAAACACGCGATATAATATTGACCCCTTGGAACGCCACTTTTATATTGTGAAACTGGTGTTTACAGGGGTATATGTTTCTCGGATTTCTTCTAAAAACAGATTGTGGGTACTCGTTAATACCGTCTCGTCGAGGTGGTTTAAACGAGTACCCATAATGTTTTCAGAAATACGAAAAATATCAGAATTTTTACGCAAGTGGTTAACCAGTACAGTGCACATTCTTTCTTCAGAAACTGACAACTGCTTTTCTTAAAATAGCGGAAGGGAGACAATGACCGTAGAACAGATTTCATTATCAATCTCCAAGAAAGAATGTTGCCGCACCCCGACAGGTATCGAACTCGCGTCCTCCTGATCACTTGTCAGACGCGCATCCGATGGAGCTACAAACGTCGGCTATTAATTGCTTGATGAACGAAATAACTGTGGAAAACCTATATCCCGACATGCATTACGAAAATATATTGAAAATTATGCCACCTAAAAGAAAATTTTCCGATAAAATATTCCAATATGTTTCATATATCTGCTCTAAACATAGCTTGTTTGGACTGGTTAGAACCGCCTCGGCGAGGCGGTTCTTACGGTTAACCACGATCTATGCATTTGAGAAGAAATGAAAAATAAGGAATGCCCATGTAGATGTTTTATTATTCAAAAGTGGGGTTTTAAAGGGTCAAAATTATACAGGAGTGTTAAACAGGATCAACCGAAACTTTAAGCAAAAGTAAAACATAACGAACCTGAAATGAAACGCAGAATTAAGAAAATGAGCCAGAGTACGACAAAACCAACAATAAGACATGTGCGCTCATCGAAGACTCAGATCAGCGTGCGCATCCATATAGTCTAACCAGAGCTTTATCTTGCTGCATGAAGGAGCAATGGGCCCTTAACTGTCCTTGGAGTGCACAATGAAGACTCTGATCAGACGGTGCGGATAAGCAGGCTGAACTGAGTCTTCGCTGGGCGCACATGTCGTATTGTAGGTTTGTTGTGAACTGGCTCAAATGTAACAACCCGTAAAACAAAGCACAATTCAAGCGAAGACTATGTCTCGCTTGTATACAATTCGACATTAAGCTGAACAATAAGGTTGGCTGGATGAATAAACATGAACAAATGATTGAAAAGCTGGACTGAGACATGCAATACATATATATGAATGACAAAACAAATACATATAAATGGCATACAATAAATACATATAAATGATAAAAATTTTCATTTTAATTACCAGCAAATTGAAGAGATGCAAAAACACACATGCAAACATGAACAAATGAATGAAAAGCTGGACTCCGACATGTAAAAAAATATATATGAATGAAGAAACAAATACATATAAATGGCATACAATAAATACATATGAATGATAAAAAATTTCATTTTAATTACCGATAAAATGAACAGATGCAAAAACACACATGCAAACATGAACAAATGAATGAAAAGCTGGACTCCGACATGCAAAAATATATATATGAATGAAGAAACAAATACATATAAATGGCATACAATAAATACATATACATGATAAAAAAAATTCATTTTAATTACCGGCCAATTGAACAGATGCAAAAACACATGCAAACAAGAACAAATCAATGAAAAACTGGACACCGACATGCAAATATATATATATGAATGACGAAACAAATACATATAAATGGCATACAATAAATACATATAAATGATAAACATTTTCATTTTAATTACCGGCAAATTGGACAGATGCATAAACACACATGCAAACATGAACAAATGAATGAAAAGCTGGACACCGACATGCAACAATATATATGAATGACGAAACAAATACATATAAATGGCATACAATAAATACATATAAATGATAAAAATTTTCATTTGAGTTACCGGCAAATTGAACAGATGCAAAAACACACATGCACAGTAAGACGAAAAATTCAAAACGAAACAGCTTTGGATATAACATAAACAACAACAACAACAACAACAAGGCAAACGAAATAAGGTCAATGACCAGCTGATGAAAAAAAAAATAAAGAAAAAAATATTCATGGCAGATCAACTCAATGAAGATCTTGTCGTAAACAAACGCCCGAAATATCAACACAAGAACACACACATCTAAACCCTACTGAATGACCAACTCATGCAACAAAAACACCTGATAAACCAACAAACAAAACACTAATTAACCAATGGAACAGCACAACAAAAGAAACCTCTTCTATAAATATCAAAACCGAAACAAACAAAACAAAACAAAAAAAAACACTTAAAAAGCCAAACAAGCAAACATTATCCCCTCACGAAACACAAACAGAAGAAACTACCACATAACACACCTAAAATACCGGATAGTACGAATAAAAGCAAAACCACCAGTAAAAATGTACCGGTTACCACCCAGAAAATCCTGTCGTAATGCTCAGATGTGAGCGAGTGGCAGTAATAGGAGAAAGAAAGAGAACAGTGACAATAATGAGACAGGCCTGAGCTCTGTAAGTATTCGGGGGTAGCTAGTTCTTGTTCATGCATCACATATTTTGGACAGTGGAAATTTGGTGCGAGGCGGACCGTCCATGCTACTAACCCCTATTTGTGTCATTGCCCGACAGGGCTTGAGATGTCATTTTATCTCAATGTCGGGTAACAGTCCGTCAAAATTGTAAGCAACGTCCCAAAGTGACCTTTATAGTGTTGACGGTGACGTTAAACCTCAAATCAAACAAACAATGGAAATTTATATTCTTGAAGGGCCATGACACTTGGATAAGACAAGCCTATCAGCATATGTACAAGACTGAAACAAAACAAACACATCCACCTCTGCGTAGCACCCCGTTCCTGTTCTGTGGTGTGTGGTGTCGTGTTGAACAACGTGTGCCATGGTGCGGTGCAGGGCGCTGCGTACGGAGGATAGGCTTTTGTTTTCTTTCTTTTTGTGCTAAGGGTCTGAACATCTGCTGGTATGCATGCTATGTCCTACAAGAATATAAATTTCCACTGTACAAATGCTAGACTTCCCATTGCTCGTTGAAAAAGAGATGTCCGTGAAGTTGGCTGCCAGTTGTCAGTTGCCCATTCAATCGCCAACTGGCAAATTGCATCTAACTTCACATTCTGGATGCCAATTCGCGAATTCTGTGGAATTGGCAACTGGCAACTGGCGGACCAACTCAAAATTGGACTTGGAAGGTTTTTGGATTATAACAACTGAATAGGCAACTGGGAAACGGCAACCAGATGCCAGTCCACTAATTCTAGTGAAATGGCAGCTGGCAACTGGCAGCCAGCTGCAGATTCGATTTGAGGGTTTTAGAGCATTACAACTGCATAGGCAAATGACAGACGGATGCCGACTCGCAAATTCTAGTAAATTGACAACTGGCAGCCGACTGCAATTTCGATTTGGGTTGGTTGTAGAGTATAACAACTGAATAGGCAACTGGAAACATAATGTCTATATATCTATCACTGTACTGTGTTGATGTACTTTATATCACTCTCTGTCAATTGTGGTACCCACGGAGAGGGCAAATATAGGCCAAGCCTACGCCCAATCCGAGCTATATATATATATATATACTGTATTATGTACATATGTATGATGACTGATATTTGGAATAAATAAATAAATAGATAAATAGGCAACTGGCAAATGGCAGCCAGATGCCGATTAGCAAATTCTAGTAAATTGACAGCTGAAAAATAGTAGCCAGCTGCCAAATCGATTTTAGAAAGTTTTAGAGTTAAACAATTGAGTAGGCAACTGGCAAACGGCAACCAGATGCCAATTCGCAAATTCTAGTAAACCGGCAACTGGTAGGCAGCTGCCAATTAGATTTTGAAGGATTTAGAGCATTACACCTGCAGCGGCAACTGGCAAACTGCAGATGCCGATTCGCAAAATTCTATTGCATTTGCAACTGGCAAGTGGCAGCCAGCTGCCAATTCGATTTGAAAGAGTTTTAGTGTATAACAACTGAATAGGCAATTGGCAAAAGGCAACCAGATGCCAATTCTCAATTCTAGTGAATTGGCAGCATACAAATGGCAGCCAGCTGCTAATTCGATTCGAGAGGGCATTACAACTGAGTATATTCGGCCCCCGCCCATCGGGGCTTGAAGAAATAGATGGACAACAATAAAAGATAACAATAAACGGCAACAAGATGCCAATTCGCAAATTCTAGTGAATTGGCAACTTGCATCTGGCAGCAAGCTGCCAATTGGATTTGACAGGATATAAGGTAGTTACAACTGCATAGGCAACTGACAAACGGCAACCACATGCTGCTTCCGAAGTTCTAGTAAATTTGCAATTGGCAACTGGTAGCCAGCTGCTAATTCTATCTTAGAGGGTTTTAGAGCAATGCAAATGATATGCAACTGGCAAACGGCAGCCATACGTCGATTCGTAGATTCTAGTGAATTGGCAACTGGTAACTGGCATCCAGCTGCCAATTCGATTTGAGTTTTAGTGTATAACAACTGAAAAGGCAACTTGCACAACGCAACCAGAAGCTGATTCGAAAATTCTTTTAAATTGGCAACTGGCAACTAGCTGCCAATTCGATTTGAGAGGGTTTTAGAGCACGGCACGTTAACAGGCACAACGGCCGTCAGATGCCGATTCAGAAATTCTAGTAAATTGGCAACTGGCAGCCAGTTGCCAATTCGATTTGAGAGGGTTTTAGAGCATTGCAAGTTTACAGGCACCTGACATACGGCCGTGAGATGCCGATTCGATTTGAGAGAATTATAGAGTATAGCAACTGAACAGACAGCTGGCAAACGGCAGCCAGATGTCTATTCGCAAATTCTAGTGAATTGGCAACTGTCAACTCGCAACCGGCTGCCAATATAATATGAGAGCGTTCTTCAATAAAACAAATGAATAGGCAAATGACAAATGGCAACCAGGTGCCTATTTGCAGATTCTAGCGAATTTGCAACTGGCAGTCAGCTGCAAATTCTATTTGAGTGGGTTTTACGATAGTACAACTAAATAGGCAACTGACAAACAGCAGCTTGATGCCGTTTCGAAACTTCCAGTGAATTGGCAACTGGCAGCCAGCTGCCATTTCGATTTCATAGGGTTATATGGTATACTAGCTGAAAAGGCAACTGGCAAACGACAACCAGATGCCGATTCACAAATTCTAGTGAAATGGCAACTGGCAACAGGCAACAGGTAGCCAGTTGCAATTTCGACTTAGGAAGTTTAAGTGTATAAAAACTGACTTTGAAAGAGCAAACGGCCGCCAGATGCCGATTCGAACATTCTAGTGAATTGGCAACTGGCACACAGCCAACAATTTGATTTGAGAAGGTTTTTAGCATTGCAACTGAATAGGCAACTGGCAAACAGCATCCAGATGTCGATTCTCAAATTCTAGTAAATTGGCAACTAGAAACTTGCAGCCAGCTGTCAATTCGATTTGAGAAGGTTTTAGAGTATAACAACTGAATTGGCTACTGGCTAACGGCGGCCAGATGCCGATTGGCAAATCCTAGTGAATTGGCAACCAGCAACTTACAGCCAGCTGCCAATTCGATTTGAAATGGTTTGAGTGTATAACAACTGAATACGCAACTGGCATACGGCATCTAGTGAAATCGCAACAGGCAACTGAAAGACAGCTGCTAATTCTATTTGAGTGGGTTTTATGGCAGTACAACTGAATAGGCAACTGGCAAACAGCAGATTGATGCCGATTCGATTATTCTAGTAAATTGGCAACTTGCAACTGGCAGCCAGCTGCCAATTCGTTTTTATGGGGCTTTTAGGTATATCAACCAGATGCATATTTGCAAATTCACCTATTTGCAAATTCTAGTGAATTTGCAAATGGCAGCTAGCAGCCAGCTGCAAATTCTATTTGAGTGGGTTTTATGGTAGTCAACTGAATAGGCAACTGGCAAACAGCAACATGATGCCGAATCTCAAATTCTAGTGAATTGGCAACTGGCAGCCAGCAGTCAATTGGATATAACAGTATTTTAGAGCAATACAACCGAATATTCAACTGGCAAATGGCAGCCAGATGCCGATTCAAATATTCTGGTGAATTTGCAACTGTAAACTGGCAGCCAGCTGCCAATTCCATTAGAGAGGGTTTTAGACTATAACAATAGATTAGGCAACTTGCAAACGGCAACCAGATGCCAGTTCGCGAATTCTAGTCAATTTGCAACTAGCAAATGGCAGCCAGCTGTCATTTCAATTTGAGAGGGTTTTAGATCATTACATACAACTGGCAAACGGCAGCCAGATACCGATTCGCAAGTTCTATTGAATTGGCAACTGGCGACTCGAAGCCAGCTGCCAATTCGATTAGATCATATATTTAGAGCAACACAACTGAATAGGCAACTGGCAAACGACAGCCAGATGCCGATTGGCAAATCCTAGTGAATTGACAACCAGCAACTGAGAGACAGCGGCCATTATTTTAAAGGGTTTTTGGTGTATAACAACTGAATAGGCAACTAGCATACGGCAACCAGATGCCTATTCGCAGATTCTAGTGAATTTGCAAATGGCAGCTGGCAGCCAGCTGCAAATTCTATTTGAGTGGGTTTTACGATAGTACAACTGAATAGGCAAATGACAAACAACAGCTTGATGCCATTTCGAAACTTCTAGTGAATTGGCAACTGGCAACTGGCAGCCAGCTGCCATTTCGATTTCAGAGGGTTCTATGGTATATCAGCTGAATAGGCAACTGGCAAACGGCAACCAGATGCCGATTAGCAAATTCTAGTGAATTGGCAAATGGCAACAGGCAACAGGTAGCCAGTTGCAATTTCGACTTGGGAAGTTTAAGTGTATAACAACTGACTTTGAAAGAGCAAACGACCGCTAGATGCCGATTCGAACATTCTAGTGAATTGACAACTTGCACCCAGCCAACAATTTGATTTGATAAGGTTTTTAGCATTAGAACTGAATAGGCATCCAGACACCGATTCTCAAATTCTAGTAAATTGGCAACTGGAAATTGGCAGCCAGCTGCCAATTCGATTTTAGAGGGTTTTAGGATATAACATCTGAATTGGCAACTGGCACACGGCGGCAAGATGCCGATTAGCAAATCCTAGTTAATTGGCAACCAGCAACTGACAACCAGCTGTCAATTCTATTTGAAATAATTTGAGTGTATAACAACTGAATACGCAACTGGCATATGGCATCTAGTGAAATCGCAACCGGCAACTAGCAGACATCTACCAATTCTATTTGATTTGTTTTTTTTTGGCAGTATATATGGATAGGCAACTGGCAAACAGCAGATTGATGCCGATTCGATAATTCTTGATGTGCGTGAAAAGGGTTGAAAAGGTACCTGTCCGAGAAAGAAGAAGATGCGCGTGAAAAAGATAATCCCGAACAAAATGAAGACTGACATAACCGAACAAAAATATAAGGCCAAAATCCGTTAAGAAAGTAGACATCCGTGAAAAAAGTGGACATAAAGAAATACAAAGGAAAGGAATGAAAAAAGAAGATGTGCGTGAAAAGGGTTGAAAAGGTACCAGTCAGTGAAAGCAGAAGATGTGCGTGAAAAGGATAATCACGAAGAAAAGTGTACACTACTGACGTGAAAGAAAAACAGATAAGGCAACAATCCGTGAAAAAAGTGGACATGCGTGAAAAAAGTGGAAATCAAGAAATACAAAATAAAGGAATGAAAAAAGATGGATGTGCGTGAAAAGGGTTGAAAAGGTACCAGTCGAGAAAGAAGAAGGTAGACTGGCGTGAAAGAAAATAGATAAGGCACCAATCCGTGAAAAAGATGACAAGCGTGAAAAAAGTAGAAATAAAGAAATACAAAGAAAAGGAATGAAACAAGAAGATGTGCGTGAAAAGGGTTGAAAAGATGCCAGTCCTTGAAAGAAGAAGATGTGCGCGAAAAGGATAGTCACGAAGATAAATGTACACTGACTTGAAAGAAAAATAGATAAGGCAACACTCCGTGAATAAAATGGACATAAAGAAATACAAAGAAATGGAATGAAAAAAGAAGATGTGCGTAAAAAGGGTTGAAAAGATACTAGTCCGAGAAAGAAGAAGATGTGCGTGTAAAGGATAATCACGAAGAAAAATGTTCAAACAACAATCCGTGAAAAAAGTGGACATCCGTGAAAAAAGTGGACATGCGTGAAAAAGTGGACATAAAGAAATACAAAGGAAAGGAATGAAAAAAGAAGATGTGCGTGAAAAGTGTTGAAAAGGTACCAGTCTGTGAAAGCAGAAGATGTGCGTGAAAAGGATATCACGAAGAAAAATGTACACTGACGTGAAAGAAAAACAGATAAGCAACAATCCGTGAAAAAAGTGGACATGCGTGAAAAAAGTGGACATAAAGAAATGCAAAATAAAGGAATGAAAAAAGATGGATGTGCGTGAAAAGTGTTGAAAAGGTACCTGTCCGAGAAAGAAGAAGATGCGCGTGAAAAGAATAATCCCGAAGAAAAATGTAGACTGACGTGAAAGAAAAATAGATAAGGCACCAATCCGTGGAAAAAGTGGACATGCGTGAAAAATGAAAACATAAGAAATACACAGAAAAAGGAATGAAAAAAAGATGTGCGTGAAAAGTGTTGAAAAAGTACCAGCCCGTGAAAGAAGAAGATGTGCGTGAAAAGGATAATCAAGAAGAAAAATGTACACAGACGTGAAAGAAAAATAGATAAGGCAACAAACCGTGAAAAAAGTGGACATGCGTGAAAAAAGTGGACATAAAGAAATACAAAGAAACGGAATGAAAAAGAAGATGTGCGTGAAAAGGGTTGAAAAGGTACCTGTCCGTGAAAGAAGGAGATGAGCGTGATAAGGATAACCACGAAGGAAAATGTACACTGACATGAATGAAAAATAGATAAGGCAACAATCCGCGAAAAAAGTGGACAACCGTAAAAAAAAGTGAACATAAAGAAATAAGAAGAAAAGGAATGAAAAAAGAAGATGTGCGTGAAAAGTGTTGTAAAGGTACCAGTCCGTGAAAGGAGAAGATGTGCGTGAAAAGGAATATCAGGAAGAAAAATGTACACTGACGTGGAAGAAAAACAGATAAGACAACAATCCGTGAAAAAGTGGACATCCGTGAAAAAAGAGAACATAAAGAAATGCAAAATAAAGAAATGATATAGATGGATGTGCATGAAAAGGGTTGAAAAGGTACCAGTCCGAGAAAGAAGAAGATGTGCGTGAAAAGGATAATCCCGAAGATAAATGTACACTGACGTGAAAGAAAAATAGATAAGGCAACAATCCGAGAAAATAATGGACATCTGTGAAAAAAGTGGACATAAAAAATGCAAAAAAAAAATGTATGAAAAAAGTTGGATGTGCGTGAAAAGGGTTGAAAAGGTACCTGTCCGAGAAAGAAGAAGATGCGCGTGAAAAGGACAATCCCGAAGAAAAATGTGGATTGACATCAATGGAAAAAAAGATAAGGCACCAATCCGTTAAAATAGTAGACATCCGTGGAAAAAGTTGATATAAGGAAAACAAAGGAAAGGAATGAAAAAAGAAGATGTGCGTGAAAAGGGTTAAAAAGGTACCAGTCCCAGAAAGCAGAAGATGTGCGTGAAAAGGATAATCACGAAGATAAATGTTCACTGACGTGAAAGAAAAACAGATAAGGCAACAATCCGTGAAAAAAGTGCATATGCATGAAAAAAGTGGACATAAAGAAATGCAAAATATAGGAATGATAAAAGATGGATGTGCGTGAAAAGGGTTGAAAAGGTATCAGTCCGAAAAAGAAGAAGATGTCCGTGAAAAGGATAATCCCGAAGATAAATGTACACTGACGTGAAAGAAAAATTGATAAGGCACCAATCCGTGAAAAGAGTGGACATCTTGAAAAAAGTGTACATAAAGAAATACAAAATAAAGGAATGAAAAAAGATGGATGTGCGTGAAAAGGGTTGAAAAGGTAACAGTCCGAGAAAGAAGAAGATGTGCGTGAAAAGGATAATCCCGAAGATAAATGTACACTAACGTGAAAGAAAAACAGATACGGCAACAATCCGTGAAAAAGTGGACTTCCGTGAAAAAAGTGGACATAAAGAAATGCAAATTAAAGGAATAAAAAGATGGATGTGCGTGAAAAGGGTTGAAAAGATACCTGTCCGAGAAAGAAGAAGATGCGCGTGAAAAGGATAATCCCGAAGACAAATGTACACTGACGTGAAAGAAAAATTGATCAGGCACCAATCCGTGAAAAAAGTGGACAGGCGTGAAAAAAGCAGACATAAAGAAATACAAGAAAAGGAATGAAAAAAGAAGATGTGCGTGCAAAGGTTGAAAAGGTATCAGTCCGTGAAAGAAGAAGCGCGTGAAAAGAATAATCACGAAGATAAATGTGCACTGACGTGAAAGAAAAATAGATAAGGCAACAATCCGTGAAAAAGTGGACATGCTTGAAAAAAGTGGACATAAAGAAAGACTAAGAAAAGGAATGAATTAAGAAGATGTGCGTAAAAAGGTTTGAAAAGTTACCTGTCCGTGAAAGAAGATGTGCGTTATACGGAGAATCACGAAGAAAAATGTACACTGACGTGAAAGAAAAATAGATAAGGCAACAATCCGTGAAAAAAGTGGACATCTGTGAAAAAAGTGGACATAAAGAAATACAAAGGAAAGGAATGAAAAAAGATGGATGTGCGTGAAAAGGGTTGAGTGTGTGAATTCAGGTTTAACGTCGCTTTCAACAATTTTTAGCCATATCACGACGTTGTCTGGTTGCGACAGGGACCTCAATGCTCACTTTAATAGTGCTGCCTCACTGAAGTATCATGCCCAAGACACATTACATGATACCACACGCAGTCACATTATCCTGACACTGGGTCGACCAGTCCTAGCTCTACCCCGTAAATCTGAGTGCCAAGCAAGGAGCCGCTAGTACCATTCTTTGACTTTGGTATGTCGCGGCCCGGGATCGAACCCGTGACCTCCTGTTTCCCGCAGTGGACACTCTACCAACTGAGCTATCGGGGCCGGTGAAAAGGGTCGAAAAGGTACCAGTCCGAGAAAGAAGATGTGCGTGAAAAGGACAATCCCGAAGAAAAATGTAGACTGACGTGAAATAAAAATAGATAAGGCACCAATCCGTGAAAAAAGTGGACAGGCGTGAAAAAAGATGTGCGTGGAAAGGATAAGGATGAAGAAAAATGTACACTGACGTGTAAGAAAAAATAGAGAAGGCAACACTCCGTGAAAAAAGTGGACATGCGTCAAAAAAGTGGACATAAAGAAATACAAAGAAAAGGAATGAAAAAAGAAGATGTGCGTGAAAAGGGTTGAAAAGGTACCTACCTGTCCGAGGAAGAAGAAGATGTGCGTGATAAGGATAATCACGAACAAAAATGTGCACTTACGTGAATGAAAAAGAAGATGTCCATGAAAAGGGCAGAAAACATTATTGCAAACACTGTGGACCCAGATCAGACTGCTACTCGTTTGGTCTGCGCAGTTCTCTATGAGAGTTTTTATGCCACAAAGGCTGTCACACCCATTCCCAGGATAATGAAGGCAATCTCGCGGTCTTTCTGGTCGTCACTCGGTTGGTAAAAGTCGGAGAGCTGGGGTTCGGGCCCCAGGTCAGCAAGGCTGACATTTTTCCCGGTGACCTGCGCATACAGGCGCATCGCGTCATCGACGTCTTTGAAAGTTTATACGGCGTGCCCCTGGCGGCAGAGTTCCTCAGTGATTAAATCAATACGCTCGGTCCGTTTTCGAGACCATTCTGCCTGTGCAGTCTGTAATTCTTCAACGGCTTTATCGTGACGCTTGCGTTCTTCGTCAACGTCAGATTTTTTCAACATGGAGAACAAGTAGTTCGATCCCATAACGCCAGAGCGTTCACCAGGGCACCGCCAACGAGCATAGCAATACTCGCCATTACTTCATGATATCAGCAGGTATCAGCTCCTGTTTAATTAGCATGTCTTTGGTTGCCATGGCGAGAGCGATGTCAACTATGACCATGCCAACATCGCGGGGTATGAAGTATAGTTTCGGGGGGGGGGGGTACCCCCAATCGCCATCTTGCAAAGCCGGGCGTATCCCACAGCCATGCCACAGACGACAGCGCTATGGTAGAGCGCGTTGACAAGCATTTTACCATCAGCTGCCGGGGTTGTCATTATTGCTACGCCACGGGCTTCACTCCATATAGAATGGGTCTGGGCTTGTCTTTAATTGTGGTTGCTGCGAAACAACAAGCCGCTTGGGCTTCGACGCTTTCGATGAGTCAACGGGGGGTGCCACTTGTGGCGTTTGTACAACCTGTGTGGCGCGCAAGCGCAGAAGAAACATGAGTGCACCGCCCGTAAGACAAGCCCCAATAATCCACGGTTAGTCCATGGATGTAAGCTGCACCACTGCGTGACGGTTCCTTTGAGACCGCTTTCTTTAGAGGACTACTGACATCAGCTGCGCTGATTGGTGGACGAAATAAGTCTTTGGCCGTCCGAAGCTGTTCGAGCAGCCAATCCTGTTTGGCCTTTCTGGCAGCAGCTCCAGCACGCCCGGCCGCCACTTTTTCGGATCCTTAACCGTGTTGCTTCGCAAAGGCTTGGGGGTCATGACTCTGTCTGCCGGACTCTTTGCTGGCTCTCGATTCTCCTGTTGCTCCGCAACAATATGTTCGTTCTCCGACATCGTTTATATCATAGATGGTAATAGGGCATAGATGTCCAAATCGACAGTGCTTCACTGTAGTAAGCGCGGCAGTTAGTGGCGCCAAGTATATGTCATAGCGATGGTAGAGTTCGCAGGTAGCAATGCTAAGTGCGTGTCCGACAAACGGGTCGCCCTCGAGGTCAGCAATAAGACCAGATTGGTTTTCGGCCGGTATCGGGAGAAACATAGATGCCAGCCCCGCATAAAGCTGTAGCGCTGTAGACCCCAGCGTCTTCGTCATCGCTGCCCCAAGCCTTGTTTCATAGCGGGCGTAAAGCTTTTTGATTTCGCTATTGTCAAGAGCGTCGATCTGTTCTGCGGTGAGAACCTTCCAATGCACAACTAGTCAATACTGCTTGGCTTGGCCTCCCACTACCAATGCGGCGAGCCTTTCACGGGGTTTTTGCACCCGGTCCTCGAGGAGCGGCTCCTCATGGCCGTCTAACGTCGCTGCCGTTCCTACCGCGGTTTGGGCTTCAGCGTTTTGCCTTTGCTCTGTCGTTCCTATCAGCTCATCGATCAGTTCGTCACAGTCCATAGCTATTGCTTTACGATTCATTGCGAGTTGGCGGACCAGTCTAATATAGTGTCGAAAGCGCAGGCAGAAGCGTGCGTGTGTGTTAACACACATCCGAGTAATGTAAACATACTGCCTAGCAATAAAGAACAGCAGTACCAGCTGCGCGCCAAGCACTGTGATTATTAGTCCTTCAATTACTTCTTACATTACTTAACACCATATAAGCAGCTGGTAGGTCTGTCTTTAATAAAAGCTTAGCATGCTTTGTCTCGGCTAACTGCTGCCTCACCGACGCCAGCTGTTCTCGTGTGGAGATCACATCATTCTCACGCAAGCAGTCTTCGAATGGATCACGATCCCTGCAGTGAAACAAACAGACCCAGCGCGTCTGCTCGCGCAAGTCCTTCAAGACGGAGTTGTACTTTTGGGTGAGAACCCAGACGCTCTGGTCGGCGTGGCGACCCGAGAACGCTAGCTCTGACAGCATGTCTTTCTTTTTCGTCAAAGCCTTCGTGGCCGAGCAGTCATCGATGATATGTAAGGTAGGCTCGCCCATAAACACCTGGTAAAACGCTCGCAGGTAATCGTTAAGGCGTTCGCCGTGGTCTAGAACGTATACCTCAGGGTCGGTCCAGATCCAGGGGCGCTGGTATGTTTTATAATACTTTATGGTGAAGCAGAGGACCATGATGTGCCGAAAGAACTCCCGGTAGGGGCCTTCGAGCAGATCTAGGATAAAAACGGTTTTCCGCATCCCGTTTGCCCGCATATTGTCGCCGAATGGGCCGTACGCGGTAGGAGATTTATTAATCGTTCCTCAGGAACACCAATAGACCGCTGAGACGAACCGGCCATTTTCGATGTTTAGCTGTGCATCCATGATGACGTAGAGGTAATTGTTCAATGCGCCAGCAGCCTCGGCTGTTTTCGTTATCTGGATGGTCACACCTTC
Source organism: Lucinisca nassula (assembly GCA_963580285.1). Lineage (NCBI taxonomy): Eukaryota > Metazoa > Mollusca > Bivalvia > Lucinida > Lucinidae > Lucinisca > Lucinisca nassula. The sequence goes on from CAUZLF010000608.1 coordinate 109,339, forward strand.
GCTGGCATTCTCTATTCGCCTGCCGGAGCCGTGGAGACGGTCGTCGTCGCTTGCCTTGAGGTCAAGCCACAGCGCGTACTTGCTGGTGAGGTATTCCGCAAGGCTGACGTCGGCTAGGGCAAGGTCTTTTTCGACCGTTGCCACTTCAGGGTGTCGCCTGCTTCCGGCTGCGAAGAGCTTCCTCGCTTCATCAAACATCTGGTAAGAACGCATCCCTTGGCTGAAGCGTCGGTTGGGGATCCCCTCGACGGTGACCTCGACCTTGGCGATTTTCGGGTTATAGAAGGCCTCTGTGTCGCGAGCGAAGGGTTGTTGCGCGGCTTCATCCTCAAAGAGCATCAGGATGCCCTTCATGCTGCGGGCTGGCACGTTGAGATTGCTATTCCAGAGGGTGTCGCTCTTGTCTTTACCGATATTGCGGTGCCGCAGTACCCTGTCGTACAGGATCGAAATGCGGCTTTTGTACTGGTTGTTGATCATTTGGGCCAGCTCCGGCAGGGTGACCATGTCATACTCAAGACAGATGTTTCTAATGTTGAAAGAGGTACCTCTGCCTGTTGCCTGGATCACACGGTTGTAGTCGTGGAACGTGAGCTCATACTCGAGTCGGTCGCCAAGCGCGCTCTGGTAGAATGGCATGTGGCTCTCGAGTAGCTCGAAGTCCAGTGGTATGTAGAAACTATTGCCGAAAGCATCGGCGACGGCTTTGTCCGCTAGAACGGACTTATCTTTGTTCCCAGCATTGATTCGGATCCTCGTCGTATTTTGGTTTTCCGACGTACCAATGCCTTGGTACTGACCATTTTTCCTCTCTGAAGCCGTCCTCCAGAGATCGCGGTAGCAGTGGTACACATCAATATCGTCGATGCTGAGGACCTCATTTCCCGAAATTTTAATGACGGTCTTTTTCACGAGGGCGCGGCCTAGGTTCTGAACCAAGGTCCGATTGGCATCTTCGCTGTGCAGCGCTATCGTTAAGGCCAACCTCGCGGTCCCGGGGACGATGACATCATGTTTGCCGAGGTTTGGGAATCGAACCAGAAGCTGCTGGTTCGGGCCGATCGTGCTGGGTTTGTTAGTTATCGACACCGATTGCCTCACCCCTTTTACCCCAAGGGGTTCGCGGAGGCACCGGTAGGTGTCAAGCTTTTCTCCGTACTTACTTGATGACATGGTGTCAGCTTCGTTGACACTCGACAAAGTCGTCTGTTTTAAAGATGCGCGACAACCTTCAAATGCACATACTTGTTATATAAATATGGCTGACTATGATTTCGAAAACCCAACGTTCGACCCAGACGGGCCTGGAATAGACGATGATTATGATTTCCACCTCCTCGACCCCCCCCCCCCCCCCCCCCCCCCATGGAGCCACCACTGCCCGTCCAGCAAGATCTAAACACATCCGGGGACAATTTGCAGAATCTGCGGGGCGAGTTGAAACAGGCAGAACTTGAGGTCCAGAAAAAGCGCCTGGTTGAGACTTTCTACGAAGAAGTGAACCGTGCCTATGGGTTGCGCCCCGACGGCAGGATCGACTATAGCCAGTTTGGGATTGATGCCGACGGCAAAACACTCTACTGGACCCCAGGCGACAAAAAGATCCCTATCACTGCGACGAGGGGACAATTCCGGTTTCTGGCCCTATCAACACTGGCCACAAGATACGGAGGAGGCGGCATACATGCACTGCGAAGTTCACTTGGGTTCCCTGAATTCACATCGAATACGCAGCGTCTAAGTAGCTTCGCTGTGAAAGCTCTACCGAGCGGTGCGAATCTTGAAAATATCAAACTTCAGGACCTCCCCGGCATAGCCGATAGCGCGCGCCGCAGCGCAGAAGACGTTGAGACCGTATTGAAGACAATTGATAATCAGCCTATCGACACCGCGTGGGTCACCCAGGCCAAAAGAGAGCTCGCTGGGCTGAAAAAGTCCATGCCTGGAACCCGAGATGAGTTGGCGAACAACCTGGCGAAACTGTCAAATGTCGACGAGGGAAAATCCGAAGTTGAAAAACACTTGGCCAGGGAGCGGCGGAAACTGGCAGAAACGGACGACCCCGAGATGCAGCAGGAGATTCGAGACCGAATCAGAAAACTGGAGGGCGAGCTCTCTGACATCGAAATCGAAAGACAGTCGAGGCTCGAAGCCCTCTCTACGAACAGAGAAGCTCTCCGGTCCCAGATCTCCCGAATCCGTGAGACGTTCAGGCGGCTCCTTCATGAAGACAAGACGCGGGCTGAGCGAACACGGACACTCTTCCGCGAGCAGGGAATTACCATCGTGAGCATCCGTACAGCGATTGGGATGGCAATCATGACCCTAGTGCTTGCGCTAACAGGCGGCGGGGTGAGTGTACAGGCTCCCAGGCCACCCGGCAAGGGCGGGGTCAAGAAGTGGGTAAAAATGCACCTACAGTCCCTTGGGCGTGCTCTGGCCAATATGGCCGGCAAGGCCGCGGCTGCCTTGCCCGGAATCATCGGATCCATCGTCTCTTGGCTCTTGAGCACGCTAGAGAAGGCCGCTTCATGGCTCGCAGATAATTTGTGGGCCTTGGTCATCGGCGTGGGGGCCCTTCTTCTCGTGGCTGCACGGGACTGGCTAGCGCGCAACCAACCAAAGCACCACTAAGCCAACCCCAATCACTGCGACTATGAGAGCTGTTTTTTCTTCTTCATGATCGAGGCCGGATTTCCGGTCCGGAGCAACCGCGGCAGACGTAGGCGACCCTTCGGGCGGTGGCCCTGCGATTACTCGCGGATCGGTTCCGGCTGGTGCGGTAGTTTTCCCCTGGAATGTCCTATCGACTTTAGAGGCAGGTTGAATTATTCCTGGGTTGTGGCCGATGGCAGCGTCTGACCCCGCTATTTGGATTTGGTTATTATAACCTTGGACATTGCCTGGATGGAGTGCCATGTCGCTCGGCATCAAGTAGAGCGCTCTCCCGCAGATGTAATCCAGTGGTGTGGATGCATATTGAAACGTCTTTTGATAGCGATCGATGCTGCTGGAGATGTCGACGGTTGAGGCGATGGCGTCTTCGAGATTCGCTGAAAACTGCTTTTGGGCGTCGAACCCCGTCCTGACTTTGAGAATGTTGGAACGGGTTTGAGCTTGCGCTCCCAGAATTGCCCAAACCTAAGTCCGAATCGAGTCGTTGAGACGCACGACACCCGTTTGGGTGAAGCCATCTGATTTATCGAGAATGAACATCGTCCACGCCTTTGAAATATCCGCATTATGGCGTACGGCATCCTTCGGGTGAAAGAATGGGCCATCGGAGCTGTGATTACTGCGGTATTTCCCCGAAGGGGTCATGAATGTACTAAAAGATCCGAGGCCTTGACACCTGTAGTCCAGCTTTTGCCTCCAATCTGTAGAAGGCGAAACGGCGAACTCCTCGCAAAGCCGCTTGTAGGCCCTGGAGTCATATTGGTTATCGTACCATGAATAGGACTCGTCCCCAGGGAGGGCGACTTTTAGCTCCTCAAGCAGAAGCCTCGTCGTATAATAAACATGAAAGCAATTCAGGTTTGCAAGAAGGGACTCCTCCGCTTGGAGATGGTCCTGGAATGAAACACCACATCCGGCGGTTGCGCACCAAACCGCAAAGTTCCGCTGGCACTGCCACCAGCTGAAGGGGGCGGGCAGCCAGCTGTACCACGCCTTGTTTGCCTTAGTAACGTTCCCGGTATGCGGAGGGTTTTGATAATGCTGCCATGTGTTGTCCCACACCGCGTTAAGCTTTTGTTTGCGTGTAAGCGGATGATTTTGATAATCGAAGATGTTCGGGTACTTGGCAAGGAAGTGACTTCCCTTACCGTCGACCATTATGACTAGGTTGGGCTCCCCTGCTGCTGATTCTTTATATTTGAAATGGCCGCCTGCCTGATATTTTGTCGAGCTATTAAACGTAAACGCCTTTGTATCCATACCCATTTTGGTGATTATCATGTACATCACACTCACTGACGTTCAAAATGATGTGCCGATCAATCTTGGCAGGACCTTGTCTGCGGGTGAGCGAGAGATTGCTCTCTGCGAGTTGACGTATTATCACTGGTGGTACAACATATGCACGGCGAAAAGGAATACTAAGGTCTCTAATAACAAGACTGAAAAAACAATACCTGACTGTGTATTATACCGTCTGAGTTGAACGAAAAGGCGTTCCAGCGGTTGGGCGCCGAACTCGCTCTAGACGAACCCTCTGGTCTACTGCAATTAACGGTAAAGCCCGGAGAAGTTATAACAATGGATCGCGAATTAGCTAATATCTTAGGCTTTTCCGACAATACTTTCAAACCCCCTCCCGTGGCGCTATCAATAACAAAGGCTATCACTTGGAAGGAGACCGCACCAAGACGTTCACTGCAAAGAAGCCACCCAAGTTGGCCGTTCATCATGAGGTCTATTTTCACCTTGCTGAATTAAGTACTTCAGACAATCTGCAAAACGGTCGCCCCTCTACACTGCTTAGATCTGTCCCCGACGAGAACGAAAAGTGTGGAGCTGGTAGAACTGAATTATTTTCCGTCTTACAGTACAAAAGGTTGTCGTCAGGGCCTGTTTCAAAGCTAACTATCTCACATACCAACGGGGAGATGTTACCATTCGAGTATATGAGTGCAACCCTACATATAAGGAATGTTTGTCGCAAGCGGCCCCGGTGAAGTCAGAAAATGCTCTGGGGTGGCTTTGGCTGATCTTGGTGACACTGAGGGGTTCGATAAGAACGGGAAGGAAGATCGATTGTATGCATTCCAGCTCTCTGAGGGAGTCTACTAAACAAAAGAGGTCGCCCAAGCGGGGTCATTGAAATTCGGTGATCTCAGCGACGTAGATACCTCACATGCCGTTCCAAAGCGGGTTCATAAGCTGACCTTCACTGGGAACAAGTGGGTTGCTTTTGCCGACCCCATCCAACAAACGGGGTGGCTTATTGACATAAAAATCTCATCTCCGTACGCTGAGACTGGAAAGGAGCACAAAGTTAGGAAGGTAGTGAATAGTGGCACTCGACTGTGCTCGTATATCCCCGGGACAAAGAACACTGTCGTTTCCGAAGATAACGTGCTAAAGACAAGCAACAACCGGCAGGGAATCCTGAAAATAGTCTTCGAATTTCCCCCAGCGGGGCTTATTGGTATTCACTTGCCAACATCATCGATCATCCTTGATCTACTTCTCGGAGATACACCCGACGACTTTGTTGATGTGTTACCCAGCTTCAAGCTCAAATGGCCACCAACGCATGCTAATAAGGAGGTTGGGGTTCACATAGTCACAAAAAGTGGGGCTGCTCCGAAAGTGCAGTTCACTCTTGAAGGAATCCAACACCAAGCTGAATACCGTCATTTAGATATACATAATATTTTTATAGGCCCAGTGTCTCTCAAAAGGCTGCGATTTACGCCCGGTGCGCTCACAAGAGACCAAGCTATAGTCGTTATTAGCCAGTAAGTCTATTTAAACCCACCCATCTCGAGGGGTAGTACACGATGGGCCTCTACCCAGGACTTGAAACCGGAGGCAAACACCGCCTTCAGCACGTAGCCGAGGTCAAATTCCGTCTCGAAAAAGAACGAGACTTAAGAGCCTCGCTGTATAAGAAATACAGACGCGGGGTTAATGTTGTTGATGGGATTAGTACCGCGCTTACTGCGACTAGCGTAGGGCTGGCTGCTTCTGGCGTCGGGCTCTTGTCAACTATCATCGCGACGCCTGTCGCCATTGGCCTTGGAGCTGGGGCGATTGTGTGTGGGTTGCTGGGTGTTGGCGGGAAATGTATTGGACAAAAACTCCAAACAAAAGCCAAAAAACACGACGAGATTCGTATCTTGGCTGAGTCGAAGCTAAACTCAATCGCCGACTGCATTTCTATCGCGCTGCACGACGATGATATATCTGAAACAGAATTTCGCCTGATTCTGTGTGAAATTGACAAGTTCGATCAGAGGAAAGAAGAAATTCGTGAACGCAACAAACAGGGTCTTAGTTTATCAGAAGACGAAAACAAAAAGAGTTGTTTCAACGTGCGAAAGATGAGGCGTTATTGACGGCCCGTACGAAGCTGTTAGAAGAACTACGGCGAGTGGCATTTGAATACTTCTTGTTGGCGAGCTTAAAAGAGTGCAGGCTGCCTAGACAAGTAGTTGTTTCCGTTAGAGACTTATTGCTTACAATCAATACATGGATCGGCGCCTTGAGGATATTTATTACAGCCCTAAGGGTTACTGGAGGGGTCTTGAGGCCATAAAGAAGCTGTCTTCTGCGGCTAAGACCTCAGAAGATGTGGCCCGAGCTTGGTTGAAGAAGCAGGCCATCTGGCAGATCTACCTCGCCGCCCCGCAGCACGTTCCGCGACCCAAATTCGACATCACCAAGCCGAACGAGGTCCATCAAACTGACCTGCTCTTTCTGTCACACGACCGTGTTCGCAAGCGCACGTACAAATACGCCCTTACCGTAGTTGGTGTAGCCTCACGCTTCAAAGAAGCTGAGCCTTTGACCCCTAAAGAAGCCAAAGAGGTTGCTGAAGCTTTGTCTCGCATCTACAGGCGAGGCCCGTTGAGGTGGCCCAAATTCTCCAGGTCGACCCCGGTCGTGAGTTCATGGGCTCTGTCAGCCAGCTGTTGGCAAAGAACTCTGTCCGGGTTCGGTGCGGTCGGGTTGACATCCATCGGGACCAAGGGATCGTAGAACGCTGGAAACGGACCCTCGCAGAGCGGCTCTTCGGACACCAATACGCTCAAGAGATGCGCATCCCTTCAGGTCAAAGGTCGACTGAGTGGGTGGCTCGGCTGCCTGGCGTCGTAGCAGCTCTGAACGGTGAAGTGACAAGGTTGACTGGCAAAAAACTCTCAGATGCCATAAGGGCGCGATCGGTGGCACAAAAGCCCTCCTCTGTAGTTCCTGGTCGTCCTGTTGGTCGCGAGAAGACAAAAATCCCCTCCGGTGTCGGCGTTCGCTATTTGTACTAGCCTGGCGAACTTGAAGGGGGCGCCGGCGAGCGACTGATCCTATATGGTCTATTGATGTGTTCAGGCTGGGCCGCTCGGTGACCAAGTCCGATGAGCCTGTGTTGTATAACTTGCAGGATGGACCTCAGCGCGGATTTGGGCGCAAGAAACTCCTTGTTGTGCCATCGGACACTCAGCTTCCTCCGGATGGGGTTCTCAAGCGCTGAGCGCAGCCGCTCCTCTTTTTCGGTTGCACTCGAGACAGGTCAACCTGATATTGTCGCGGACGTGGCCCACAGATTCGTCTAACCGGTCAACGCTGAACTGCTGCGTGTCCTTTGGTTGGTAAGCCCATAGGAGCTCAATATCGCACGCGGCACAGTTCTGTGTCTCCTTGAGTTCAGGTTAAACCGGAGCCCATTGGCTTGGTCCTGTCGCTTGTGGGCCACCAGCTTCTGCGCAATAATCTTGCAGAGCTGCTGCTCGGTGAGTATGGGTGGCCCCTCAGAACCCTCCTCTGGGGGACAGACTACCCTTTCGAGCTGGTGCATGTACTCCACCACTGACACTGCCAAATATGCGAGATTGGACCACTGCAGGAAGTCATCAATAATCCAAACTTTTTGGGGGTCTGCGATGGTGAGACCTTGGCTTGAGTGGACTGTGATGGCATAGCCAAGAGCCCAGTCCTGGTCCCATATGCCGTCGAGATCCTCACGGGCGGTTTGCAAGGAAACATCGACAACGTCGTTCAGAACGAGTTCCTGCCGGTCTCGCTCTCCATCCAGCACCAAGGCCCCGGGGATGGTGACCATTACGTTTTGCTGCCGAGTATCCTTGGGACGATATAGCAGAGGAACGGAGAGGTTGGGGGAAATGCTTCTCATGGCTCTCGAACAACCGCATCTGGGCCCGGTCACGAACCTTCTACCTCGAGGTCAGGATCAAGTCCCCCGCTTCCAAGCTTCAACGAATCTGTCCCATCCAAGGAGGCCGGTAGCGCTTGTCTCATAGCCCGACACTGTACTCGGTCTGGTTGGAGACGGATCTCCTTTTTAAGAGCTTTCAGAGCCGGCTCTTCCGCCCTGGACCTCTTCATAGTAATCGGCTCTCCGCTGCAACCAGTTGTGCGACATTTCTCCGGCGATTGGGGGCGGCTGCCCCTGGTCGCCACAACAGATAACCCGGACACCCCGACCATCGAGCCAGTCGAGGAAGGTTTCCAGAGCGGGGCGGGGCACTGTGCAGATCTCGTCCCAGATTATCACGCGGGGAATGAACTTCTGTCCCATCCTTTCGGGTGTCCAGTCTGTCTGGCCACTCCAGCGGAAGAAGCTGTGATAGGTCTGGGCCTGGACGCCCCTGGCCCGCATCTCTTTGGCCAGGCGATGGGTCGGGGTGAAGACGAGGGGGTTCTTGTCGCAGAAGAGCTCGATCGCTCGGGTGGTCTTGCCGCTACCTCCACCACCGTTTAGGTAACTCAGCTGGTGTCGGGTCAGGGGATCGTCATAAAGTGGCGCGGATGTTTGCTATATATTCAGGGTCGGGGGCGTAGACCGCGTGCCACAATGGCATGTAGAGTTGTTCACCCTTATCACGCAACTGAGCTGGGTAATCACGTCTCGTGGTGGCATCGGTGTCTCCTCCTCGTGGCGGGTGTGTTTCAGATGAGACATTTTCCTATTGGGTGGTTTTCATGAGGTTTGAAAGCCTCAACTCCCTCTAGTTTATAGAGTGCCGCTTTCCGGACATAGATAGAATCGGTAGCCACTCGGACAATCTCATCGGGTTCAATTCTTGAAAGCATGGCGATTAGATTGATGTGGGCGTAGGCCAGCAAGCTCGCCCTCAGGTGAGCGTACTGCGGTTGGGAGCCATCATAATACGTGAGAATATAGCCTAGAGGACACCTTTCGGGAGCTCAGACCAGGGTACCGCTTTGACGGGTGTCTCGCACGAAGAAAGTCGAGTTCTCCCTGGTCAGTCACAAGCCTTCGTGTCAGCCTTTTACTACTAACTCCGTTGGTAGCTCCATTGGCACCATTGGCGCCCTGGGTGAACTTGCCGATAACACTGCAGCCTTGGTCACGGTCTTCTGGGAGCCACATATCGGTTTGCTTCTTAAAGGTGATAAAGGCTTCCCGAACCTTGAGGCTCTTCAGCAAGCCAGACTCTGTGAGGAAGGTAAGGAGCTGTGTTGGGGCCCATCCACCACTTTCGGAGGCGAAATGGTTCCCGAATCAGGCAGGGATGACAGGATTGCAGGTTGCATCAAACTCCCATTCTTGAATCTCGGCGAAGCCTGTGCCTATGTCTTTGGGGAGAGCGCCATTGATGGCTACACGGACCATCCGTCGGGTTTGGTGTCCGAACCGCTCGAAATAGGGCTTGGCTTCACCCATGCCCTGGAAGGATGCCGGATAGCAGGCCTTCATGTCGATGCTGACGACTTCCCTCGTGTCATAATTCATAGTTCCAGAGGCCGCCGTGACCGTGCTCCACACAGGCCTTCTCGACGTCTAGGGTTGGCTTCCAACCGTTCCTTTTCTTTGCCACAATACTGGCCGCACGATTTTCGCAGAAGGCTCTTTCAGCGAGTTCAGGGTTGCCAAGTTTGGCCCAGATTTCTTGGGAGTCGCTCTTGGGTCTCTCGCGTCCTGTAGGTGCGGCCGTCCTGTTGCACGAACTGGTCAGCTGAGAGCCGTCTGTCTTGGCCGCCCAGGAGCCAGACCGCAATCGGCTCCCCACGGGTTGCTTCCCGAATAGTCTGCCAGACGTCACCCTCGTAGATGTGGACCTCTCTACTCTAGGGAAAGTGGAAGTCTTTGGACCAAGCGTGGCCGTTGTGGCAGATGAATTCTACTTTACCTCTGATTCCATTGCCACCTCTCTGGTACTTTCGCTGTTATATATGTCATCACCAGCGATGTCTCGTAAGACAATTGCCCGCTTAAGAATTTTTTATAGGTTGGCCACATCTTCAACCGAGGCTCCAGTCTCATGGACCCTCTCTTCCCACTCCTGTATTTTCTGGTGCCTTGTGGGTGTTAAACCCTGCCCTCTCAAAGCACCCTCAAAGTGCTCCACAACTTTCTGGGCCACACAGTTGAGGTCGCCATCTCTTAGTGGTGCGAGGTTGGCCGGATCTGGGTCTCTGATTGGGTAGAGGCCGTAGGCAACTGCAGTGACGGGATGGCGTTCTGGTAGAAGATTTTATCGATTCCAAACAACACGCCAGGTTTTGTGTCCCGTGAGATGTCGACGACAGCCTGTCCCTTCCTTCTTTCGCATGGACTGGGTCGAATTTATCTTCAACGACCCAGTCGCCATCCTGTAGCTCACGGAGAAATTTTAGTTTCAGATGAAACCCACCCTCCGGAAGGCTACCGAGCAGCCTTGCCGCTCTCTCGTCGGTCATACTGGGATCCACAACCATCCGACCCGCTCTGGCATGCATACCGTCGACCCACTCGATATCACCGACGTCAAATGGGTCTTCTTCTTCCACCCTCCATGTAGAGAAGACCGCAGCGGCTTCATCGACTTCGAACTCTTCTTTGGCGTCGTTAAGAATCTCGACCCACTGTTCGGCAGGTCGGTAAATTGTTGACCCTGTGGGACTGGATCGGACATTTCTGCAAGAATCTCATCGATCAGTTCATCCATAGTTGCGGATAGGTATACTAGTTATCAAATTTTTCTCTAATTAAAAATAATTATTCTCTAAATTTGGTATTGGGATAATCACTATTCTCTAAGTGGAAATGTCGATGGCGGCTAGACGCTTAAATTCCTTCTGCGCCGCTATGGTTGCCTGGGACTGGGTCGGGCTCTGCAAGGATTTGATTGTTCACTTCTTCCATAGTTGCGAATAGGTATACCAGTTATCAAATTATTCTCTAATAGGAAATATCGATATCAGACAAACGCGTTAATTCCTTATTCACCGCTATGGTTGCACGGCTCCACACACTTGCTTACCCATGCGACCAACAAAGTCGGTGTTTGTTTGTAACCCCAACCCCACAAACCTCGCATGGCTGCGTGCATGAACCCTTGCGGAGATGCATGCGGTCGGTTTTACAGTACTCTTCCATACAACTCTTACCACAGGACTCAACCGAGCCCAAAGTCAACCACTTATAATTGTTGCGTCCCTTAGGCATGATTAAGAATGAAAGTTAAAACTGGTATGTCTTTTGCAACTATTTGTCTAAATAGGTTACTTCTTTATCCCGGAGGCCGAAGCCGAACTCGGCCCCAAACTCCTCCGCCAGCCACAGGATCGCATCGAGCCCTGCGCGCTCGGCGTCCGGAAGGGGCTTGAGACCCACCAGCTCGGTCCACCGAAAGATATTTGCGGATAACCCGGGGGGCTTCGAAATCTCGAGCTCCCAGAATATTGACCTTCCCTCGATAAAAGATGTTGACCCGGACCTTTTTCGTTTTGGCCTCCCCGCACACACACTTGAACGAAAGGTTCTGACCGTCCTGGGGGGGGGGGGGGGCTTGATTTCACGGATCGGATACGGCCCACTCCCTTCTTCTTTGGCGCACCCCAGGTGTTCGACGATGCGCGCCAGGTTGAAGACGACTCGCTCGCTCTGGCAGTTCAGATGGAACTTGAAGTTCACCATGATCGGTCGCGACCCGACCACGGCGACCGGGCTGGCAGGATCTGTCCCCACCCCTGCCTCCGTCAAGAAGCGAGCCCACAGGGTCCAACAAAAACGCCGTTTGAGAAGTCGGAGCAAACGACCCCTGGGACTTGTACGTGCCCACACGTTGGGAAAGATTTGACGGCGTAATACTTTCCGTGAATCTCTTCGAGGAGGGTTCTGACCAGGGCGGGGGAGGGGGGGGGGCGCATCCTCGAGGCCGGGTACGATCGTCGGCTCGAGGGCGGAGTTGAAGCAGGTCGTGTCGACCTGGGGTTTCCGTTGGCGGCCGCTGCCAGCCTGGGCCGGGGCCTTCAAGAACTGCTCAGAGCCGGGGGCGCAGAAGTGGCCATAGTTGCTGTTTAAGGCCTTGACGGCCCCTCCCAGACCCGCGGTAATCCGAGAGCCGAGGATGTCCGTGCGCTCGTTGTGGGGGCGGCCTATGTTGCTGATCAAGGCTTCGAAGGTGCACGTGAACATCGTCAGGAGTGAGAAGGGCACGATGGGCCGCCCGGGAGAGCGGGCGCCGCTGGGGCAGAGATGGACCATCGTTTAGTGCACGGCTTCGACGCCTTCAGTTTGCGCCTAATTTACCTGTGTATCTTTTGCAACTACTTGTCTAAATAGGTTACTTCCTTATCCCGGCGAGGGTGGTTGGCCGCCCCCTGGGGCTCTGGGGGTTTGCCTATACGAGGCACTCGCCGAGTGCCCTTAGTATGTCGCAGCCAGTTGGGGTGGAATTTTTTAAGAGTTGGGAGGCTTAATTTGCCAAATAGAAAATATTGATGTGTTGGGAGGCTTAATTTACCAAAAAGAGAATATATTTGGGTCGAAAGGGGGTGGGAAGCTTAATGGGTTGAATGGGATTTTCATGGCTGAAACAAAAAGTGCGATCACCCTTCCTGCTGCTCTTTATGTCCACTTTTTTCACGGATAACCCCTTTTTTCACGGATTGTTGCCTTATCTATTTTTCTTTCACGTCAGTGTACATTTATCTTAGTGATTATCCTTATCACGCACATCTTCTTCATTCACGGACAGGTACCTTTTCAACCCTTTTTACGCACATCTTCTTTTTTCATTCCTTTTCTTTGTATTTCTTTATGTCCACTTTTTTCACGCATGTCCACGTTTTTCACGGATTGTTGCCTTATCTATTTTTCTTTCAGTCAGTCTACATTTTTCTTCGGGATTATCCTTTTCACGCGCATCTTCTTCATTCTCGGACTGGTACCTTTTCAACCCTTTTCACGCACATCCATCTTTTTCATTCCTTTATGTTGTATTTCTTTATGTCCACTTTTTTCACGCATGTCCACTCATTTCACGGATGAAATCTGTTTTTATCTGTTTTTCACTCACGCAAGTGAACATTTTTCTTCGTGATTATCCTTTTCACGCACATCTCCTGCTTTCACGTACTGGTACCTTTTCAACCCTTTTCACGCACATCTTCTTTTTTCATTACTTTCCTTTATATTTCTATATGTCCACTTTTTTCACGGATGTCCACTTTTTTCACGGATTGTTCTTCTATCTATGTTTCTTTCACGTAAGTGTACATTTTTGTTCGTGATTATTCTTATCACGCACATCTTCTTCTTTCACGGACAGGTACCTTTTCAACCCTTTTCACGCACATCTTCTTTTTTCATTCCTTTTCTTTGCAATTTTTTGTCCACTTTTTTCACGCATGTCCACTTTTTTCACGAAGTGTTGCCTTATCTATTTTTCTTACACGTCAGTGTACATTTTTCTTCGTGATTATCCTTTTCACGCACATCTTCTGCTTTCACGCACAGGTACCTTTACAACCCTTTTCACGCACACCTTCGTTTTTCATTCCCTTACTTTGGTACCTTTTCAACCCTTTTCACGCAAATCTTCTTTTTTAATTCCTTTCCTTTGTATTTCTATATGTCCACTTTTTTCAAGGATGTCCAATTTTTCATGGATTTTTGTCTTATCTACAATGTATGTTTCTTTCACGTAAGTGTACATTTTTGTTCGTGATTATCCTTATCACGCACATCTTCTTCTTTCACGGACAGGTACCTTTTCAACCCTTTTCACGCACATCTTCTTTTTTCATTCCTTTTCTTTGTAATTCTTTATGTCCACTTTTTTAACGCATGTCCACTTTTTTCACGGAGTGTTGCCTTATCTATTTTTCTTTCACGTCAGTGTACATCTTTCTTCGTGATTACCCTTTTTCACACTCAACTTCTTTCACGGACTGGTACCCTTTTAACCCTTTTCACCCACATCTTTTTTTTCATTCCTTTTCTTTTTATTTCTTTATGTCTACTTTTTTTCACGCATGTCCACTTTTTTCACGGATTGGTGCCTAATCTATTTTTCTTTCACGTCAGTCTACATTTTTCTTCGGGATTATCCTTATCACGCACATCTTCTTTCTCGGATTGGTACCATTTCAACCCTTTTAACCGGCCCCGAAAGCTCAGTCAGTAGAGTGTCCGTTCCGGGTAACGGGAAGTCACGGGTTCGATCCCAGGCCGCGACATACCAAAGTCGTTAAGAATGGTACTAGCTGCTCCTCGCTTAGCACTGCGATTTACGGGGTAGAACTAGGACTGGTCGACCCAGTGTCAGGATAATGTGACTGGGTGTGGTATAATGTAATGTGTCTGGGACATGATACTTTAGTGAGGCAGCACTATAAAATGGAGCATTGAGCTCCCTGTCGCAACCAAACACCGTCGTGATATGACTGAAAAATTGTTGAAGCGACGTTAAACCCGAATTCACACACTCAACGCTTTTCACGCACATCCATCGTTTTCCTTCCTTTATTTTGCATTTCATTATGTTCACTTCTTTCACGCATGTCCACTTTTTCAGGGATTATTGCCTTATCTATTTTCCTTTCACGTCAGTGTACATTTTTCTTCGTGTGTGTCCTTTTCTCGCACATCTTCTGTTTTCACGGACTTGAACCTTTTCAACCCGTTTCACGCACATCTTCTTTTTTCATTCCTTTCCTTTGCATTTCTTTATGTCCACTCTTTCACGGATGTCCACTTTTTTACGGATTGTTGCCTTATCTATTTTTCTTTCAGGTCAGTGTACATTTCATCGTGATTATCCTGATCAAGCACATCTTCTTTCACGGACAGGTAACTTTTCAACCCTTTTCACGCACATCTTCTTTTTTCATTCCTTTTCTTTGTATTTCTTCATGTCTACTTATTCACGCCTGTGCACTTTTTTCACGGATTGGTGCCTTATCTATTTTTCTTTCACGTCAGTGTACATTTTTCTTCGTGATTATCCTTTTCACGCGCATCTTCTTCTTTCTCGGACAGGTACCTTTTCAACCCTTTTTCACGCACATCCATCTTTTTTCATTCCTTCATTGTGCATTTCTTGATGTTCACTTTTTTCACGGATGTCCACTTTTTTCACGGATTGTTACCATATCTGTTTTTCTTTCACGTCAGTGTACATTTATCTTCGGGATTATCCTTTTCACACACATCTTCTTTCTCGGACTGTTACCTTTTTAACACTTTTCACGCACATCCATCTTTTTCCTTTCTTTACTTCGCATATCTTTATGTCCACTTTTTTCAAGCATGTCCACTTTTTTCACGGATTGTTGCCTAATCTGATTTTCTTCCAAGTCAGTGTTCAATTTTCTTCTTGATAATCCTTTTCACGCACATCTTCTGCTTTCACGGACTGGTACCCTTACAACCCTTTTCACGCACATCTTCTTTTTTCATTCCTTTTCTTTGTATTTCTTTATGTCAACTTTTTTCACGGATGTCCACTTTTTTCATGGATAGTTGCATTATCTATTTTTCTTTCACGTCCGTGTACATTTATCTTCGTGATTATCCTTTTCACACACATCTTCTTTCTCGGACTGTTACCTTTTTAACACTTTTCACGCACATCCATCTTTTTCCTTCCTTTACTTTGCATTTCTTTATGTCCACTTTTTTCACGCATGTCCACTTTTTTCACGGATTGTTGCCTTATCTGATTTTCTTCTAAGTCAGTGTACAATTTTCTTCTTATTAATCCTTTGCACGCACATCTTCTGCTTTCACGGACTGGTACTTTTACAACCCTTTACACGCACATCTTCTTTTGTCATTCCTTTTCTTTGTATTTTTTATGTCCACTTTTTTCACGCATGTCCACTTTTTTCACGGATTGTTGCCTTATATATTTTTCTTTCACGTCAGTGTACATTTTTCTTCTTGATTATCCGTTTCACGCACAGCTTCTTCTTTCTCAGTCTGGTACATTTTCAACCCTTTTCACGCACATCTTCTTTTCTCATTCCTTTTCTTTATATTTCTTTATGACTACTTTTTTCACGCCTGTCGACTTTTGTCACGGACTGGTGCCTTATATATTATTCTTTCACGTCAGTCTACATTTTTCTTCGGGATTATTCTTTTAACGCGCATCTTCTTCTTTCTCGGACAGGTACCTTTTCAACCCTTTTCTCGCACATCCATCTTTTCTCATTCCTTTATTTTGTATTTCTTAATGTTCAATTTTTTCACGCATCTCCACTTTTTTCACTGATTGTTGCCTTATCTGTTTTTCTTTCACGTCAGTGTACATTTTTCTTCGTGATCATCCTTTTCACGCACATCTTCTGCTTTCACAGACTGGTACCTTTTCAACCCTTTTCACGCGCATCTTTTTCGTTCCTTTCCTTTGAATTGCTTAATTTGACATTTTTTCCCCATGCCAATTTTTATTACTGATCAGTGCCTTATCTATTTTTCTTTCACGTCAGTGTACATTTTTCTTCGTGATTATCCTTTTCGCGCACATCTTCTTCTTTCACGGACTGGTACTTTTTCAATCCTATTCACGCACATCTTCTTTTTTTATTCCTTTTATTAGTATTTCTTTATGTCTATTTTTTACGCAAGTTCACTGTTTTTCACGGATTGTTGCCTTATCTATTTGTCTTTCACGTCAGTGTACATTTATTTTCGTGACTATCCTTTTCACGTACATCTTCTTCTTCCAAGGACTGGTACCTTTTCAACCATTTTCACGCACATCTTCGTTGTTTCATTCCTTTTCTTTGTATTTCTTAATGTCTACTTTTTTTACGCCTGTCAACTTTTTTCACGGATTGGTGCCTTATCTATTTTACTTTCACGTCAGTCTACCATCTTCTTTCTCGCACTGTTACCTTTTCAACCCTTTTCACGCATTTCCATTTTTTCATTCCTTTATTTTGTATTGTTTATGTCCACTTTCTTCACGCATGTCCACTTTTTTCACGGATTGTTGCCGTATCTGTTTTTCTTTCACGTCAGTGTACATTTTTCTTCGTGCTTATCCTTTTCACGCACATCTTCTTTTTTCATTCCTTTTCTTTGTATTTCTTCATGTCTACTTATTCACGCCTGTGCACTTTTTTCACGGATTGGTGCCTTATCTATTTTTCTTTCACGTCAGTGTACATTTTTCTTCGTGATAATCCTTTTCACGCGCATCTTCTTCTTTCTCGGACAGGTACCTTTTCAACCCTTTTTCACGCACATCCATCTTTTTTCATTCCTTCATTGTGCATTTCTTGATGTTCACTTTTTTCACGGATGTCCACTTTTTTCACGGATTGTTACCATATCTGTTTTTCTTTCACGTCAGTGTACATTTATCTTCGGGATTATCCTTTTCACACACATCTTCTTTCTCGGACTGTTACCTTTTTAACACTTTTCACGCATATCCATCTTTTTCCTTTCTTTACTTCGCATATCTTTATGTCCACTTTTTTCAAGCATGTCCACTTTTTTCACGGATTGTTGCCTAATCTGATTTTCTTCCAAGTCAGTGTACAATTTTCTTCTTGATAATCCTTTTCACGCACATCTTCTGCTTTCACGGACTGGTACCTTTACAACCCTTTTCACGCACATCTTCTTTTTTCATTCCTTTTCTTTGTATTTCTTTATGTCAACTTTTTTCACGGATGTCCACTTTTTTCATGGATAGTTGCATTATCTATTTTTCTTTCACGTCCGTGTACATTTGTCTTCGTGATTATCCTTTTCACACACATCTTCTTTCTCGGACTGTTACCTTTTTAACACTTTTCACGCACATCCATCTTTTTCCTTCCTTTACTTTGCATTTCTTTATGTCCACTTTTTTCACGCATGTCCACTTTTTTCACGGATTGTTGCCTTATCTGATTTTCTTCTAAGTCAGTGTACAATTTTCTTCTTGTTAATCCTTTGCACGCACATCTTCTGCTTTCACGGACTGGTACTTTTACAACCCTTTACACGCACATCTTCTTTTGTCATTCCTTTTCTTTGCATTTTTTATGTCCACTTTTTTCACGCATGTCCACTTTTTTCACGGATTGTTGCCTTATATATTTTTCTTTCACGTCAGTGTACATTTTTCTTCTTGATTATCCGTTTCACGCACAGCTTCTTCTTTCTCAGTCTGGTACATTTTCAACCCTTTTCACGCACATCTTCTTTTCTCATTCCTTTTCTTTATATTTCTTTATGACTACTTTTTTCACGCCTGTCGACTTTTGTCACGGACTGGTGCCTTATATATTATTCTTTCACGTCAGTCTACATTTTTCTTCGGGATTATTCTTTTAACGCGCATCTTCTTCTTTCTCGGACAGGTACCTTTTCAACCCTTTTCTCGCACATCCATCTTTACTCATTTCTTTATTTTGCATTTCTTAATGTTCACTTTTTTCACGCATCTCCACTTTTTTCACTGATTGTTGCCTTATCTGTTTTTCTTTCACGTCAGTGTACATTTTTCTTTGTGATCATCCTTTTCACGCACATCTTCTGCTTTCACAGACTGGTACCTTTTCAACCCTTTTCACGCGCATCTTTTTTCATTCCTTTCCTTTGAATTGCTTAATTTGACATTTTTTCCCCATGCCAATTTTTATTACTGATTAGTGCCTTATCTATTTTACTTTCACGTCAGTGTACATTTTTCTTCGTGATTATCCTTTTCGCGCACATCTTCTTCTTTCACGGACTGGTACTTTTTCAATCCTTTTCACGCACATCTTCTTTTTTTATATCTTTTATTAGTATTTCTTTATGTCTATTTTTTTTCACGCAAGTTCACTGTTTTTCACGGATTGTTGCCTTATCTATTTGTCTTTCACGTCAGTGTACATTTATCTTCGTGACTATCCTTTTCACGTACATCTTCTTCTTCCAAGGACTGGTACCTTTTCAACCCTTTTCACGCACATCTTCGTTGTTTCATTCCTTTTCTTTGTATTTCTTAATGTCTACTTTTTTTACGCCTGTCAACTTTTTTCACGGATTGGTGCCTTATCTATTTTACTTTCACGTCAGTCTACCATCTTCTTTCTCGCACTGTTACCTTTTCAACCCTTTTCACGCATATCAATTTTTTCATTCCTTTATTTTGTATTGTTTATGTCCACTTTCTTCACGCATGTCCACTTTTTTCACGGATTCTGGCCGTATCTGTTTTTCTTTCACGTCAGTGTACATTTTTCTTCGTGCTTATCCTTTTCACGCACATCTTCTGCTTTCACGGTCTGGTACATTTTTAACCCTTTTCACGCACATCTTTTTTCATTCTTTTCCTTTGTATTTCTTTATGTCCACAGTTTTCAGGAATGTCCACTTTTTTTCACGGATTGTTGCCTTATCTATTTTACTTTCACGTCATTGTAGATTTTTCTTCGTGATTATACTTATCACGCACAACTTCTCTTTCACGGACAGGTACCTTTTCCACGCTTTTCATGCACATCGTTTTTCATTCATTTTCTTTGTATTTCTTTATGTCCACTTTTCTCACGCATGTCCACTTTTTTCACGGATTGTTGCCATATCTATTTTTCTTGCACGTCAGTGTACATTTTTCTTCGTGATTATCCTTTTCACGCACATCTTCTGTTTTCACGCACAGGTACCTTTACAACCCTTTTCACGCACGTCTTCTTTTTCATTCCTTTCCTTTGTATTTCTATATGTCCACTTTTTTCAGGGATGTCCACTTTTTTCATGGATTTTTGCTTATCTACAATGTCTGTTTCTTTCACGTAAGTGTACTTTTTGTTCGTGATTATCCTTATCACGCACATCTTCTTTCACGGACAGGTACCTTTTCAACCCTTTTCACGCACATCTTCTTTTTTCATTCCTTTTCTTTGTAATTCTTTATGTCAACTTTTTTTCACGCATGTCCACTTTTTTCACGGAGTGTTGCCTTATATATTTTTCTTTCACGTCAGTGTACATTTTTCTTCGTAATTACCCTTTTCACACACAACTTCTTCTTTCACGGACTTGTACCTTTTCAACCCTTTTCACGCACATCCTTTTTTTTTTCATTCCTTTTCTTTTTATTTCTTTATGTCGACCTTTTTCACGCATGTCCACTTTTTTCACGGATTGGTGCCTAATCTATTTTTCTTTCGTGTCAGTCTACATTTTTCTTCGGGATTATACTTATCACGCACATCTTCTTCTTTCTCGGATTGGGACCATTTCAACCCTTTTCACCGGCCCCGATAGCTCAGTTGGTAGAGTGTCCGTTCCGGGGAACGGAAGGTCACGGGTTCGATCCCGGGTCGCGACACACCAAAGTCGTTAAGAATGGTACTAGCTGCCCCTCGCTTGGCACTCCGATTACTTGGTAGAACTAGGACTGGTCGACCCAGTGTCAGGATAATGTGACTGGGTGTGGTATAATGTAATGTGTCTGGGACATGATACTTCAGTGAGGCAGCACTATAAAAGTGAGCATTGAGTTCCCTGTCGCAACCAAACACCGTCGTGATATGACTGAAAAATTGTTGAAAGCGACGTTAAACCCGAATTCACACACTCAACGCTTTTCACGCACATCCATCTTTTTCCTTCCTTTTTTTTGCATTTCATTATGTCCACTTCTTTCACGCATGTCCACTTTTTCAGGGATTGTTGCCTTATCTGTTTTTCTTTTACGTCAGTGTACATTTTTCTTCGTGTGTGTCCTTTTCTCGCACATCTTCTGTTTTCACGGACTGGAACCTTTTCAACCCTTTTCACGCACATCTTCTTTTTTCATTCCTTTCCTTTGTATTTCTTTATGTCCACTTTTTCACGGATGTTCACTTTTTTCAGGGATTGTAAACTTTATCTATTTTTCTTTCACGTCAGTGTACATTTTTCTTTGTAATTATCCTTATCAAGCACATCTTCTTTCACGGACAGGTAACTTTTCAACCTTTTTCACGCACATCTTCTTTTGTCATTCCTTTTCTTTGTATTTCTGTATGTCTACTTATTCACGCCTGTGCACTTTTTTCACGGATTGGTGCCTTATCTATTTTTCTTTCACGTCAGTGTACATTTTTCTTCGTGATTATCCTTTTCACGCGCATCTTCTTCTTTCTCGGACAGGTACCTTTTCAACCCTTTTTCACGCACATCCATCTTTTTTCATTCCTTCATTTTGCATTTCTTGATGTTCACTTTTTTCACGGATGTCCACTTTTTTCACGGATTGTTACCATATCTGTTTTTCATTCACGTCAGTGTACATTTACCTTCGGGATTATCCTTTTCACGCAAATCTTCTTTCTCAGACTGTTACCTTTTTAACACTTTTCTAGCACATCCATCTTTTTCCTTCCTTTACTTTGCATTTCTTTATGTCCACTTTTTTCACGCATGTCCACTTTTTTCACGGATTGTTGCCTTATCTGATTTTCTTCCAAGTCAGTGTACACTTTTCTTCTTGATAATCCTTTTCACGCACATCTTCTGTTTTCACGGACTGGTACCTTTACAACCCTTTTCATGCACATCTTCTTTTTTCATTCCTTTTCTTTGTTTTTCACGGATGTCCACTTTTTTCATGGATAGTTGCCTTATCTATTTTTCTTTCACGTCCGTGTACATTTTTCTTCGTGATTATCCTTTTCACGCGCATATTCTTCTTTCTCGGACAGGTACCTTTTCAACCATTTATAACGCACATCCATCTTTTTTCATTCCTTCATTTTGCATTTCTTGATATCCACTTTTTGTCACGGATGTCCATTTTTTCACGGATTGTTACCATATCTGTTTTTTTTTCACGTCAGTGTACATTTATCTTCGGGATTATCCTTTTCACGCACATCTTCTTTCTCGGACTGTTACCTTTTTAACACTTTTCACGCACATCCATCTTTTTCCTTCCTTTACTTTGCATTTCTTTATGTCCACTTTTTTTCAAGCATGTCCACTTTTTTCACGGATTGTTGCCTTATCTGATTTTCTTCTAAGTCAGTGTACAATTTTCCTCTTGATAATCCTTTGCACGCACATCTTCTGCTTTCACGGACTGGTACCTTTACAACCCTTTACACGCACATCTTTTTTCATTCCTTTTCATTATATTTCTTTATGACTACTTTTTTCACGCCTGTCCACTTTTGTCACGGATTAGTGCCTTATATATTATTCTTTCACGTCAGTCTACATTTTTCTTCGGAATTATTCTTTTAACGCGCATCTTCTTCTTTCTCGGACAGGTACCTTTTCAACCCTTTTCACGCACATCCATTATTTGTCATTCCATTATTTTGCCTTTCTTTATGATCACTTTTTTCACGCATCTCCACTTTTTTCACTGATTAGTGCCTTATCTATTTTTCTTTCACGTCAGTGTACATTTTTCTTCGTGATTATCCTTTGTGCGCACATCTTCTTCTTTCACGGACTGGTACTTTTTCAATCCTTTTCACGCACATCTTATTTTTTCATTCCTTTTATTAGTATTTCTTTATGTCTATTTTGTACACGCAAGTCCACTGTTTTTCACGGATTTTTGCTTAACTATTTGTCTTTCACGTCAGTGTACATTTATCTTCGTGACTATCCTTTTCACGTACATCTTCTTCTTCCAAGGACTGGTATCTTTTCAACCCTTTTCACGCACATCTTCTTTTTTGTATTCCTTTTCTTTGTATTTCTTAATGTCTACATTTTTACGCCTGTCAACTTTTTTCAAGGATTGGTGCCTTATCTATTTTACTTTCACGTCATTCTACCATCTTCTTTCTCGCACTGGTACCTTTTCAACCCTTTTCACGCATATCCATCTTTTCATTCCTTTCTTTTGTATTGTTTATGTCAACTTTCTTCACGCATGTCCACTTTTTTCACGGATTGTTGCCGTACCTGTTTTTCTTTCACGTCAGTGTACATTTTTCTTCATGCATATCCTTTTCACGCACATCTTCTGCTTTCCCGGTCTGATACATTTTTAACCCTTTTCACGCAAATCTTTTTTCATTCCTTTCCTTTGTATTTCTTTATGTCCACATTTTTCACGAATGTCCACTTTTTTCACGGATTGTTGCCTTATCTATTTTACTTTCACGTCAGTGAAGATTTTTCTTCGTGATTATCCTTACCACGCACATCTCCTTCACGGACAGGTACCTTTTCCACGCTTTTCACGCACATCGTTTTTCAATCATTTTCTTTGTATTTCTTTATGTCCACTTTTTTTCACGCATGTCCACTTTTTTCACGGATTGTTGCCATATCTATTTTTCTTTCACGTCAGTGTACATTTTTCTTCGTGATTATTCTTTTCACGCACATCTTTTTTTTCATGGACTGGTATCTTTTCAACCCTTTTTACGCACATCTTTTTTTATTCCTTTTCTTTGTATTTCTTTATGCCTACTTTTTTCACGCCTGTCCACTTTTTACACGGGATGGTGCCTTATATTGTTTTGCTTTCACGTCAGTGAACATTTGTCTTCGGGATTATCCTTTTCACGCACATCTTCTTCTTTCTCGGACTGGTACCTTTTCAACCCTTTTCACGCACATCAATTCTTTTTTCATTCCTTTATTTTGTATTTCTTTTATGTCCACTTTTTTCTCGGAAGGCTACTTTTTTCACGGATTGGTGCCTTATCTATTTTTCGCTCACGTCAGTGTACATTTTTATTCGTGATTATCCTTTTCATGCACATCTTCTGCTTCCACGGACTGGCACCTTTTCAACATTTTTCACGCACATCTTCTATTTTCATTCCTTTCCTTTGTATTTTTTTCTATCCACTTTTATCACGGATGTCCACTTTTTTCACGGAGTGTTGCCGTATCTATTTTTCTTTCACGTCAGTGTACATTTTTCTTCGTGGTTATCCTTATCACGCACATCTTCTTTCACGGACAGGTACCTTTTCAACCCATTTTACGCACATCTTTATTTTCATTCCATTACTTTGTATTTCTTTATGTCCATTTTTTTTTCACGCATGTCCACTTTTTTCACGGAGTGTTGCCTTATCTATTTTTCTTTCACGTCAGTGAACATTTGTCTTCGGGATTATCCTTTTCACGCACATCTTCTTCTTTCACGGACTGGTACCTTTTCAATCCTTTTCACGCACAGCTTCTGTTTTTATTCCTTTTCTTTGTATTCCTTTATGTCTACTTTTTTCACGCCTGTCCACTTTTTTCACGGTTTGGTGCCGTATCTATTTTTCTTTCACGTCAGTGTACATTTTTCTTCGTGGTTATCCTTATCACGCACATCTTCTTTCACGGACAGGTACCTTTTCAACCCATTTTACGCACATCTTTATTTTCATTCCATTACTTTGTATTTCTTTATGTCCATTTTTTTTCACGCATGTCCACTTTTTTCACGGAGTGTTGCCTTATCTATTTTTCTTTCACGTCAGTGAACATTTGTCTTCGGGATTATCCTTTTCACGCACATCTTCTTCTTTCACGGACTGGTACCTTTTCAATCCTTTTCACGCACAGCTTCTGTTTTTATTCCTTTTCTTTGTATTCCTTTATGTCTACTTTTTTCACGCCTGTCCACTTTTTTCACGGTTTGGTGCCTTATCTATTTTTCTTTCACGTCAGTCTACATTTTCCTTCGGGATTATCCTTTTCACGCGCATCTTCTTCTTTCTCGGACTTGTACCTTTTCAACCCTTTTCACGCACAGACATCTTTTTTCATTCCTTTATTTTGCATTTCTTTATGTCTACATTTTTCAAGCATGTCCACTTTTTTCACGGATTGTTGCCTTATCTGATTTTCTTCTAAGTCAGTGTACAATTTTCCTCTTGATAATCCTTTGCACGCACATCTTCTGCTTTCACGGACTGGTACCTTTACAACCCTTTACACGCACATCTTTTTTCATTCTTTTTCATTATATTTCTTTATGACTACTTTTTTCACGCCTGTCCACTTTTGTCACGGATTGGTGCCTTATATATTATTCTTTCACGTCAGTCTACATTTTTCTTCGGGATTATTCTTTTAACGCGCATCTTCTTCTTTCTCGGACAGGTACCTTTTCAACCCTTTTCACGCACATCCATCTTTTTTCATTCCATTATTTTGCCTTTCTTTATGATCACTTTTTTCACGCATCTCCACTTTTTTCACTGATTGTTGCCTTATCTGTTTTTCTTTCACGTCAGTGTACATTTTTCTTCGTGATCATCCTTTTCACGCACATCTTCTGCTTTCACAGACTGGTACCTTTTCAACCCTTTTCACGCGCATCTTCTTTTTTCATTCCTTTCCTCTGTATTGCTTAATTTGACATTTTTCCCCCATGTTTACTTTTTTAACTGATTAGTGCCTTATCTATTTTTTTTTCACGTCAGTGTACATTTTTCTTCGTGATTATCCTTTGTGCGCACATCTTCTTCTTTCACGGACTGGTACTTTTTCAATCCTTTTCACGCAAATCTTCTTTTTTCATTCCTTTTATTAGTATTTCTTTATGTCTATTTTTTACACGCAAGTCCACTGTTTTTCACGGATTTTTGCTTAACTATTTGTCTTTCACGTCAGTGTACATTTATCTTCGTGACTATCCTTTTCACGTACATCTTCTTCTTCCAAGGACTGGTATCTTTTCAACCCTTTTCACGCACATCTTCTTTTTTTATTCCTTTTCTTTGTATTTCTTAATGTCTACATTTTTACGCCTGTCAAATTTTTTCACGGATTGGTGCCTTATCTATTTTACTTTCACGTCATTCTACCATCTTCTTTCTCGCACTGGTACCTTTTCAACCCTTTTCACGCATATCCATCTTTTCATTCCTTTATTTTGTATTGTTTATGTCCACTTTCTTCACGCATGCCCACTTTTTTCACGGATTGTTGCCGTACCTGTTTTTCTTTCACGTCAGTGTACATGTTTCTTCATGCATATCCTTTTCACGCACATCTTCTTCTTTCCCGGTCTGGTACATTTTTAACCCTTTTCACGCAAATCTTTTTTCATTCCTTTCCTTTGTATTTCTTTATGTCCACATTTTTCACGAATGTCCACTTTTTTCACGGATTGTTGCCTTATCTAATTTACTTTCACGTCAGTGAAGATTTTTCTTCGTGATTATCCTTATCACGCACATCTCCTTTACGGACAGGTACCTTTTCCACGCTTTTCACGCACATCGTTTTTCAATCATTTTCTTTGCATTTCTTTATGTCCACTTTTTTTCACGCATGTCCACTTTTTTCACGGATTGTTGCCATATCTATTTTTCTTTCACGTCAGTGTACATTTTTCTTCGTGATTATTCTTTTCACGCACATCTTTTTTTTCATGGACTGGTATCTTTTCAACCCTTTTTACGCACATCTTTTTTTTATTCCTTTTCTTTGTATTTCTTTATGCCTACTTTTTTCACGCCTGTCCACTTTTTACACGGGATGGTGCCTTATATTTTTTTGCTTTTTTTTCTTCGTGGTTATCTTTATCACGCACATCTTCTTTCACGGACAGGTACCTTTTCAACCCATTTTACGCACATATTTATTTTCATTCCATTACTTTGTATTTCTTTATGTCCATTTTTTTTTCACGCATGTCCACTTTTTTCACGGAGTGTTGCCTTATCTATTTTTCTTTCACGTCAGTGAACATTTGTCTTCAGGATTATCCTTTTCACGCACATCTTCTTCTTTCACGGACTGGTACCTTTTCAATCCTTTTCACGCACAGCTTCTGTTTTTATTCCTTTTCTTTGTATTCCTTTATGTCTACTTTTTTCACGCCTGTCCACTTTTTTCACGGTTTGGTGCCTTATCTATTTTTCTTTCACGTCAGTCTACATTTTCCTTCGGGATTATCTTTTTCACGCGCATCTTCTTCTTTCTCGGACTTGTACCTTTTCAACCCTTTTCACGCACAGACATCTTTTTTCATTCCTTTATTTTGCATTTCTTTATGTCTACATTTTTCAAGCATGTCCAATTTTTTCACGGATTGTTGCCTTATCGGTTTTTATTCACATCAGTGTACAATTTTCTTCGTGATTATCCTTTTCACGCACATCTTCTGCTTTCACGGACTAGTACCTTTTCAACCCTTTGCATGCACATCTTTTTTCATTCATTTCCTTTTTGTTTCTCTATGTCCACTTTTTTCACGGATGTCCACTTTTTTCACGGGTTGTCTATTTTTCTTTCACGTAAGTGTACTTTTATATTCGTGATTATCCTTATCACGCACATCTTCTTTCACGGGCAGGTACCTTTTCAACACTTTTCACGCACATCTTTTTTCATTCCTTTTCTTTGTATTTCTTTATGTCCACTTTTTCACGGGTTGTTGCCTTATCTATTTTTTTCTTTCATGTCAGTGTATATTTTTCTTCGTAATTATCCTTTTCACGCACATCTTTTTTCATTCCTTTCCTTTGTATTTCTTTATGTCCACTTTTTTCACGGATGTCTACTTTTTTCACGGATTGGTGCCTTATCTATTTTTCTTCATCGTCAGACTACATAATTCTTCGGGATTATCCCTTGCACGCGCATCTTCTTCTTTCTCGGACTGGTACCTTTTCAACCCTTTTCACGCACATCCATCTTTTTTCATTCCTTTATTTTGGATTTCTTTATGTCCATTGTTTTCACGGATTGTTGCCTTATCTATTTTTCTTTCACGTCAGTGTACATTTATCTTCGGGATTATCCTTTTCACGCACATCTTCTTCTTTCTCGTACTGGTACCTTTTCAGCCCTTTTCAAGCACAGCCATCTTTTTTCATTTCTTTATTCTGTATTTATTAATGTCCACGTTTTCCACGGATGTCTACTTATTCACGGATTGGTGCCTTATATATTTTTCTTTCACGTCAGTGTATATTTATCTTCGGGCTTATTCTTTTCACGCACATCTTTTGTTTTTCTTTATGTGCACGTTTTTCACGGATGTCTACTTTTTCACGGATTGATGCCTTATCTATTTTTTCTTTCACGTCAGTGAATTTTTTCTTTCACGTCATCTTCTTCTTTCTCGGACTGTTACCTTTTCAACCCTTTTCACGCACATCCATCTTTTTTCATTCCTTTATTTTGGATTTCTTTATGTCCATTGTTTTCACGGATTGTTGCCTTATCTATTTTTCTTTCACGTCAGTGTACATTTATCTTCGGGATTATCCTTTTCACGCACAAATTCTGCTTTCACGGACTGGTACCTTTTCAAAACTATTCACGCACATCTTCTTTTTTTTATTCCTTTCCTTTGTATTTCTTTATGTCCACTTTTTCACGCCTGTTCACTTTTTTTCCACGGACTGGTGCCATATCTATTTTTCTGTCACGCCAGTCTACCTTCTTCATTCTCGGACTGGTACCTTTTCAACCCTTTTCGCGCACATCTATCTTTTTCATTCATTATTTTGTATTTTTTATGTCCTCTTCTTTCACGCATGTCCACTTTTTCACGGATTGTTGCTTTATCTGTTTTTCATTCACGTCAGTGTACATTTTTCTTCGTGATTATCCTTTTTACGCACATCTTCTGCTTTCACGGACTGGTACATTTTCAACCTTTTTCACGCACATCTTCTTTTTTCATTCCTTTCTTTTGTTTGTCTTTATGTCCACTTTTTTCACGGATGCCCTTTTTTTCACGGGTTGTTGCCTTATCTATTTTTCTTTCACGCAAGTGTACATTTTACTTCGTGATTATCCTTATCACCCACATCTTCTTCATTCTCGGACAGGTACCTTTTCAACCCTTTTCACGCACATCTTCTTTTTCATTCCTTTTCTTTATATTTCTTTATGTCCACTTTTTCCACGCATGTCCTTCACGGACTGGTACATTTTCAACCCTTTTTACGCACATCTTCTTTTTTCATTCCTTTTCTTTGTATTTCTTTATGTCCACTTTTTTCACGCATGTCCGTACTAGTAACTTTTCAATTAAAATCAAAAATGAGTTCCTTTAACCCTTTTCACGCACATTTTCTTTTTAATTCCTTTCCTTTTTGTTTCTTTATGTCCACTTTTTTCACGGATGTCCACTTTTTTTCACGGATTGTCGCCTTATCTATTTTTCTTTTACGTCAGTGTACATTTATCTTCGTGATTATCCTTATCACGCACATCTTCTTCTTTCACGGACGGGTACCTTTTCAACACTTTTCTCGCACATCTTTTTCATTCCTTTTCTTTGTATTTCTTTATGTCCACTTTTTTCATGCATGTCCACTTTTAACGGATTGTTGCCTTTTCTATTTTTCTTTCATAACAGTGTACATTTTTCTTCGTGATTATCCTTTTCACGCACATCGTCTGCTTTCACGGACTGGTACCTTTTCATCCCTTTTCGTGCACATCTTCTTTTTTCATTTTTTTTCATTTTTTATTTCTTTATGTCCACTTTTTTCACGGATGACCACTTTTTTCACGGATTGTTTCCTTATCTATTTTTCTTTCACGTCAGTGTACAATTAGCTTCGTAACTATCCTTATCACGCGCATCTTCTTCATTCTCTGACAGGTACCTTTTCAACCCTTTTCACGCCCATCTTCTTTTTTCATTCCTTTTCTTTGTATTTCTTTATGTCTACTTTTTTCACGCCTGTATTTCGTTATGTCCGGACTAGTACCTTTGCAACCCTTTACACGCACATCTTCTTTTTCATTCCTTTCCTTTTTGTTTCTTTATGTCCACTTTTTTCACGGATGTCCACTTTTTTCACGGATTGTCGCCTTATCTATTTCTCTTTCACGTCAGTATACATTAATCTTCGTGATTATCCTTATCACGCACATCTTCTTTCACGGACGGGTACCCTTTCAACGCTTTTGACACATATCTTCTTTTTCATTCCTTTCCTTTGTATTTCTTTATATCCGATTTTTTCACGGATGTCCACTTTTTTCACTGTTTGGTGCCTTATCCATTTTTCTATCACTTCAGTGTACATTTTTCTTCGTGATTATCCTTTTTACGCACATCTTCTTCTTTCACGGACTGGTACCTTTTCAACCCTTTTCAAGTACATCTTCTTTTTCATTCCTTTTCTTTGTAATTCTTTATGTCTACTTTTTTCACGCCTGCTCCTTTTTTCACTGATTGATGCCTTATCTACTTTTTATACGTCTATCTCCTTTTCCACACAGGCTGGAAATTTAGGGTTTCTCATGCGCACTGATCAATAGCTCGTCTACATTATTCAGGGTGAGGATTTTTCGTTATACTACAGCATATGCAGGATCTCCTCGTTGTTAAGTTTAATGTTACTGTTAAAATGCATCGATACTTTCTTTCTTTTTTTTTTTTGGGGGGGGGGGGGGGGTAGGGGGGCACCTGTACACAATTTTCGAGGTAACAAAATTATACTTCCTCTCCCAGATGGATTAGAGAAGTACTCAGAGAAGTGTTATACCAAACTAAACAGAGGGAGAGATAGATTTTTAATAAAAAAAGATAATTTTTTCTTTGTTTGCAGTGGAGTTTAACGGCCCAGTCAACACCATTCAGGTCATTTTGAGCCGGTCACCTATCCAGAATTTTCTTGACAGGCTTATACGGAAATTGACAACTGCTGTTGAAGAGCAAAATGTCAGTAGCAGTCACAGAGGTGAAACTTTCATTGCATGGTATATCGTATACTTCCCAGCTATTACGCAATAGCCGGCCAATATTGGGCTGAAAGCGAAACGACGTTGATACGTCGTATCGCTGTCGACCCGACGTTGGTCCGATTTCTTTTGGCGGCTGGGCAATAGTTCATCAAAGGAGGATTGAAAATGTGACTATTGATTTGTTTTTCGTGTAAGCCCCGCCTTAAACAATCGGTTAACGCCGACTTAGCAACGCGCATGCGCAGTTGCGGAAATGTCTCCCTTTTTCACGGTCCACTTTTTTTACGTTACAACTGCGGCCCTAACGAGTATTCACAACCGAAATAAGAAAAATATTGATTACCCCTATAGCCTAAACCCTGCATGGTTTTGTCTATATAAAGTGTGGTTTATGGAGGTTTCATTTCGCCGACTTAATTCACGCAAATATTTGAGGGTCACTGATGAGGCCTAATTGGCCGAAACTAGCTAGTCTGGCCCAGAATACTGTACACACCATACTTTTGACCCGCAAAATGCCGAGAAAAAACTATATCTGAAAATGTCGTATGCGTGGTTATGTCGTCTGCCGAATCTTCTTGCAAACGTTTTAAAAAATACCTTTTTTTTAATCCAGGAAAACATTGTGGACCCATGAGCATAGAGGAGCAGTCTAATCTGGGTCCACACTGCTTGCAAAAAAAAACAAGAGGGCCCAATGGCCCTATATCGCTCACATGTGTACCTGAAAATCATAAGTGTAGGAGACCACTTGACATTGCTACATACTAAATATCTGAGCTCTGGGCCTTATGGCTTTGGAGAAGATTTTTGATTTTTTTTCCCAGTATAAGTCCATAGGTCAATTTTTACCCAAAGGGCATGGTTAGCAGGATTTATGAAGGCAACCATTTTATGTTGCTATATACTAAATATTTAAGGTCCGTACTTCATAGTTTCAGAGAAGAAGATTTTTAAAGCTTTTTTTTTTCATTATAAGTTTATTGGAGTTAAGAAGCCTCAGGATTTGGCCAATTTGAACCCCAGGGGCAAGACTCAGGCAGGATTCAT
The DNA here is from genome assembly GCA_963580285.1 of Lucinisca nassula. Lineage (NCBI taxonomy): Eukaryota > Metazoa > Mollusca > Bivalvia > Lucinida > Lucinidae > Lucinisca > Lucinisca nassula. The sequence goes on from CAUZLF010000608.1 coordinate 140,909, forward strand.
GTGGGCAACAACTCCATGTTGCTACATGCTAAATACCTAAGCTTTGGGCCTTATGATTTCACAGAAGAATATTTTTCAAGTTTCTTTTTTTCCATTTTAATTTTTTTTTTCCATTATAAGTCCATCCATGGTAGCTAATGGGCCATGGGTGTGGCCAATTCTGGCCTAAGGGGCATGATTGGCAGGATTTATGTAGGTGACATGGGCCCTGTGGTTTCAGAGAAGAAGATTTTTGAAGCTTTTTTCCATTAGGACTCCATGGGAGCTAAGGGGCCCCGGGGCGTGGCCCATTTGGACACCAGGGGCATGATTGGCAGGATTTATGTAGGTGACCACTTACCGTTACTACATGCTAAATATCTAAGCGCTGGGCCCTGTGTTTTCAGAGAAGAAGATTTTTGAAGCTTTTTTTTCATAAGAATTGTCTATGGGAGATAAGAGGCCCCAGGGCGTGGCCCATTTGGACCCCAGGGGCATGATTGGCATGATTTATGTAGGTGACCTCTTGCCGTTGCTACCTGCTAAATATCTAAGCTCTGGGCCCTGTGGTTTCAGAGGAGAAGATTTTTGAAGCTTTTTTCCATCAGGAGTCTATGGGAGCTAAGGGGCCCCGGGGCGTGGCCCATTTGGAACCCATGGGCATGATTGGCAGGATTTATGTAGGTGACCACTTGCCGTTGCTACATGCTAAATATCTAAGCTCTGGGTCCTGTGGTTTCAGAGAAGAAGATTTTGAAGCTTATTTTCCTTTATGAGTGTATAGGAGCTAAGGGGCCCTGGGGCGTGGTCCGTTTGGACCCCAGGGGCATGATTGGCAGGAATTATGTAGGTGACCACTTGCCCTTGCTACATGCTAAATATCTAAGCTCTGGGCCCTGTGGTTTCAGAGAAGAAGATTTTTGAAGCTTTTACCCATTATGAGTCTATGGGAGTGAAGGGGCGCCGGGGCATGGCCCATTTGGAACCCAGGGCCATGATTGGCAGGAATTATTAAGGTGACTACTTGCCCTTGCTACATGCTAAATATCTAAGCTCTCGGTCCTGTGGTTTCAGAGAAGAAGATTTTTGAAGCTTTTTTCCATTATGAGTCTATGGGAGCGAAAGGGCCCCGGGGCATGGCCCATTTGTAACCCAGGGGCATGATTGGCAGGAATTATGTAGGTGACTACTTGCCCTTGCTACATGCTAAATATCCAAGCTCTGGGCCCTGTGGTTTCAGAGAAGAAAATTTTTGAAGCTTTTTTCCATTATGAGTCTATGGAAGCGAAGGGGCCCGTGGACATGGCCAATTTGGAACGCAGGGGCATGATTGGCAGGAATTATGTAAGTGACCACTTGCCCTTGCTACATGCTAAATATCTCAGCTCTGGGCCCTGTGGTTTCTGAGAAGAAGATTTTTGAAGCTTTTTTCCATTATGAGTCTATAGGAGCTAAGGGGCCCTGGGGCGTGGCCCGTTTGGACCCCGGGGCTTGATTGGCAGGAATTATGTAGGTGACCACTTGCCCTTGCTACATGCTAAATATCTAAGCTCAGGACCCTGTGGTTTCAGAGAAGAAGATTTTTTAAGCTTTTACCCATTATGAGTCTATGGGAGCGAAGGGGCCCTGGGGCGTGGCCCATTTGGAACCCAGGGGCATGATTGGCAGGAATTATGAAGGTGACAAATTGCCGTTGCTACATGCTAAATATCTAAGCTCTGGGCCCTGTGGTTTCAGAGAAGAAGATTTTTGAAGCTTTTTTCCCAATATGAGTCTATGGGAGCGAAGGAGCCCTGGGGCGTGGCCCATTTGGAACCCAGGGGCGTGGCCCATTTGGAACCCAGGGGCATGATTGGCAGGAATTATGTAGGTGACCACTTGTCGTTGCTTCATGCTAAATATCTAAGCGCTGGGCCCTGTGGATTCAGAGAAGAATATTTTTGAAGCTTTTTTTTTCCATTATGAGTCTATTGGAGCTAAGGGGCCCCGGGGCGTGGTCAGTTCGGACCCCAGGGGCATGATTGGCAGGAATAATGTAGGTGACCACTTGCCGTTACTACATGCTAAATATCTAAGCTCTGGGCCCTGTGGTTTCAGAGAAGAAGCTTTTTGAAGTTTTTTCCATCATGAGTCTATAGGAGCTAAGGGACCCAGGGGCGTGGTCCATTTGGACCCCAGGGGCATGATTGGCAGGAATTATATAGGTGACCACTTGCCGTTGCTACATGCTAAATATCTAAGCTCTGGGCCCTGTGGTTTCAGAGAAGAAGATTTTTGAAGTTTTTTTTCCATTATGAGTCTATGTGAGCGAAGGGGCCCTGGGGCCTGGCCCATTTGAAATCCAGGGGCATCATTGGCAGGAATTATATAGGTGACCACTTGCCCTTGCTACATGCTAAATATCTAAGCTCTTGGCCCTGTGGTTTCAGAGAAGAAGATTTTTAAAATGTTTCCCTTTACAAGTCTATGAGAGCTATATGTTGCCATGGCAACCAGAATTCCAATCTGATCAGCCCATAAACCTTATGCAGCCTTTCCCCCTACCTGATGATGCTTCACATGAAATTTGATCAAGATTGGCCAATGGGTATTAGAGATACACTTATTTGAAATTGTTTACGGACGCACGCACGCACGCACGCACGGACGCACGCACGCACGACGGACAAAAAGTGATCCCAAAAGCTCATCTTGTCACTACGTGACAGGTGAGCTAAAAAAATGAGTTTTGAAATATCGACAGACGACAATTGTCGTGACTGGCATCTCACAGATCAAGTTCTCGGTCCCCGTCAATCAGGGCTTCACCAAATAGGGTTGCTGCATGATGCTTGCACACAGAGATGAAACCAACCCGCACACGGGTACTGGTAAACTACACAGAAAATCTAAGCCTGCCCAGGAAAAGCGGTGCGATTCGGCCGGTCCGAATGCTATTGGTTTCATTGGGCGGCAGGGCTTGTGAAATCACAAAGGTCAGGTAAAGGTCACACAAAATTGGAAGCAACGTCTCCAAAATGACCTTTACAGTGTTGACGGGGACGTTAAACCTCAAATCAAAACAAACAATAGGTTAAGTTCTTGGTGTTTTTTTATACTCAGTCAAAAAAGTACCTATACATAAAATTGCTTCAGTTACCATAGTTACTACAAATGAAAAATACACAAAATTTGTTTTGTTTTTGTTAGAGGATTCATTTTTCCGTGCAAAAACCCTAACAGTTTCTGTTTAAGTAACGCCAGCCTGTGCTATTGTTTTAAACACCAGAGGGGTCACTTTCGCAGAATAAAGCATTACAAAAGCCTAGATTTAACACCATTTAAATTACATTTCGCATAAGATTTCTAAAATTTGATACATGTAGCCTTCAATTAGATACAATGTGTGTCTATTCACAAACGATTTGGAACTTTAGTTCAATTAGCTTAGAGAAACAGACGATCACGTATAGGGCTCCGATTCTCTGAAGCTGTGTGGAAAATGCTGCTTTCAATGGAATCTCCATAGAAAGTCAAAATTCATAGTGCTACATGAATTTTTTTACATTATTTTCCATCATGATTAACAGCAATGGTGGCAACAAAGTGCTTTTTAAAGAAATTGTAAAAATTGAATGACAGGTATAGAAATAACAACCGTTTGAAAATTGCTATATTTTAATTGAAAGGGAGATAATCTGAGAATTTCACAAATTAAAGCCTTGGTTGTAGTGCAAATCATGAGATATTGTAAAGGTGGTGTGAGTTTCGATGTTCATTGGGAATGGTCTTCATTTGAGACTCAAAATGATCATCTGCGTATGCGCAATTCCGAAACCTTTGCAAAACCTTTCTAGGCACATATTGCAAGACAACTCTTGTGCAGAATTTTATGGGCAAACGCAAATTAATGCATTTTGTAGCTAAACGTCCGATTTGCATGTTTACAGCCATCTTTAGCTGAATGGCTACCGGATAATTGCTGGAATTAACCCGGAAGTCGGTATAGTTACTTTTTTGACAGAGTATAGAACAGTGTTAACGTGATGAATACGCACAGGTCAATTGATTCATACATTGTGACTGTTTACGGCTGTAAATCAAAGTTTTTTGATAATTAATTGCATTATTATTGCTGTTAATATTACTTTTATTATTATCGACGCTGAATCCTATTTTCTGGGTGAAACATAAGAATATTTCAAAATGTCTTACCCAGCATCCATCTTTTAGAAAGAAATGTACACTGTGTTTTTTTTCCATGTGCGATCTGACATTCAGATTAAAGACTACAGATGTAGGTAAAATGGCAATCTAAGACTGAAAAGAAGCCGTCTAATCTGTATAGGTCATTTTTGAGACGGTGCTTCCAATTTTGTGGGACTTTTACCCGACATTGAGATTAAATGACATCTCAAGCACTATCACCCAATGAAACCAATAGGATTTATAAGCATGGACGGACCGACTCGTGCCGCTTTACCTAGGCAGGCTTATATCTTCTAAGGGGTTTACCAGTACCCGTGTTTGGTCGGTTTCAGCTCTGCGTGGAAGCATCATGCAGCCCATCTTTTTCTTCAAGCCCCGATTGGCGGGGGGCAGCAAAATCTTGGGATCATTTCTGGAGATGTGAAAAAAAATTAAATGTCCAAGCCTTCGTGGCCAAATTGGTAAGAGCGCTGACTCACTAAGCCTCTCAACGCTGTGGTTCAAGCCTTGCTCGGACCATATGTGTGATGTAGAGGACAGGTAGTTTTTCACCGGGTACTCCGTTTTCGCGCACAGGCTGGAGATAAGTAAAACGATCTTGAGAGGACCGTAAAACCGAACAAAAATGTACTGGAAACCACAAAACGGAATTTTATAGTCTTTTAAAACGCAGTCAGACGTGACTGCACTTTTAAATTTTGGACTAGTCCGTTTTTTTACGTAAGTCGCCTTCAGTTGGGATTTTACATTGGCAGATATAGTTTTACTGAGATTCATACTGCATCATACTAGCCACTTGTCAACGACTTCTACATAATGGAATTATCAAACAAGAGCTCCGCAAGCGGGACATAATACGCCCGTGGCAATTAGTAAGATGGAGCATGCATATACTGACTGTTGAACAAGTTTGGGTTTGTGAAATGTAACCAAGGAACAATAAGGCTCCATATATTCTTACCTGGCACTATTAATAACCCTCAATGGCTCAAAATACCTGTCTCCAACAACTTTTTATGGTCGGTTATATTTGATGGACCATAACCTCAAAATTCTAAAAGCATAACTCTGGCAATAAATGGTGGACTGTAACCTTGAAAAAATATGCGCTGCTCCACATCATAGTCTGACTATTCATAAAGTTTCAGCTTCATCAGATCTAAAATGTGGGAGGCATTATCCAGAAACAAAATATTTTTGGAAAAAATCTGTGAAAGGGGAATAACTTTGGTAATATCTAGAAAGGGGAGTAACTCTGGTAATATCTGGCGGACTCTAACCTAAAAATATGCACTGTTCCACATCATTGTCTTACTATATGTAAAGTTTCAACTTCATCAGATGTAAAATGAGTTATTCCGGAAACGTAATGTTTAGAAAAATCTGTTAAAGGGTTATAACTCTGGTAATTTTGGCAGACTGTACATAACCTCAAAATGATATGCACTGTTCCATATCATGGGCTTAGTGTATGTAAAGTTTCAACATAATCAGATCTTAAATGTCGGAGGAGTTATCCGGAAAACAAAATGTTTACAGAATTTTTCAAAGGGGCATAACTCTATTATTATTTGGTGGACCATAACATTGATTATCCCTTTCAGTACCAAATGCAATCATGCTCCTTATATATAGCAGGACTCCATTTCAAAATTAAGTGTATTCTTCAAAATCTATTTGGATACTGGCTGAAAGTTTTGCAAACAGTACACGCCCAGATCAGACGCCGCATTCTGCGGCGTGTGATCTGGGCCTACACTGTCTGCCAACTACCCATTTTGGGGTTTCCGGTACAAAAATAGTCATCGGAAGAGAGGCAAATCCCCCAGCCAGAAGCCAATATGGCCTTCAGAAGATTGTTCACCAATAGAAAGTGCACCGGAATTAAACCAGCAATATATCACAAAAGTATTGCAGTTAGATTATACTGTCAGGGGAGATAACTAAAATACCAGGGCACTCAGAACTGTGGTTCTTGTGCATGACATGCCTGCCTAAGCTCATGTATTTCTGGACAAAGTACCATCATGTCTCAAAGGATATTGGAGATACGCTGACCACAAGCTGGTCATACGTCTATAAATATGTGGTGTACAGTTAAACTTGAAACTTTACGCATATCTCCACATCATAGTCTTGCTATCTACAAAGTTTCAGATTGATCACATGAAAACTGTAGGAGGAGTTATCCGGAAATGAAAATGTATACCGAAATTTTCAAATTTCTATAAATATTTGGTGTACGATTAACCTCGAAACTTGACGCACATCTCCACCTTGTAGTTATACTATTTACAAAGTTTCAGGTTAATTGGATGAAAACTGTAGGAGGAGTTGTACGGAAATGAAAATATTTACCAAAATTTTCAAAGGAGCATTTGTTGTGGGGTTAACCTTAAAACTTTTCCGATATCTCCACATCATATATAGTCTTGGAATCTACAAAGTTTCAGGTTAATCGGATGGAAACTGTAGGAAGTGTTATCCGGGAACGAACATGTTTACCGCAATTTTCAAAGGGGCATAACTCTATTAATATCTGGTGTATGGTTAACCTTGAAACTTAACGCACATGTCCACCTCATAGTCTTACTATCTACAAAGTTTCAGGTTAATCGGATCAAAACTGTAGCAGGAGTTATCCGGAAATGAAAAAGTTTACGAATGGACGGACGGACAGATAGACGCCAACCCCATAACATAATAGGACCGTTTTTTACAAAACGGGCGTATAAAAAAGGGGCAAAACTCAATTAAATAATTTCGGAATTTTGTCAAAAGTTAATCAGGTCATCTACACATTAGACCCAAACTGTATGCCAAATATCATGGGCGTAGCTCAAGCGGTTCTCCAGATATTTTGTTCCCGAGGTTGCCCTATAGCCACAATGTTTAAGTCCAAAAAATGGGCATTACTCCATTAAATATTTTCGGAATTTCGTCAAAAGTTACTCAGGTCATCTACACATTAGACCCAAACTGTATGCTAAATATCATAAGCCTAGCTAGCTCAAGCGGTTCTCCAGATATTTTGTTCACAAGGTTTCCCTATAGTCACAATGCTTAAGTCGAAAAAGGTGCATAACTCGGTTAAAATTTTTCGGAATAGGGTCAAAAGTTAATCAGGTCATCTACACATTAGACCCAAACTGTATGCCAAATATCATGAGCCTAGCTCAAGCGGTACTCCAGATATTTTGTTCACAAGGTTTCCCTATAGCCACAATGCATAAGTCCAAAAAGGGGCATAACTCCGTTAAATATTTCCGGAATTTCGTCAAAAGTTAATCAGATCATCTACACATTAGACCCAAACTGTATGCCAGTTATCATTAGCCTAGCCAAAGCGGTTCTCCAGAAAATTTGTTCACAAGGTTCCCCTATAGCCACAACGCATAACCCAACAAAGGGGCATAACTCTATTACTATTTGGTGTATGGTTAACCTTGAAACTTTACGCACATGTCCACCTCATAGCCTTAATATCTACAACGTTTCAGTTTAATCGGATGGAAACGGTAGAAACAGTTATCCGGAAACGAAAATGTTTACCGCAATTTTCAAAGGAGCATAACTTTATTAATGTTTGGTATATGGTTAACCTTGAAACTCAACGCACATGTCCACATCATAGTCTTACTATCTACAAAGTTTCAGGTCAATCGGATAAAAACTGTAGGAGGAGTTATCCGGAAACGAAAACGATTACGGACGGACGGGCGGACGCCGGCCCCATAACATAATACGACCGTTTTTTTTTTCAAAACGGGCGTATAAAAACTTATTTATAATTTTAAAATCCAGTGAAAAAAAAAGAAATCCGAAACCTGCTTCCCCTAAAACATGGACTAGTCTTGTCACGCTTGAACGCTGAACTCTCAAAAGTCGGTGATAAACTACGAGACCTCTGAACATGAAAACAATAGGTGAAATACACAAATCACCTGTCAGATAATGCATTTACACGCATTTCGAACAAAGTTGTTTGTCCGAAATCGATGACGTCACAACCATGCTGCAGGATGCTAAAATTAGTGCCGTCAATTAATAGTGCATTATTGGATTTCGTTTAAACGCCATATAATCCTCAACCCTCTTCCGAGTATTAAAAGGATGGTTGCTTGCGCAAGAGAACTGGTAAACCACTTAGCACTAAACTTTCCCTGGCAAAGTGGTGGGATCAGACCGTCCAATGCTTACGGGTCTTTTGGTTTCATTGAGTGGCAGGGCTTCAGATATTAGCAGTCATTTCATCTCAGTTTTGTGTTAAAGTCCAGCAAAATTGGGGAAGGTATAATTTGAGGACCTTTACTGGCGGACCAGAGGACTGAGGACCAAGTCTTCTAGAGGACCAGGGGTATAATTTGAGGACAAAATACAGGAGGACCAGTGCTTCAATAAGACATATCATGTCTATGATAATTGAAGATAATTACTGTTTATTGAAAATGCCACCTACTGGTATGGTTTCTCACCTCATGGGTATAAAGAGAAAAAAGGAATAAATAAATAAATAAACGAAAGGAAAACATGTTGTTATCAGATTATGCTTAGCGGGAAATTGTGTATGAAATGTATTTTTGGCGTCTTGTTACACTTTTTAAAATGTTTAGTTGAAATTAGAATTTCTCTTCTTTCTATAGACTTGATATAATCTATCTGTTAAATTCACAAACTGCATGATGAACAGTGAAGATCCTGATCAGATGTTTATCCGGAGCTAACCTGTTTGCCAATGTAGGGATTGTCTTGTTCAGCGGGATAAGGGATGTCAAATGTAAGTACAACATAACATCATTATAGCACAGTTGATTATAACACGCTTTCGCATAACACGGTTTTAAGATCGATCCCAAAAAAGTATAGATTATATAGAAAAATAACCATAAATGGTCATTTATCTATATAATCTACACATTTTGTTAGGATATAACACGGTTGTTTAACTAATACCGTTTCTGCTTTGGACCCCATTAATAGTGTTATAATGAGGTTGTGGTGTAATATAACATTATAAAGCATGCGCATAGGAATGACGAAACATGTGTGCCATGATTCTAATCATATCTTACAGAAACTCATTTGAATCACCACTGTACAGGCTAGTTAACTCTCTAAGGTCATATAACGGGAAAAAACCTGTACCTTTAATCCACTGAAGGCAGGAATTCCCAATAATATAGGACTTTGACAGAGTAAAATCAGATCATGCAGAATGTAGCATGTGATCAGGGACTTTATTGTTTAAAACACACACACACATACACACACGCACGCACGCACACACGCACATTGTCACAGTACTTTTACTAAAACTGTAAGGGTCATTTTGGAGACATTGCTTGAAATTATGGGACTTTTAGCTTATATTGAGATGAAATGACTTCTCAAGCCCTGCTGCCCAATGAAACCAATAGGGTTCATAAGCATGGATGGTCGACACTGGCAACGGTTTGACTGGGCAGATCTTGTAAGCGGTTTACCAGTACTTGTGTGCAGGACGGTTTCAGCTCTTCGTGGAATTATCATACAGCCCATCACTTTCTTCAAGCCCCGATGGGTGGGGGCCGCTTCACTGGTTGCCAAGATAAACCTCCTATGAAATACTCTTACCCACTGCGGCTATTTTCCATAAAAAAGAGGCTCACCAGACGACAGGTGGTTTGTTTCATTTGAGGTTTAACGTCCCCGTCAACACTGTAAAGATCATTTTGGAGACGCTGCTTCCAATTTTGTGGGACTTTTACCCGACATTAAGATGAAATGACATCTAAAGCCCAGTCGCCCAATAAAACCATATAGGGTGCATAAGCATGGACGGTCCGAGACTTACACCGCTTTGTCTGGGCAGGCATAGTGTAGTTTATATCTTCTTGTCCTTTGGGATCATTGATTCCATTGTGGAATTTTGAAAATATCTGAGGGTCACTGATGAGGCCCTAATGGCCGAAACTAGCTAGTCGGGCCCAGAAAACATGTACACTCCATATTTTCCAGTTCTGTGATGTATTCCTTGCTTCCAAATGATAACCCTGTCTAGAACATATTAGATCCTCTAAGCGGTTTACCAGTACTCGTGTGTAGGTCGGATTAAGCTCTGCGTGGAAGCATCGTGCAACCCATATATTTCTTCAAGCCCCAATGGGCGGGGGCTGAGAGGACAGATGGGCACTGCCCAATGGCAGCCATGTATTTTAACATGATATCATTTTAATCTGCCTATTATTAAATATGAAGTCTCCCAAATGTACCCCATTATCCGAAGAAGCATCCATGTGGACTCGGCATCTGAAACATTAGGCCTTTTATGGAGTAGAAGGAGTGGGGCATGGACCCAGTGAAGCCCTGGTTGGTATCACTAAATGCGTCTTATCAATAGGAAAAGAATATATATGGTTAAGCAGTGGGGATATGTAAGGCCGGAGATATACGGCCTCTTAAGCAGTGGAGGGGTTTGGGCATTCCCTGTCAATTCCAGGAAAACCCAAGATTGTTGTTCCTAAATGTATCTTATCATAAGGACCAAGGATATATATGGTTAGGAATGGGAATCTGAACTGTTTCTGAGATATGAGGCCATTTTATGAAGTGGAGTGGAGATTTATGGCCCCTGTGACCGGCCCACCTCCAAGTTGGAGGAGCAAGAACATATATGATTATGGGGTGGGGATTTGAATAGTTTCTGAAATATATGGCCTTTTTATGACATGGAGGGGCAGGGCACATTGCCACAGCACAAAGAGACACCACAGGTTGGTGTGACTGAATGAGTCTTATCATAAGGATCAAGAACATGTATGGTTTAGGGTTGGGGATCTTAAGGATATCTAAGATACACTGTATATGAATTTTAATGAAGTAAAGCTTTGTGCATGGCCCGGACACCCCGGGGACTCCCAAACTGGTGCCATTGAATGCGTCTTATCTTAAGGAAGATGAATACTTATGGTTTAGGTGTGGGGCTTTGACTGAGTGAGTGTTTTGAGTTTTACGTCCCACCAACAGCTAAGGTCATACGGAAACGGAGCCTCGGTTTAAAGACTCATCTGAAAGAAGCCCGGGATCGATCTTACGATCCCTGGTAAACAAGGCGATTACCGTACCACTGCACCATGGAGGCTTTTAAGTGCATTGAACAGTTTCTGAGATATAAGGCCTTTTGTGAAGGGGATGGGGTTCGATCCCGGGCCGCGACATACCAAAGTCGTTAACAATGCTACTAGCTGCTCCTCGATTGGCACTCAGATTTACGGGGTAGAGCTAGGACTGGTCGACCCAGTGTCAGGATAATGTGACTGGGTGTGGTATCATGTAAAGCGACGTTAAACCCGAATTCACACACACACACACAACCGTTATGTAAAACGAATGTAGGTATAACAAAAACCCTTGCATCCCTATGAAATGATGCCAAAACTCATAAAATTTGCACAAATTACACTTTTGTATAATCTTAAGTGTAATTTAAGCACCTCGAAATATTTATTGTTTCACATGAATACTTTTCCTCTGATTCTTCAGTGGAATTCAAGTGGACTTGTTTTTTGCTCACCAAAATTCCAATGGAATTTCAGCGAATTAAACATTTCACTGGAAACCATCAGAATTCCAGTGGAATTCCACCGGAATTCTGGTGTCATTTTCAGTGGGGATGAGTACTTGGTTTGAAGCCATCTGAAAGTCTGGCGAAGCCCTGGACTGATACTGCGATCCCTGATTTATCAGGTGAGTATCATAACCACTATACCACAGAGGCTTCTAAAATTTTGAAATGACTCGTGATGAAAACAATTGGAAGATTCCATTTTGTCCAGAATGGGTAAATAACCCATGCCCACTTAACCCCAACTACCTTCCCTACTTACCACCACTCCCACAAAACCTATCCAGCCCATGCCAATGCACCCACCCCGTCCACCCAAACCTACCCAAATCTCACCCTACCTACATTAACCTATCTATCCTTAGCTCTACCACTGCCCACCCAACCCAACCCAACTAACTGTCCTACCCTACCCATCTCCACTTACCCAAACTTACCTATCCTATCCTATTTACCCTACCCTTCCCCACCCAAACGAATCAACCCTCCCCATCCCTACCTACCTCTATTCCACTCTACATACCCTACTTTCACAACTCCACCACACCCACCCCAACCTACGTAACCTACCCCACCAACCACAAATCACTCCAACCTACCCTACCCTTCCTAACACCACCCACCCACCAAACGTCATCCACCTACCCAACCAACCCGTCTCCGTATGACCTTAGCTCTTGGTGGGACGTAAAACTCAAACTCTCACTGACCTACCCTATCCACCACACTTACCCCAACTAGATGGGATGCATCACGCTTCCTCGCAGAGCTGAAACCGACACGAGTACTGGTAAACAGCTTAGAGGATCTTAGCCTGCCCAGGCAAAGCTGTGCGAGTCGGCCCATCCAGTGCTTATAAACCCTATTGGTTTCATTGGGCGGCAGGGCTTGAGAAGTCATTTCATCTCAATGTCGGGTAAAAGTCCCACAAAATTGGAAGCAACGTCTCCAAAATGACCTTTACATTGTTGACGGGGACGTTAAACCTCAAATCAAACAAAAAAGAAAAAAAAAATACCCAAACCCCACCCTACTTACCATACCCTGCATACTTGAATGCTTCCTACCTACCCTTACCTACCACAATCCCACCCTACCTACCCTACCCACCGCACCAACCCTACCCCATCCCCGCCTCCACTTACCTTAACCTACCTACCCTATCCCATCAACCATACCCTACCCCACCCCGACGCACCGTCCCTACCCCTATTCCATTCTACCTACCCCACTAAAGCAACCCCATCCCACCCAACCCCAACCTACCTACCCTAACCAACCAACCACAAATTACCCCGACTACCAAACCCATCCTTACACCACCCACCCCACTCAACCTCAACTACCTACTCTACCCTATCCACCCCACTTATCCTAACACCACCCTACTTACCCTACCCTGCCTACTACAAATGTACCCTACCTACCCCTACCTGCCCCAATCCCACCCTACTTTCCCTACCCTAACAACCTCACCTACCTACCCTCCCCCATCCCCACCCGACCCCAGCCTACCTACCCTACCATATCCAACTATCCCAACCACACCTTATCTACTTTACACCCATCTACCCTACCCCACCCAATCCCGAAACGCACCCACCGTAACCCAATTCAACCCTACCTAATCCTACCACACCCACCCATCCCCAACCTATACACCCACCTAACCAAACCCCACCCACCTAGCTACCGTACTCTAACTACACAAACCCCTCCCCACCCAACCTATCCTACCTCACTCCACACCAATGCACCCATCCTACCCATCCCCAACCTGCCCCAATATCTTCCTAGCTACCCTTCTTTACTGAACCTTACCCTAACCCACCCAACCCCAACTTGCCTACCCTACCAATTCCAACCCCACCGTACCCTACATGCCCACCCAACCCCCACCTACCCCTACCCTACCCTATCCCACCCACCCCACCCACCTACCCTAAAGTACCCTACTCCAGCCCACCCCAAGCTACCCTCACCACAACACCTCCACCCCATCCAACCCCAGTCACAACAATTGTATTCAGATGGTCTAGGCCACCTATATGCTAGTAGATGATAATCAAAGTACTGAAAGTACTGAGGAAAGTTGATTTATGAGGAATAATTACTATATAACAATGTTAGTCGTAGGTCAAGTAGTTATCTAGATATTTTGTTGAAGAACATCTAGAGACAAACTTCACATATCACAGGTCCTGGTGTACGAATGTCATTTGACTGGTGCCACACCAGTAACCTGAAGAGGGTTAAAAATTCGACAAAGTAAAAAAAAATGTTCATCGATTGTTTCGAGTTTAGCGACAGGTAAACCCTAGTGGATCAGTTTTGTCTTCTCTAAGAGAAAGGGGGGAAAGAGATAGAAGAGACAGAGGAGAAGATTTGTTGTTTGTTTGAGTTGAGGTTTAACGTCCCCGTCGACACTGAAGGTCATTTTGGAGACGTTGCTTCCAATTTTGTGGGACTTTTACCCGACATTAAGAAGAAATGACTTCTCAAGCCCTGCCGCCCAATGAAACCAATAGGGTTTATAATCATGGACGAGCCGACTCGCACCGCTTTGCCTGGACAGGCTTTGATCCTATAAGCAGTTTACCAGTACTCGAGTGCGGGTCGGTTTCAGCTCTGCGTGGAAGCATCATGCAGCCCATATATTTCTTCAAGCCCCGAAGGGCGGGGGCCGTTGTAGAGATGAAAGTGAGGGACAGAGGAGAAAGAGGAAAATGAATGGAAGTGTAGAAACAGAAGAAATAACAACACTCCCCCACTCTACCGTTACCTGCTGCAAGGACAGCAGGTGTTGCCCAATTGTAGGTCGATACCAGCTGGACTTCCCAGTGACACGAGATACACATCGCCATTGCCTCAATCAACTACCCCCACGAAGAAAAAAACGGAAGGAAGAAAGATACACGTGTCTGCCAATTTCTTCATGGTCAAACCATAAATTTCTAAATTAGCTCAGTACATATCTGCTAATAATCTTACAGAGAAGTTCTCCTAGCGGGCACATGATATCTTACCAACGTCGCATTTATACGACGATGCACATATGTTTTGCAGCCGCTTGGAACTATGTTCCTTCTGGCGTCGGGACATAAAAAGGAGAATAACTTGACAAAACAGAACTAGAACTGTCAGAGGATCTGACTATAGCCCCGCTATAGCGCTATCAGGAAGGAAAACTAGAACTGTAAGAGGAGTTGCGATCACAAGGTATTTTAACATTAGAAGATCTCAAAAATTGTCTTCAAAAATTGTCTTAAGTTAAAAAAGGTGAAATAAGTGAAAAAAATTTTTTAAGGATAATGAAAAAAGAATAGGCACATCTTCAGACTTATATAAAAACACCTGTAAAGTTTCATAAGGATTGACCTAGAAGTGAAAGAGGAGTTGCGGTCACAAGGTAGCACTCCCTATACATTTTAACATTAGTAGACCTCCAAAATTGTCTAAGTTAAAAAAGGAGAAATAAGTGAAAAAAATTATTTAAGGATAATGAAAAAAGAATATGCACATCTTCAGGCATACATGAAAGCACCTGTAAAGTTTCAAAAGGATTGACCTACAACTGTAAGAGGAGTTGCGGTCACAAGGTAGCTACTCCCTATACATTTTAACATTAGTAGATCTCAAAAATTGTCTAAGTTAAAAAAGGTGAAATAAGTGAAAAAAATTATTCAAGGATAATGAAAAAAGAATATACACATCTTCAGACCTATATGAAAACACCTGTAAAGTTTCAAAAGGATTGACTTAGAACTGTAAGAGAAGTTGCGGTCACAAGGTACCCACTATCAAATATTACAGACAGACAGACGGAATTCCGGACAAGTCAAATCCAATATAGCCCCCACTTTGTCAAAGCTATTGAGGTAAATAAAAATCAAAAATGAGTTCCTTTAAGAGCAAAAAATCATTCATAAGAAAGAAGATGGGTCATACTACGTAGTTTCGGCTATAAAAGCCTCATCAGTGACCCTGTAATGATCCGGCAAAGAAAGACAGAGGAAACATACTGCAATTTTGCAAATTTCGAATAGGCAGTCGATTCAAAAACTGATAAAAATCAAAATGGGGTCCAAATAATTAAAAACCTGTCTAGAATATGAGTCTAAACCAATAATTTATATCCGATTTCTCAGAATATTCACGCTGATCTCAAAGGACCAAAAGTAAAATATAAAGTCTGTTAATTAATCAAACCAAATGAGTTTAAGTCACTGTTTGCAAAGCTTTGCAGTGTGAAAAATGTCAGATATACTGGTTGCGAAACATTTACAGTGTGCTAAAAGCATTTTGTATTTGCACTCTCTTTGTAGTGGCACAGATATGCTTGCAAAATGTTTGCACCAATCTGTTGCAAAGCACTTGCAAAGGGTATGCAACCGGTTATTTCACTGGAACAAATGTACTCTGCGAATGGACTGCAAAGGATTATTTTTGTATCGGATTCCGGAAATAGGAAAACTGCGCTTTTCAAAAACATGGTTTTTATTGTTGAAACTGAAAGCGATAACTTTTTCGCAAATTTGATAGATTCTTTGTGACTGAACTTTTATTATGCATGAATAAATTATTAGATATGACCTAAATTTCTATTTGGCAATTATTTTGATGCATCACAAAGAAATAAAGGTTTTGGTGTAGCAAAAGTAGTAATGTCAGCAGCACTGTCCTCTTTTCAATCATTACATACTATTTCCACACATTTGTAGGTTCCATCCAATTCTGTTCCATAAATGTATATTCATGGCATGTATTTTGCCAAAGATACTATAAATAGTGATGGTAGTGGTTATTTAGGTCTAACTGGGGGTGCACACTTAATGTCCGGGAATTATCATGGAAATGTACGGGAATTGTCCGGGAAAAGACCAGGAAATGTGGGGTAGCGATGCGTTATCCCTAATATCTCCACTTCTGATGGTCAGAAATTAATAAAATTAGTATCAAATAAACTTTTAAGCTCCGATCTATAACATTATATTAAAATACATTTTTTGAAGTTACTTGTCCGGAAAATTCCCTGATTGTGTCCTGAATGTTGGGGGTAGTGGTGTGTTATCCCTAATATCTCAATTTTGGGTGATCAGAATCTACTAAGATTAGTATCAAATAAAATTTTAAGCTCCATTCTTAAGGATTATTACAAATAGTTTTAATCTTTTAACATTTTTGGGGTCCAGATTTGAAGAAAATTTGTCCGGCGAAATTCAATCATCTAGGTCTAACTGGGTGTATTTGATTACTTTTTGCCTCTGATCTATGATCCTGGGAGGAGTGTGTGTAGGTGGGGTACGTTAAACTCATGTAAAACAGTTTTTATTGATCTGTTTGGAAAGGAGACTTGCAGTAATTAGATTTGCACAAACACTTCATCAGGAATATCAGAGTAAGGCTTCATGGCACTAATACCGTGTCTTAAACCAAAGCAAAACTTAAAAATTGTCTCTCCGAAACAGTCCGCTGCAAGATATGTCCTAAATTTCTATTATGCACTTCTCTTGATGCATCATAAAGAAAATAAGAGTTTGGTATAGGTAGCACTGCAGTAAATATTGGAAGGTGCCGGGTTCATAAACTTCATAAAAGACCATACGAAGCACGGTTACTAGCAAATTCAAGCGCTTGTACCACCACTGAACTTAACTTCATGTTTGACTGCCATCAACAAGTTTTGGTCTATAAAAATTCTAATGAAGTTTAAAATAAATTGAAATCCAGGCGGTTTCTTGCTTCAAGTCTGTCTACTTATGATTTTTCTACCCTTTACACTACACTTTCTCATAATCTTATAATAGAAAAACTTAATGATTTAATTGAATGGACATTTCATAGGGAAGATCCCTCTATCTTGCATGTAATGTAAGAAATGCTTGTTTCACTTCTGAAGAGCATAAAAATCATACTTTATGGTCATGTCAGAATTTGTGTGAAGCTCTCACCTTTCTACTTGACAATATTTACATAAGATTTGGTACTAAGTTATTTAGACAAATTGTGGGTATTCCGACGGATTGCGCACCACTCATGGCTGATTTCTTTTTGTTTTGTTATGAGAGAGACTTCATGATGCCCCTTTCTGCTGAAAACGAGTCTGAAATCATTGAAGCGTTTAGCTCCACTTCTAGATACTTGGATGATTTATTAAATATTGATAATACCTATTTCGATGGTTTGATCAGTCAAATTTACCCCCCCCCCCCCCCCCAGAACTTCAGTTAAATAAAGCAAATTCTTCTGATACCGAGGCCCCGTTTTTGGATTTACATCTATCTATTGTAGATGGGTTTGTTTCGTGCAAAATTTATGATAAACGCGATGATTTTGATTTTGAGATTGTAAATTTTCTTTTTTTGGATGGTGATGATCCTCGTGCGCCATCCTATGGCGTTTATATTTCGCAATTCGATTTGCCAGAGTGTGTAGTCATGTAACCGAGTTCAACACACGTAATCAATTTTTTTTACGCCTAAACTTCTTAATCAGGGTTATCGGTACCATAAACTACCCAAATCCTTTTCAAAATTTTATAGACGTCATTCTGGTTTAATTTCAAAATTCAATATTGGACTTAAATCTCTTCTGCAACAAGGTCTATCGGAACCCGAATTTTATGGTGACTAAGTATACAAATTCAGAAAAAAATATATAACCGCAATGACTTCAGCACCCAATTTCGTAAAATCATTCTTCGATATAAAATAATTGGGTACAACATAAATGCTATACGACAGACTGCATGGATGGTAGTTAACCAAATCACGATTGACAACTTTGCTTCCCTCTTTAATTGCACGCCTGTGGATCAGGTCTCAGCTTCTATGATGGTTCCTGTGTAAAGGCTTTTTGAGAATTAGAGAGATCTAATTCAAGGTAATGTTGGCTGATGCCTGATGCTCTATCTCTGGTCGGGCCCATCGGAGTCTAACTTGGTTTTCTTTTGCTCCAGCATTTCAGTGGTTTCCTAGCCGTCGAGTCCTCACCGTTGGTTCAGCTCTGTGGTTGTTTGATTATTTGTGTTCACGGAGATGTTGCACTGATGAGTTAGGAGGCCTTCATGTGGACTGAACAAATTGTTTGTCTAAATCGCGATGGAAATAAGGGCGAGGATTGTCGCCATGTAAAATCGATTTAAGCCCCCCAGTGGAATTCGTTTCCGCTGACCGTTCCAAGGCGGTTCTTCTGTCGCGATTTATTTTTGTTATGGTTTGTCTTTCGGTGTTTGTGTCGCTTGTGTAATTTTATTTTGGATAGCCTATTGGCCTTTTTGTGGGAAGGTACTCTCCTTTTGGCTTTCCGGTATTGGTGTTTCCATTAGGTCTGTTGTCGCATGTTTGTGTGTCTTTCCCTTTGGTGTCTCTGATGGGAGCTATGGGTTGATTGTATCGATTCCTAATCATTGCCTCTACTTCTATTTTATCATTTTTGACCGAGCTTTTAGTTGCCTTCTAAATACCAGACTTGCTTTCATTGGATATAAATCCCATGTTTTATTTCAATGTGAGAAAATGATAGGTATAAGGGACTAACATGATGCATGTTTTTTATAAATATATCTGCAAGCTCAAAGAAATTGTTGCTGATTTTATATGATCACCCCTCCTTTAAAAATGTCCGTTGGTATTTACCTTTTCCCAACCTACCCCACCCATCCAACCCCACCTATCCATCCACTGGTAAACAATTCTGATTCTCCGTTCTAGTAGGTAAACAGATCAACATGTTTTTTGTCTCATTAACTGGTTGGGCTTGGATGGCTCTATTAACAAGTAAGGTTTGAAAAGTTTTGATTTTGTTTGATTTGAGGTTTAACGTCCCCGTCAACACTGTAAAGGTCATTTTGGAGACGTTGCTTCCAATTTTGTGGGACTTTTACCCGACATTGAGATGGAATGACATCTCAAGCCCTGTCGCCCAATGAAACCAATAGGGTTTATTAGCATGGACAGTCCGCCTCGCACTGCGGTTCCTGGACAGGCTTAGATCCTCTAAGCAGTTTACCAGTACTAGTGTGTGGGCCGGATTCAGCTCTGCGTGGAAGCATCGTGCAGCCCATATATTTCTTCAAGCCCCTATGGGCGGGGGCGGTGAAAAGTTTTGAATGTGTTGTTTTTGTGGCAGCAGGTATAAGGTTACTATTGTCGCCTATGGAAAATATTTAGTGGTCTATAGCAAAGGTAGAAATGTTAGCAGCACTGTCCTGTTTCGGTCATTACATGCTACAGTAGAATTCCGCTTAAAGAACACCCCTTTATTAGGACCACTCCACTATTAAGACCGATTTTAACATTCCCAAATTATTTTCTATATAACTCATTGCTATGTATTCCGATAAAAGAGACGAACCCGCTATTCAGTATTAAGACCGTTTTCAAAAGACCATATCTGTCATTAATGTTCGCTATTTTGCCATGGATAATGTAAAAATGTGATGGTAGTGCTAATTTAGGTCTAACTGGGGGTATTTGATGATTTTTTGCCTCTGATCTTTGTTCTTGGGAGCGGGGTGTACTTTAAAGCCATGTAAATCAGTTTTATCGATGTGTTTGGAAAGAAGACTTGCAGTAACTACATTTGCAGAAACACAAGAAAAAATCTACTTCATCTGGAATATCAGAGTCAGGTTTCATGGCACTAGGACTATGTCTCCTACCAAAGCAAAACTTAAAACTCGTTTCTCCTAAACAGCCCGCTGCAATATCCCGTTAATTTTTCTCATCCGTTATATGTTCTTATTTATTGTATTCATGTCAAAAGGTTGTTAACAGATGAATGCAGCTGTTAATCATGGCATTAAGGCATTAATAAACATTTTCTTGGCAGTTTTGTCTTCAAAATATCCTAAACATTTGTTTAGTTTAAATAGGGGGTGTAGGTGTGAAAATAGCCTTAAAAATGAGTATTGGTGCTATTTAGGCACAATTCTGTGCATTTTAGGAAAGAATTGTTCCAAAGACATTGGAGATGAAACACTGGTGCAAGCCATTGTCTAGGTTACATTCCAGAAAGAGGTTAACTTTGCACTTCTCAAAAACATTTAGTTTGTTCGGCTTTCATAGTTGAATAAGAAAGCGATAACGTTTTCGCAAACTTGAAAGATTCTTTGTGACTGAACTTTTATAGTGATAAGTAAATTATTAGATATGACCTAAATTTCTATTTGGCAATTCTTTTGATGCATCTTTCTTTGTGACTGAATCTTAAAGCCATGTAAATCAGATTTTCTTGATGTGTTTGAAAAGAAGACTTGCAGTAAATGCATTTGCAGAAACACAAGAAAGAATCTACTTCATCTGGTTTATAAGAGTAAAGTTTCATGGCACTAGGACTATGTCTCAAACCAAAGCAAAACTTCACAATTGTCTCTCCGATACAGCCCGCTGCAATATCCCGATAAGTTTTCTCGTCTGTTATATGTTCTATTTTATTGTATTCATGACAAAAGGATTCGATCAGATATATTCAGATATTTCTCATGGTATTAAGGTATTTGTAACATTTTCTTGGCAGTTTTGTCTTCAAAAATCCCAAAATCTGTAAGTTTTTACTTTAAATAGGGGGTGTAGGTGCGAAAATAGCCATAAACATTTTTATATTAGTTTTTGTGGGTGCAGGTAAGTCGCCACACATTTGTAGTTCTAACTAAGTCTGTTTCATATAATGTATCTACATGGCATGCATTTTGCCATGGATAATGTACAAATACGATGGTAGTGTTAATTTAGGTCTAACTGGGTCTATTTGATGAGTGTTTGCCTCTGATCTTTGTTCTTGGGAGGGGGTGTACTTTAAAGGCATGTAAATAAGTTTTTATTGATGTGTTTGAAAAGAAAACTTGCAGAAAATGCATTTGCAGAAACACAAGACAGAATCTGGAATATAAGAGTAAGCTTTCATGGCACTAGGACTATTTCTCAAACCAAAGCAAAACTTAAAAATTGTCTCCCCGAAACAGCCTGCTGCATTATCCGGATAGGTTTTCCCATCCGTTATATGTTCTAATTTATTGTATTCATGTCAAAATGATTCGAATAGATTGAATATATTCAGATATTTCTCAAGGCATTTTTAAACATTTTCTTGGCAGTTTTGTTTTCAAAATACCCTCAAAATTGTATTTTTTACTTTAAATTGGGATGTAGTGTGAAAATAGCCAAAACAAATTGTATGTGTAGTTTTTGTTGGTGCAGTTAAGTCGCCTGTGGAAATATTTAGTGATAAACTCCCAATAGCAAAGGCAGAAATGTCAGCAGCACTGTCAATCGGGCTGAGGGCAATGGACATTTAATATTTTTGTGACTTACTGAGTAAGTTAATTGTATCGATTCCTGATCTTTATTTTACTTCTACTGTGATTGAATTCCATTTAAATAGACGTAATTATTCATGTACCTGTTTAATAAAAAATCTTTGTAGGCTTCACTAAATCCCTTGAATTTTATCTACTTCACAAAAACGTGCTTATGACATTAGAAATGTATATACTGACTAGCGTAAGCACTGACAGTAATCATGGTAATGTTGGTGAATTTATTTTCTATACTTTTCCATATTTTTGCTCGCAAACATCATTAGAACTACCTCCAGTAGTAACCACAACCTACATGTATATTTTGTGCAAAAAAGTAAAATAATAAACATTGAAAACTCTATTGCATCCATTGCGACAACACATCTGTGTGCTATAATGGCACCTCTAAAAACTATGGCACTAGCACTTTGCATCTTCTCTTCCTAGCACTTGTGCTTTATAATATATATAGCTGGAGTCAAAAGAACTGCTGATAGCATTTTTTTCAATAAGTATAAATGAATAAACTGATTTTTCTTCCTGGTTTATGGCCAGTTTGAATTTGGGGGGTGCAATTATTGTCCCTTTCTGAAAAAAAGCACTTGGGTGTGGGCAAATGTCCATACCAAAAATAAGCAGTGGGGGGTGGGGGATATCCGGTATGCCGGTATTTTCAACTGGGGGAGCGAAAGAAGTCCGTTAATACATTTTTCATGGGGGGTGGCAAATGTCCTGGAAACGGACTACATTACTAACACAACAATTCTCAGGACCTTGTTTATTCAAGAGAGCACAAATTTATTCAAGTGAGCACAGGATAGCCAGGGACAAGGATGGACTAAAGGATGTCATGTTTTATATGACTTAAACCGATTAGCCAATGTAACAGTAAACAGATGAGTACTGTGGCACGTTCAAAATAGGCCTTTTTATTAATTACATTTTTTATAATTAATTTTGATAGAAACAAATAAACAGGTACCAGAGTTAAGTATAATGTAACCTCTATTATTGAAAATGCTCATATATCACTGCTGAGTATATGGTTCTGTTTTAATTCCAGGGTGGAAAATGCCATTTTCTGGTATATGTCGGCATTTTCCAGTATTTGCCGGTATTTACCGGTAAATGCCACCGGCATGGAAAATACACATATTTACCGGCATTTTGCAAACCATGAAAGGAAAACTTAAAAATCGTCTCTCAGAAACAGCCCGCCGCAATATCCCGATAAGTTTTCTCACCCGTTATATATATTAATTTATTGTGTTCATGTCAAAAGGATACGAATATATATATTCAGATATTTCTTATGGCATTAAGGCATTTATAAACATTTTCCTGGCACGTTTGTCTTCAACATATCCTCAAAAATGTAATTTTTAATTTAAATAAGGGGTGTAGGTGGGAAAATAACCATAAAAATGTGAATGTGTAGTTTTTGTTGGTGCAGGTAAGTCGCCTATGGAAATATTTAGTGGTAAGCTCCCAATAGCAAAGGTAGAAATGTCAGCAGCATTGTCTTGTTTTCAGTAATTACATACTATTTCCACATATTTTTAGTTAAATCCAATTCTGTTTCATAAAATTTATCCTCATGGCATGTATTTTGCCATGGACAATGTAAAAATGTGATGTTAGGCATAATTTAGGTCTAACTGGGTGTATTTAATGAGTTTTTGCCTCCGATCTGGGTAGGGGGTGTATTTTAAAGGCATGTAAATCAGATTTTATTGGCAAGTTTAGAAAGAAGACGTGCAGTAATTGTTAATGCAGAAACACAGGAAAGAATCTACTTCATCTGGAATATAAGAGTAAGGTTTCATGGCACCAGGATTATGTCTCAAACCGAAGCAAAACTTAAACAGCCTGCTGCAATATCCAAATACGTTTTCTCATCCGCCATATGTTCTAATTTGTTGTATTCATGTCAAAAGGACGTGAACAGTTATATTCGGCTAATTATCGTGGTATTAAGGCATTTATAAACATTTCCTTGGCATTAATTTCTTCAAAATATCCTCAAAAATGTCATTTTCTTACATTAAGACTAGGACTATGTTTCAAAACCAAAGCAAATCTTAAAAATTGTCTCTCCGAAACAGCCCGCTGCAATATCCCGATAAGTTTTCTCATCCTTTATATATTCAAATTTATTGTATTCATGTCAGAAGGATGTAAACAGATACATTCAGCTATTTCTCATGGAATTAACTTGCTCCTGTTTCAACAGGGAATTTCATCCCCATTCACTACAGAAGGAAGGTGACCTGTATATTTTATTCCCTACAGACAAGTGAGGCCGAAAACGCTTGTTTAAACGAAAGGTTGGTTTGAAAAGCAGGAGATCATTTGCCAAATATGAGATCCACGATTGTGATAAAAATTAGTATTGAGGTGATTCGGTTCCGAAAGAACAATATTTTATTAACTACTAATGAAATAATCTGTTAGATGAGAACGTACTTTTCAAAACTAAGTGATAAGTGTCCGATTCTGTGAACTTTGGAGTCACATAAAATGAAAAATTACTAATCTAATAACGTTTATAAAATGCATCTTTCATTCTTTGATGTGCAGAGTGATGGAGAATGAAAAGGTGACCCACACACAGTAAAAACACATATGCTAGACACAAATGAGGTTATCTTCCGTCCAGTGTGCGGCTCACCAGCGCAGGATGATACACATAGTTGAATCTGGAAGCGATAAGTTTTTCGCAAACTTAAAAAATTCTTTGTGACTGAACTTTTATTATGCATAAGTAAATTATCAGATATGACCTAAATTTTTATTTGGTAATTCTTTTGGTAGGGCATAAACAATAAGGATTCGGTATTGGTAGCATTGCACTAGATACTTGGGGAAGCCGGGTTTTATCACTTTCGGACCGAGCTTTTAGTTGCGTTCTAAATACCAGGCCGGCTTCCACTGGATATATATCCTATGTTTTATTTAAATGTGAGAAAATGACAGGTGGAAGGGACTTAAATGATGCATATTTATTAATATATCTGCAAGATCAACGAAATTGTTGCTGATTTTATATGGTCACCCCTCCTTTAAAAATGTTGGTTTGTATTTCCTCCGTTCGAGTCGGTAAACAATTATGGTTGACGGTAATTTGAAAAGGAGCAGCTCGACATGTGGATTTTTTTCTCATTACCTTGTTAGGCTAGGATGGTTCTTTAAGCAAGCAAGGTTTGAAAAGTTGTGTATGTGTAGTTTTTGAGGGCGTAGGTAAGTCGCCTATGGAAATATTTAGTGTTAAGCTCCGAATAGCAAAGGTAGAAATGTCAACAGCACTGTCCTGTTTTCAGTCATTACATACTATTTCCACACATTTGTAGTTCTATCCAATTCTGTTTCATAAAATGTATCTTCATGGCATGTATTTTGCCATGGATAATGTAAAACTTGAGATGATATTGCTAATTTAGGTCTAACAGTGTGTATGTGATGGGATTTTGCCACGGATCTATGTTCTTGTGAGGGGGAGGGGTGTACTTTAAAGCCATGTAAATGAATTTTATTGATGTGTTTAGAAAGAAGAATTGCAGTATTTGTAGAAACACAAGAAAGAATCAACTTCATCTGGAATATAAGAGTAAGGTTTCATGGCACTAGGACTATGTCTCAAACCAATGCAAATCTAAAAAATGTCTCTCCAAAACAGCCCGCTGCAATATCCCGATATCCCGATAAGTTTTCTCATCCGTTATACGATCTGTTTTATTGTATTCACCATGTCTCTCCAGAATAGCCCGCTGCAATATCCGGATAAGTTTTCTCATCCGTTATATGATCTAATTTATTGTATTCATCATGTCAGAAGGATGTGAACAGATATATTCAGCTATTTGCCATGGCATTAAGGCATTTATAAATGTTTTCTTGGCAGTTTTGTTTTCAAAATATCCTCACAAATGTCTTTTTTAAATAGGGGTAAAAAGGTGTAAAAATAGCCATAAAAATGAGTACTGTTGCTATTTAGGCATACTTCTGTGCATTTCAGGGAAGAATTGCTCCAAAGACATTGGATAATAAACACTGATGCAAGCCGGTGTTTGGGTTCTTTCTAGAAAGAGGTAAACTTTGCACTTTTCAAAAACATATGGTTTGTTCGGCTTTCCTAGTTGAATCTGAAAGCGATAACTTTTTCGCGAACTTGAAAGATTATTTCTGACTGAACTTTTATGAGTTAATTATTAGATATGGCCTAGATTTCTATTTGGCAATTCTTTTGATGCATCATAAAGAAATACGGTTCGATATTGGTAAGATTGCACTAGATACTGGGAGTTGCCGGTTTTATCACTTTTCGACCGAGCTTTTAGTTGCGTTCTAAATACCAGACTTGCTTCCATTGGATGTATATCCCATGTTTTGTTTCAATGTGAGAAAAGGACAGGTATAAGGGTCTAAAATGATGCATGTTTTATAAATATATCTGCAAGCTCAAAGAAATTTTTGCAGATTTTATATTGTCACCCCTTGTTTAAAAATGTTTTGTATTTTCTCCGTTCTAGTAGGTAAACAAACATGTTTGACTGTAACTTGAAAAGGAGCAGATCAACATGTGGAGTTTTTCTCTTTAACTTGTTGAGCTATAATGGTTCTATAAACAAGCAAGGTTTGAACAGTTTGGCATGTGCAGTTTTGTGGGCGCATGTTAGTCACTTTTGGAAATATTTAGTGTTAGACTTCCAATAGCAAAGATAGAAATGTCAGCAGCACTTTCCTGTTTTCAGTCATAACATACTATTTCCACACATTTGTAGTTACTTTCCAATTCTGTTTCATAAAATGTATCCTCATGGCATGCATTTTACCACGGATAATGTAAAAATGTGATGGTAGTGTGAATTTAGCACTAACTAGTTGTATTTGATGAGTTTTAGTCTCTGATCTATGTTTTTTGGATGGGGTGTACCTTAAAGCCATGTAAATTAATTTTATGGAAGTGTTTAGAAAGAAGACTTGCAGTAATTGCATTTGCAGAAACACAAGAAACACAAGAAAGAATCTACATGTACTTCATCTTGAATATAAGAGTAAGGTTTCATGAGTCTAGGACTATGTCTCAAACCAAAGAAAAACTTAAAAATTGTCTCTCCGAAACAGCCCGCTGCAATATCCCGATAAGTTATTTCATCCGTTATATGTTCTTATTTATTGTATTCATGTCAAAATAATGTTAGCAGATATATTCAGCTATTTCTCATGGCATTAAGTGGCTGCTATTTCAACAGGGAATTTAATCCCCATTCCCCACAGAAGGAAAGTGACCTGTATATTTTATTCCCTACAGACGAGGGAGGCCGAAAACGTTTGTTTAAATAAAAGGTTGGTTTGGAAATCAGGAGATCCTTTGCAAAATGTGAGATCCACCATTGTGATAAAAAATAGTATTGAGGTGATTCGTTTCCGAAAGAACAAGATTTTATAAACTACTAAAGAAACAAACTGTTAGATGATAACGTACACTTCAAAACTAAGTAATAAGTGTCCAATTCTGTAACCTCTGGAGTCACATGAAATGACAAGTTACAAATCAAATAACGTATATAAAATGCATCTTTCATTATTTGATGTGCAGAGTGATGCAGCATAAAAAGTGACAGATACACAGTACAAATATATATGTTAGACACAGAATAGGTTATCTTGCGTCCAGTGTGCGGCCCACCAGCGCGAACAAATGTAGCATGTTAGTAACATGAGATAGAAAATGTTTAGAAGGATAGATCTCGCGTAATGAATTTTGTAATGAAAAAGAAATGTAATTTTGTATGATGCATCTGAACAAATTTATTCACAAAATAAAACCGGTTGAACGGACGATTGTTCTGTATGTTGGAGGCTTTTACCCAACTGGCAAAGAAAATAGCCATAAAAATGAGTATTGGTGCTATTTAGGTATAATTCTGTGCATTTTAGGATAAAATTGTTCCAAAGACATTGGAGAGGAAATACTGATGCAAGCCGGTGTGTGGGCTCCATTTCAGAAAGAGGTAAGTTTTGCCCTTTTCGAAAACGTATAGTTTGCTCGGCATTCATAGTTGAATCTGAAACTGATAACCTTTTCGCAAACTTAAAAGATTCTTTGTGACTAAACATTTATTATGCATGGGTTAATTATCAGGTATGACCTAAATTTCTATTTGGCAATTCTTTTGATACGACATAAAGAAAATAAGGGTTCGGTATTGGTAGCATTGCACTAGATACTGGGAGGTGTCGGGTTTTATCACTTTCGGACCGAGCTTTTAGTTGAATAGAAATATATCCCATATTTTATTTCATTATGAGAAAATGACAGACGTAAGGGACCAAAATGATGCACGTTTTTCAACTATATCTGCAAGCCCATAGAAATTGTTGCTGATTTTATATGATCAACCCTCCTTTAAAAATGTGGGTTTGTATTTACTCCGTTCTAATCGGTAAACAAACATAGTTGACTGTAACGGGAAAAGGAGCAGATCAACATGTGGATTTTTTTCTCATTATCTTCTTGGGCTAGGATGGTTCTATAAACAAGCAAGATTTGAAAAGATTTGTTCGTGTAGATTTTGTGGGCGCAGGTAAGTCGCCTATGGAAATATTTAGTGTTCAGCCCCCAATACCATAGGTAGAATGTCAACAGCACTGTCCAGTTTTCAGTCATTAAAGGTGCATTATTGAGCTTCCGGGTCTCAATTTTTTTTCTGGTTTTTATCTTCAATGCATACTCCTTTGTCATGTGTACACTTTTGGAGCCAAATACAGCTTCAGAACTTTGTGAAAATGGTCGTTTTCATTCGTGTTTACCCTTCGCTCTGAACATGTGTTCGGAATTTCTGTTCTAAAAATAAATCTGTCGCTTAACACGTACATGGAGACAGTATCGTCTCTGAGTGTCGTTACTTATGGCATGCTATTCAGCGTCATATATTTTTCGGATTCATGCATGACCTAAGCAAATAAGGCCAAAAATGAACGTCGCATAACGTCATATATGGGGATTCTATTTTTGTCACTAACTAAAAATAGATCTAACTAGTGTTCGAAACATAGTTAGGGAATCCCTCTCAAACTCGTTTACCTGTCATCATAATTGTTCGCATTTTTGCATAAAATGCATTCATTTGTATTGTTTTAAAGAAAAATACCGGCTATATGTATTTTATTTTTGGAAGCATTTTTTCAAGATAGCTCAAAATGCACCTTTAAATACTATTTCCTCACATTTGTAGTTCAGTTAAATTTTGTTTCATAAAATGTGTCTTCATGGTATGTATTTTGCCATGGACAATTTGAAAATTTGTTGGTAGTGCGAATTTAGGTCTGTCTGGGTGTATTCTATGAGTTTTTGCCTCTGATCAATGTTCTTGGGAGGGGGTGCACTTCAAAGCCATTTTAATCATTTTATTGATATGTTAAGAAAGGAAACTTGCAATAATCATATTTGCAGAAACACAAGAAAGAATCTACTTCATCTGGAATATAGGAGTAAGGTACTAGGACTATGTCACAGACCAAATGAAATCTTAAAATTTGTCTCTCCGAAACAGCCCGCTGCAATATCCCGATAAGTTTTCTCATCCGTTATATGTTCTAATTTATTGTATTCATGTCAGAAGGATATGAACAGATATATTCAGCTATTTCTCATAGTATTAAGTGGCTCCTGTTTGAACAGGAAATTTCATCCCCATTCACTACAGCAGGAAAGTGACCTTTTATATTTATTGCCTACATACAAGAGAGGTCGAATACGTTTGCTTAAATGAAAGGTTGTTTGGAAAACAGGAGATTCTTTGCAAAATATGAGCTCCACGATTGTGATAAAAATAGTATTGAGGTGATTCGTTTCCGAAAGAACAAGATTTTATAATCTACTAAAGAAATAAACAGCTAGGCGATAACATACACCTCAGTCACATGAAATGACAAGTTACTAATCTAATAACGTATATAAAATGCATCTTTCACTCTTTGATGTGCAGAGTGATGGAACATGAAAAAGTGACACATACACAGTACTAACACATAAGTTAGACACAGATGAGGTTATCTTCTGTCCAGGGTGCGGCCCAACAGCTCAGGATGATACACGTGCAAATGTAGCATGGTAGTAACATGGGATAGGAAAGGTTTAAAAGGACAGATCTCGCGTAATGAATTTTGGAATGAAAAAGTAATGTAATTTTGTAAGATACATTTGAACAATTTTATTTACAAACTAATACCGGATGGACGGACGATTGTTCTGTATGTTGGAAACTTTAACCCAACTGCCACAGAAAATAGCCATAAGAATGAGTATTGGTGCTATTAAGGCACAATTCTGTGCATTTTAGGATAGAATTGTTACAAAGACATTGGGTTTCATTCCAACATATGGTTTGCTCGGCATTCATAGCTGAATCTGAAAGTGATAACTGTTTCGCAAACTTAAAAGATTCTTTGTGACTGAACTTATATTATGCATGAGTAAATTATCATATATGACCTAACTTTCTGTTTGGCAATTCTTTTGATACGTCATAAAGAAAATAAGGGTTTGGTATTGGCAGCATTGCACCAGATACTGGGAGGTGCCGGGTTTTAGTATATGAATTCAGAAAAATATATAACCGCAATGACTTCAGCACCCAATTTCGTAAAATCATTCTTCGATATAAAAAGATTGGGTACAACATGGATATTATACGACAGACTGCATGCATGGTAGTTAACCCAATCACGGTTGGCAACTTTGCTTACCTCTTTAATTGCACGCCGGTGGGTCAGGCCTCAGATTCTATGACGGCTCCAACGTAAAGGCTTATTGAGAATTAGAAAGATCTAATTCAAGGTAATGTTGGTTGGTGCCTGATGCTCTGTCTCTGGTCGGGCCCATCGGAGTCTAACTGTTGGTTTTCTTTTGCTCCAGCATTTCAGTGGCTTCTTGCTGTCGAGTCCTCACCGTTGGCTCACCTCTGTGGTTCTTTGATTTTTGTGTTCACGGAGATGTTGCACTGATGAGTTATGAGGCCTTCATGCGGACTGAACAAATTATTTGTCTAAATCGCGACGGAAGTAAGGGCGAGGATTGTGGCCACGTAAAATCGATTTAAGCCCCCCAGTGGAAATCTTCCACTGACCGTTCCAAGGCGGCTCTTCTGTGGCGATTTATTTATGTTGTTGTTTGTTACTTACTGTGTGTATCACTTTTGTCTTTTTATTTTGGATGGCCATATGGCCATTTTGTGGGAAAGTAACTGTCCTTATGGCCTTCCTTTGTTTAGGTTTCCATTATGGTCTTGTCGCTTAATGTTTGTATTTCTTTCCCTTTGGTGTCTTTTATGGGTGGAGTAAGTTAATTGTGTCAATTCCTGATCTTTGTTTTACTTCTACTTTATCACTTTTGGACCAAGGTTTTAGTTGCGTTCTAAATACCAGACCTGCTTCCACTGGCTATATATCTCATGTTTTATTCCAATGTAAGAAAATGACAGGTGTAAGGGACTAAAATGATGCATGTTTTAAAATATATCTGCAAGCCCATAGAAATTGTTGCTGTTTTAATATGGTCACCCGCCTTTAAAAATATTGGTTTGTATTTACTCCGTTCTAGTCGGTAAACAAACATGGTTGAAAAGAAGCAGATCAACAGGTTGATTTTTTTCTCATTATCTTCTTGGGTTAGGATGGTTCTATAAACAAGCGCGGTTTGAAAAGGTTTGTTTGTGTAGATTTTGTGGGCGCAGGTAAGTCGCCTATGGAAATATTTGTGGTTAAGCTCCCAATAGCAAAGGTAGAAATGTTAACAACAGCGTACTGTTTTCAGTCATTACATACTATTTCCACACAATTGTAGTTCTATCCAAATCTGTTTCATACAATGTATCTTCAAGACATGTATTTTGTCATAGATAATGCAAAAATGTGATGGTAGTGCGAATTTAGGTCTAACTGGGTGTATTCTATGGGTTTTTGCCTCTGATCTAAGTACTTTGGAGGGGGTGTACGTTAAAGCCATTTGATATTTTTATTGATGTATTTAGAAAGAAGATTTGCAGTTATTCTATTTGCACAAACACAAGAAAGAATCTACTTCATCTGGAATATAAGAGTAAGGTTTCATGGCACTAGGACTATGTCACAAACCAAAGCAAATCTTAAAAAATTGTCTCTCCGAAACAGCCCGCTGCAATATCCCGATAAGTTTTCTCATCCGTTATACGTTCTTATTTACTGTTTTCATGTCAGAAGGATGTGAACATATATATATTCAGCTATATCTCATGGCATTAAATGGCTCGTGTTTCCACTGGGAATTCCATCCTCATTCACTACAGAAGGAAGGTGACCTGTATATATTATTCCCTACAGACACGGGTGGCCGAAAACGTTTGTTTAAATAAACGGATGGGTTTGGAAACAGGAGATCATTTTCAAAATATGAGATACAAGATTGTGATTAAACAATTAGTATCCAGGTGATTCGTTTCCGAAAGAACAAGATTTTATAAACGACTAAAGAAATTAACTGTAATATGATAATAACGTACACTTCAAAACTAAGTGTTAAGTGTCAAATTCTGTAAACTCTGGAGTCACATGAAATGACAAGTTACTAATCTAATAACGAATATATAATGCATCTTTCATTCTTTGATGTGCAGATTGATGGAGCATGAAAAAGTGACACATACAGAGTAAAAACACATATGTTAGACACAGATGAGGTTATCTTCCGGCCAGTGTGCGGCCCACCAGCGCAGAATGATACACGTACAAATGTACCATGGTAGTAACATGAGATAGGAAAGGTTTCAAAGGATAGATCTCGCGTAATGAATTTTGTAATAAAAATAATGTAATATTGAAAGATACATTTGAACAAATTTATTGGCAAAATAATATCGGATGAACGGACGCTTGGTCTGTATGTTGAAGGCTTTTACCCAACTGCCACAGAAAATAGCCATAAAAATGAGTATTGGTGCTATTTAGGCATATATCTGTGCATTTTAGGATATAATTGTTCCAAGACATTGGAGAGGAAATACTGATGCAAGCGAGTGTCTGGATTCCATTCCAGAAAGAGGTAAACTTTGCATTTTCAAAAACATACGGTTTGCTCAACATTCATATTTGAATCTGTAAGCGATAACGTTTTCGCAAACTTAAAATATTCTTTGTGAATGAACTTTTATTATGCATGAGTAAATTATCAGTTATGACCTAATTTCTATTTGGCATTTCTTTTCATACGTCATAAAGAAAATTAGTTGTCGGTTTTGGTAGCATTAGATACTGGGAGGTGCCAGGTTTTATCACTTTAGGGCCGAGCTTTTAGTTGCGTTCTAAATACCAGACCTGCTTCTATTGAATATATATCCCATGTTTTATTTCACTGTGAGAAATTGACAGGCGTACTGGACTAAAATGATGCATGTTTTATAAATATATCTGCAAGCTCAAAGAAATTGTTGCCGATTTAATATGGTCACCCCTCGTTTAAAAATTGTTGCTTTGTATTTACTCAGTTCTAGTCGGTAAACAAACATGTTTGAGGTTTGAAAAGTTTTGTATGTGTAGTTTTTGTGGGCGCAGGTGGGTCGCCTATGGAAATATTTAGTATTAAGCTCCCAGTAGCAAAGATAGAAATGTTAGCAGCACTGTCCTTTTTTTCAGTCATTACATACTATTTCCACACATATGTAGTTCAATCCAATTCTGTTTTATAAAATGTATTTTCATGGCATGCATTTTGCAATGGATAATGTAGAAATGTGATAGTAGTGCCAATTTAGGTCTAACTGGGTATATTTGATGAGTTTTTTTCCTATGATCTATGTTCTTGGGAGGGGTGTACCTTAAAGCCATGCACATTAATTTTGATAAATGTGTTTAGAAAGAAGACTTGCAGTAATTGCATTTGCAGAAACACAATAAACACAAGACAGAATCTACTTCATCTGGAATATAAGAGTAAGGTTTCATGGCTCTAGGGAAATGTCTCAGACCAAAGCAAAACTTAAAATTTGTCTCTCCGAAACAGCCCGCTGCAATATCCCGATACGTTTTCTCATCCGTTATATGTTTTAATTATTGTATTCATGTCAAAACGTTGTTAACAGATACATCCAGCTATTACTCATGGCCTTAAGTGGCTCCTGTTTCAAAAGGGAATTTCATCCCGATTCACTACAGCAGGAAAGTGACCTGTATATTTATTCCCTACAGACACAGGAGGCCGAAAACGTTTGTTTAAATAAAAGGTTGGTTGGAAAAACATGATATCCTTTGCAAAATATGAGATCCACGATCGTGATACAAAATAGAATTGAGGTGAAACAAGATTTTATAAACTACTAAAGAAATAAACTGTTAGATGATAACGTACACTTCAATACTAAGTGAAAAGTGTCCAATTCTGTAACCTCTGGAGGCACATGAAATGACAAGTAACTAGTCTAATAACGTATGTATAATGCATCTTTCATTATTTGATGTGCAGAGTGATGGAGCATGAAAAAGTGACACATACACATTACAAACACATATGTTAGACACAGATGAGGTTATCTTCCGTCCAGTGTGCGGCCCATCAGCACAGGATGATACACATACAAATGTAGCATGGTAGTAAGTTGAGATAGGAAATATTTAAAAGGATAGATCTCACGTAATGAATTATGTAATAAGAAAGAAATGTAATTTTGTAAAATGTATTTGAACAAATGTATTCACAAAATAATACCGGTTGAACGGAAAGTATTGCTGATTTGGAGGCTTTTACACAACTGCAACAGAAAATAGCCATAAAATGAATATTGGTGCTATTTAGGCATAAGTCTGTGCATTTTAGGATAGAATTGTTCCAAATGCATTGGAGAGGAAATACTGATGCAAGCCGGTGTCTGGGTTCCATTCCATAACGCGGTAGACTTTGCAGTTTCAAAAACATATGGTTAGCTCGACTTTCATAATTGAATCTGGAAGCGATAACTTTTTCGCAAACTTAAAATATTCTTTGTGACTAACCTTTTATTATGCATGAGTAAATTATCATATATGACCTAAATTTCTATTTGGCAACATTTTTGTTACGTCATAAAGGGTTCGGTATTGGTAGCATTGCACTTGATACTGGGAGATGCCGGAATTTATCACTTCTGGACCGAGCGTTTAGTTGCGTACCAAATACCAGGCTTGCTTCCACTGAATACATACCCCATGTTTAATTTCAATAATGAAAATGACAGGTGTAAGGGACTTAAAGGATGCATGATATATAAATATATCTGCAAGCTCAACGAAAGTATTGCTGATTTTATATGGTCACCACTCTTTAATTTTTTTTTATTTACTTCGTTCTAGTCTGTAAACAAACATGGTTGACTGTAACTTGAAAAGGAGTAGAACAACATGTGGATTGTTTTCTCATTATCTTGTTTTGGCTAGGATGGTTCTATAATAAAAGCAAGGTTTGAGAA
The DNA here is from genome assembly GCA_963580285.1 of Lucinisca nassula. Classification (NCBI taxonomy): domain Eukaryota; kingdom Metazoa; phylum Mollusca; class Bivalvia; order Lucinida; family Lucinidae; genus Lucinisca; species Lucinisca nassula. Next base: position 176,454 of record CAUZLF010000608.1, read on the forward strand.
CGTTTGTATATGTAGTTTTTTTCGGCGCAGGTTGGTCACCAGTTGAAAAATTTAGTGTTAAGCTCCCAGTTATCCCAGTATATCTACGAAACTTATCCAAACCACTTTTGGCTCAACAAGTAAAGACCTCTCTGCCTTCCGTGGCGGTACCAGGGCCCATACGTCCCCGACAGCACAGCTCCCCCTTGCAGAGTTACTAGGTGACTGGGCCCCTTAACTTGCTTAGAATGAGAGGGTGGATAGCTCCATCCTAAATGATTCAAGTGATGGAGCCTCAGCTACAGAAGCTGGTACAGAATTCCACAAAGGTACGGTACGAGGGAAAAAGCTAAACATTAAAGAATCCGATGATGTTGACAACTTCTGAACTTCCTGGAGTGTGTGGCTCTGGTCATTGCTGTGACTGGGGTCAAGTAATCAGCGGCAGGTATATCAACAAACTCCTGAACCCTTTTGTACAGTAGGGTGAGCTGAGTCTTTGACCGTCTGGTTTCCAGGGGCTCCTACTGTAGGTGATCGAGCATGGATGATACTTTTGGACCGAGCGTTTAGTTGCGTTCGAAATACCAGACTTGTTTCCACTGGAGATGTATTCCATGTTTTATTTCAATGTGAGAAAATGACAGGTGAAAGGGACTAATATAATGCATGTTTTATAAATATATCTGCAAGTTCAAAGAAATTATTTCTGATTTTATATGGTTACCCCTCCTTGAAAAATGTTGTTTTTATTTACTTCGAGTCGGTAAACAAACATGGTTGACTGTATATTGAAAAGGAGCTGATGAATATGTGGATTTTTTCTCATTAACTTGTTGGGCTGGGAAGGTTCTAAAAAAACATGGTTTGAAAAGTTTTGCATTTGTAGTTTTTGTGGGCGCAGGAAAGTCGCCAATGGTAATATTAAGTGTTAAGTGCCAAGTAACGAAGATAGAAATGTCAGCAGCACTGTCCTTTTTCAGTCATTACATACTATTTCCACAAATTTGTAGTTCTATCCAATTCTGTTTTATAAAATGTATCTTCATCGCATGCATTTTGCAATGGATAATGTAGAAATGTGATGGTAGTGCGAGTTTAGGTCTAACTGGGTGTATTTGATAAGTTTGTGCCTTTGATCTATGTTCTTGGGAGGAGGGTGTATCTAAAGTCATGTCAAATATTTTTTACTGATGTGTTTAGAAAGAAGACGGGCAATAATTGCATTTGCAGAAACACAAGAAATACAAGAAAGAATCTACTTCATCTGAAATATAAGAGTAAGGCCTACAGACACCGGAGGCCGAAAATGTTTGTTTAAGTAAAAGGCTGGTTTTGAAAACAGGAGATCCTTTGCAAAATATGAGATCCACGATCGTGATAAAAAATAGTATTGAGGTGATTCGTTTCCGAAAGAACAAGATTTTATAAACTACTAAAGAAATAAACTGTCAGACGAAAACGTACACTTCAAAAAGTGACAAAGGGTCAATTCTGTAAACTCTGGAGTCGCATAAAATGACAAGTTACTAGTCTAATAACGTATATATAATGCATCTTTCATTCTTTGATGTGCAGAGTGATGGAGCATGAAAACGTGACACATACACGGTACAAATATATATGTTAGACACAGATGAGGTCCAGTGTGCGGCCCAACAGCGCAGGATGATACACGTACAAACGAAGCATGGTAGTAACTTGTGATAGGAAAGGTTTTAAAGGATAGATCTTGAGTAATGAATTTTTTAATAAAAAGAAATGTAATTTTGTAAAATGCATTTGAACAATTTTATTCACAAAATAATACCGGTTAAACGGAAGATTGTTCTGTATGTTGGAGGCATTTACCCAACTGCCACAGAAAATAGCCATAAAATGAGTATTGCTGCTATTTAAGCATATATCAGTGCATTTTAGAATAAAATTGATCAAAATGCATTGGAGAGGAAATACTGATGGAAGCCTGTGTCTGGGTTCCATTCATGAAAGAGGTAAACTTTGCACTTTTTAAAAACATATGGTTTGCTCGGCTTTCATAGTTGAATCTGGAAGCGAAAACTTTTTCGCAAACTTAAAATATTCATTGTGACGGAACTTTTATTATGCATGAGTAAATTATCATATATGACCTAAATTTCTATTTGGCAATATTTTAGGGTTCGGTATTGGTAGCGTTGCTCTTGATACTGGGAGATGCCGGAATTTATCACTTATGGACCGAGCGTTTAGTTGCGTTCTAAATACCAGGCTTGCTTCCACTGAATACATACCCCATGTTTAATTTCAATAATGAAAATGACAGGTGTAAGGGACTTAAATGATGCATGATATATAAATATATCTGCAGGCTAAACGAAAGTATTGCTGATTTTATATGGTCACCCCTCCTTGAAAAATGTTTTTATTATTTACTTCGTTCTAGTCTGTAAACAAACATGGTTGACTGTAACTTGAAAAGGAGAAGTCCAACATGTGGATTTTTTTCTCATTATCTTGTTTTGGCTAGGATGGTTCTATAATAAAAGCAAGGTTTGAAAACTTTTGTATGTGTAGTTTTTTTCGGCGCAGGTAGGTCACCTATTGAAAAATTTAGTGTTAAGCTCCCAGTTATCCCAGTATATCAAAGAAAATAATCCCAGCCACTTTTGGCTCAACAAGTAAAGACCTCTCTGCCTTCCGTGGCGGTACCAGGGCCCATACGTCCCCGACAGCACAGCTCCCCCTTGCAGAGTTACTAGGTGACTGGGCCCCTTAACTTGCTAAACATTTTCGCAAACTTAAAAGGATAACCCTTTTATAGAACATATTTAACATCACTGCAGCTGGTGTGTGGGAATGTGTGGCGGCGGTAAAACGTCTCCCTGCCCTACATCATAGTGTAGATTATATTTTCTTGTCCTTTGGGATCATTGATTCCATTGTGGAATTTTGAAAATAGCTGAGGGTCACTGATGAGGCCTAATTGGCCGAAACTAGCTAGTCTGGTCCAGAAAACATGTACACTCCATATTTTTCACTTCCGTGGTGTAATCCTTGCTTCCAAAGGATAACCCTTTTATAGAACATATTTAAAATATTCTTTGTGACTGGGAGATACCGGAATTTGTCAATTCTGGACCTAGCAGTAAGTTGCGTTCTAAATACCAGACTTGCTTCCACTGAATACATACTCCGTGTTTAATTTCAATAATGAAAATGACAGGTGTAAGTGACTTAAATGATGCATTATAGATAAATATATCTGCAAGCTCAAAGAAAGTATTTCTGATTTTACATGGTCACCCCTCCTTGAAAAATGTTTTTTTTTATGTATATACTTCGTTCTAGTCTGTAAACAAACATGGTTGACTGTAACTTGAAAAGAAGTAGTTCAACATGTGGATTTTTTCTCATTAACTTGTTTGGCTAGGATGGTTCTATAACAAAAGCAAGGTTTGAAAACTTTTGTATGGGTATTTTTGTGGGCGCAGGTAAGTCACCTATTGAAAAGTTTAGTGTTAAGCTGCCAGTAACAAAGATTGAAATGTCAGCAGCACTTCCTTTTTTCAGTCATTACATACTTTTTCCACACATTTGTAGATCTATCCAATTCTGTTTTATAAAATGTATCTTCATGGCATGCACTTTGCAATGGATAATCTAGAAATGCGATGGTAGTGCGAGTTTTGGTCTAACTGGGTGTATTTGATAAGTTTTTGCCTTTGTTCTATGTTCTTGGGAGGGGGTGTACCTTAAAGCCATATAAATTATTTTTATTGATGTGTTTAGAAAGAAGACGTGCAGTAATTGCATTTGCAGAAACACCAGAAATACAAGAAAGAATCTACTTCATCTGGAATATAAGAGTAAGGTTTCATGGCTGTAGGACAATGTCTAAAAGCAAAGCAAAACTTCAAATTTGTCTCTCCTAAACAGCCCGCTGCAATATCCCGACAAGTATTCTCATCCGTAATATGTTTTAATTATTGTATTCATGTAAAAAAAAACTGTGAACAGATATATTCAGCTATTTCTCATGGCATTAAGTGGCTCCTGTTTCAACAGGGAATTTCATCCCAATTCACCACAACAGGAAAGTGACCTGTATATTTATTCCCTACAGAAACGGGAGGCCGAAAACGTTTGTTTAAATAAAAGGCTGGTTTGGAAAACAGGAGATCCTTTGCAAAATATGAGATCCACGATCGTGATAAAAATAGTATTGAGGTGATTCGTTTCCAAAAGTTCAATATTTTATAAACTACTAAAGAAATAAACTGTTAGACGATAACGCACACTTCAAAAAGTAATAAGTGGTCAATTCTGTAAACTCTGGAGTCACATGAAATGACAAGTTACTAGTCTAATAACGTATATATAATGCATCTTTCATTCTTTGATGTGCAGAGTGATGGAGCATGAAAACGTGACACATAAACGGTACAAATATTTATGTGAGACACAGATGAGGTTATCTTTCGTCCAGTGTACGGCCCCACAGCGCAGGATGATACACGTACAAATGTAGCATAGTAGTAACTTGTGATAGGAAAAGTATAAAGGATAGATCTCGAGTAATTAATTTTGTAATAAGAAAGAAATGTAATTTTGTAAAATGCATATGAACAAATGTATTCACAAAAGGACGATTGTTCTATATGTTGGAGGTATTTACCAAACTGCCACAGAAAATAGCCATAAAATGAGTATTGCGACGTAAAACGTCTCCCCGTGCATCAACCATAGTGCAGTTTATATTTTACTTTTGGTCCTTTGAGATCAGCGTGAATATTCTGAGAAATCAGAAATAAATTATTGGTTTAGACTAATATTCTAGACAGGTTGTTAATTATTTGGACCCCATTTTGGTTTATATCAGTCTTTGAATCGACTGCTTATTCGAAATTCGCAAAATTGCGGTGTGTTTCCTCCGGCTTTCTTTGCCGGATTTGTACAGGGTCACTGATGAGGCTTTATTAGCCGAAACTACGTAGTATGACCCATCTTCTTTCTTATGAATGTTTTCATTGCTCTTAAAGGAACTCATTTTTGATTTTTATTTGCCTTCACTGCAGCTGGTGTTGTGCCGTGTGGCGGCCGTAAAACGTCTCCCCGTGCATCAATCATAGTGCAGTTTATATTTTACTTTTGGTCCTTTGAGATCAGCGTGAATATTCTGAGAAATCAGAAATAAATTATTGGTTTAGACTAATATTCTAGACAGGTTTTTAATTATTTGGACCCCATTTTGGTTTATATCAGTCTTTGAATCGACTGCCTATTCGAAATTCGCAAAATTGCGGTGTGTTTTCTCCGGCTTTCTTTGCCGGATTTGTACAGGGTCACTGATGAGGCTTTATTAGCCGAAACTACGTAGTATGACCCATCTTCTTTCTTATGAATGTTTTCATTGCTCTTAAAGGAACTCATTTTTGATTTTTATTTGCTGCTATTTAAGCATAATTCTGTGCATTTTAGAATATATTTGTTCAAAATGCATTGGAGAGGAAACAGTGATGGAAGCCTGTGTCTGGATTCCATTCATGAAAGAGGTAAACTTTGCACTTTTCAAAAACATATGGTTTGCTCGGCTTTCATAGTTAAATCTGGAAGCGAAAACTTTTTCGCAAACTTAAAATATTCTTTGTGACTGAACTTTTATTATGCATGAGTAAATTATCATATATGACCTATATTTCTATTTGGCAACATTTTTGTTACGTCATAAAGACAAAAAGGGTTCGGTATTGGTAGCATTGCACTTGATACTGGGAGATGCTGGAATTTATCACTTCTGGACCGAGCGTTTAGTTGCGTACTAAATACCAGGCTTGTTTCCACTGAATACATACCCCATGTTTAATTTCAATAATGAAAATGACAGGTGTAAGGGACTTAAAGGATGCATGATATATAAATATATCTGCAAGCTCAACTAAAGTATTGCTGATTTTATATGGTCACCCCTCCTTGAATTATTTTTAATTACTTCGTTCTGGTCTGTAAACAAACATGGTTGACTGTAACTTGAAAAGGAGAAGATCAACATGTGGATTGTTTTCTCATTATCTTGTTTTGGCTAGGATGGTTCTATAATAAAAGCAAGGTTTGGGAACGTTTGTATATGTAGTTTTTTTTTCGGCGCAGGTTGGTCACCAGTTGAAAAATTTAGTGTTAAGCTCCCAGTTATCCCAGTATATCTAAGAAACTTATCCCAGCCACTTTTGGCTCAACAAGTAAAGACCTCTCTGCCTTCCGTGGCGGTACCAGGGCCCATACGTCCCCGACAGCACAGCTCCCCCTTGCAGAGTTACTAGGTGACTGGGCCCCTTAACTTGCTTAGAATGAGAGGGTGGATAGCTCCATCCTAAATGATTCCAGTGATGGAGCCTCAGCTACAGAAGCTGGTACAGAATTCCACAAAGGTACGGTACGAGGGAAAAAGCTAAACATTAAAGAATCAGATGATGTTGACAACTGTCTGAACTTCCTGGAGTGTGTGGCTCTGGTCATTGCTGTGACTGGGGTCAAGTAATGAGCGGCAGGTATATCAACAATCTCCTGAACCCTTTTGTATAAGTAGGGTGAGCTGAGTCTTTGACCGTCTGGTTTCCAGGGGTTCCTACTGTAGGTGATCGAGCATGGATGATACTTTTGGACCGAGCGTTTAGTTGCGTTCGAAATACCAGACTTGTTCCCACTGGAAATGTATTGCATGTTTTATTTCAATGTGAGAAAATGACAGTGGACACATATAATGCATGTTTTATAAATATATCTGCAAGTTCAAAGAAATTATTTATGATTTTATATGGTCACCCCTCCTTGAAAAATGTTGTTTTTGTTTACTTCGAGTCGGTAAACAAACATGGTTGACTGTATCTTGAAAAGGAGCTGATGAATATGTGGATTTTTTTCTCATTAACTTGTTGGGCTAGGAAGGTTCTAAAAAACAAGGTTTGAAAAGTTTTGCATTTGTAGTTTTTGTGGGCGCAGGAAAGTCGCCAATGGAAATATTTAGTGTTAAGCGCCAAGTAACGAAGATAAAAATGTCAGCAGCACTGTCCTTTTTCAGTCATAACATACTATTTCCACAAATTTGTAGTTCTATCCAATTCTGTTTTATAAAATGTATCTTCATGACATGCATTTTGCAATGGATAATGTAGAAATGTGATGGTAGTGCGAGTTTAGGTCTATCTGGGTGTATTTGATAAGTTTTTGCCTTTGATCTATGTTTTTGGGAGGAGGGTGTATCTAAAGCCATGTCAATTATATTTTATTGATGTGTTTAGAAAGAAGACGGGCAGTAATTGCATTTGCAGAAACACAAGAAATTCAAGAAAGAATCTACTTCATCTGGAATATAAGAGTAAGGTTTCATGGCGCTTGGACAATATCGCAAACCAAAGCAAAACTTCAAACCTATCTCTCCGAAACAGCCCGCTGTAATATCCCCCGATAAGTTTTCTCATCCGTAATATGTTTTAATTATTGTATTCATGTCAAAAGGCTGTGATCAGATATATTCAGCTATATTTCTCATGGCATTAAGTGGCTCCTGTTTCAACAGGGAATTTCATCCCCATTCACTGCAGCAGAAAATAGACCTGTATATTTATTGCCTACAGACACGGGAGGCCGAAAATGTTTGTTTAAATAAAAGGCTGGTTTTGAAAACAGGAGATCCTTTGCAAAATATAAGATCCACGATCGTGATAAAAATTGGTATTGAGGTGATTCGTTTCCGAAAGAACAAGATTTTATAAACTACTAAAGAAATAAACTGTTAGACGATAACGTACACTTCAATAAGTGACAAAGGGTCAATTCTGTAAACTCTGGAGTCACATAAAATGACAAGTTACTAGTCTAATAACGTATATATAATGCATCTTTCATTCTTTGATGTGCAGAGTGATGGAGCATGAAAACGTGACACATACACGGTACAAATATATATGTTAGACACAGATGAGGTTATCTTACGTCCAGTGTGCGGCCCAACAGCGCAGGATGATACACGTACAAATGAAGCATGGTAGTAACTTGTGATAGGAAAGGTTATAAAGGATAGATCTTGAGTAATGAATTTTGTAATAAAAAGGAATGTAATTTTGTAAAATGCATTTGAACAATTTTATTCACAAAATAATACCGGTTAAACGGACGATTGTTCTGTATGTTGGAGACATTTACCCAACTGCCACAGAAAATAGCCATAAAATGAGTATTGCTGCTATTTAAGCATAATTCTGTGCATTAAAGAATAAAATTGATCAAAATGCATTGGAGAGGAAATACTGATGGAAGCCTGTGCCTGGGTTCCATTCATGAAAGAGGTAAACTTTGCACTTTTTGAAAACATATGGTTTGCTCGGCTTTCATAGTTGAATCTGGAAGCGAAAACTTTTTCGCAAACTTAAAATATTCTTTGTGACGGAACTTTTATCATGCATGAGTAAATTATAATATATGACCTAAATTTCTATTTGGCAATATTCTTGTTACGTCATAAAGACAAAAAAGGGTTCGGTATTGGTAGCATTGCTCTTGATACTGGGAGATGCCGGAATTTATCACTTCTGGACCGAGCGTTTAGTTGCGTTCTAAATACCAGGCTTGCTTCCACTGAATATATACCCCATGTTTAATTTCAATAATGAAAATGACAGTTGTAAGGGACTTAAATGATGCAAGATATATAAATATATCTGCAGGCTCAACGAAAGTATTGCTGATTTTATATGGTCACCCCTCCTTGAAAAATGTTTTTATTATTTACTTCGTTCTAGTCTGTAAACAAACATGGTTGACTGTAACTTGAAAAGGAGAAGATCAACATGTGGATTTTTTTCTCATTATCTTGTTTTGGCTAGGATGGTTCTATAATAAAAGCAAGGTTTGAAAACTTTTGTATGTGTAGTTTTTTCGGCGCAGGTAGGTCACCTATTGAAAAATTTAGTGTTAAGCTCCCAGTTATCCCAGTATATCAAAGGAAATAATCCCAGCCACTTTTGGCTCAACAAGTAAAGACCTCTCTGCCTTCCGTGGCGGTACCAGGGCCCATACGTCCCCGACAGCACAGCTCCCCCTTGCAGAGTTACTAGGTGACTGGGCCCCTTAACTTGCTAAACATTTTCGCAAACTTAAAATATTCTTTGTGACTGGTAGATACCGGAATTTGTCAAGTAAGTTGCGTTCTAAATACCAGATTTGCTTCCACTGAATACATACCCCGTGTTTAATTCAATAATGAAAATGACAGGTGTAAGGGTCTTAAATGATGCATTATAGATAAATATATCTGCAAGCTCAAAGAAAGTATTTCCGACTTTACATGGTCACCACTCCTTGAAAAATGTTTTTGTTTTATATATAAACTTCGTTCTAGTCTGTAAACAAACATGGTTGACTGTAACTTGAAAATAAGTAGATCAACATGTGGATTTTTTTTCTCATTAACTTGTTTGGCTAGGATGGTTCTATAATAAAAGCAAGGTTTGAAAACTTTTGTATGTGTAGTTTTTGTGGGCGCAGGTAGGTCACCTATTGAAAAGATTAGTGTTAAGCTGCCAGTAACAAAGATTGAAATGTCAGCAGCACTTCCTTTTTTCAGTCATTACATACTATTTCCACACATTTGTAGTTCTATCCAATTCTGTTGTATAAAATGTATCTTCATGGCATGCCATTTGCAATGGATAATGTAGAAATGCGATGGTAGTGCGAGTTTAGGTCTAACTGGGTGTATTTGATAAATTTTTGCCTTTGATCTATGTTCTTGGGAGGGGTGTACCTTAAAGCCATATAAATTATTTTTTATTGATGTGTTTAGAAAGAAGACGGGCAGTAATTGCATTTGCAGAAACACAAGAAATACAAGAAAGAATCCACTTCATCTGGAATATAAGAGTAAGGTTTCATGGCTGTAGGACAATGTCTCAAAGCAAAGCAAAACTTCAAATTTGTCTCTCCTAAACAGCCCGCTGCAATATCCCGATAAGTTTTCTCATCCGTAATATGTTTTAATTATTGTATTGATGTCAAAAAGCTGTGATCAGATATATTCAGCTATTTTTCTCATGGCATAAAGTGGCTCCTGTTTCAACAGGGAATTTCATCCCCATTCACTGCAGCAGGAAAGTGACCTGTATATTTATTGCCTACAGACACCGGAGGCCGAAAATGTTTGTTAATGTAAAAGGCTGGTTTTGATAACAGGAGATCCTTTGCAAAATATGAGATCCACGATCGTGATAAAAAATAGTATTGAGGTGATTCGTTTCCGAAAGAACAAGATTTTATAAACTACTAAAGAAATAAACTGTTAGACGAAAACGTACACTTCAAAAAGTGACAAAGGGATAATTCTGTAAACTCTGGAGTCACATAAAATGACAAGTTACTAGTCTAATAACGTATATATAATGCATCTTTCATTCTTTGATGAGCAGAGTGATGGAGCATGAAAACGTGACACATACACGGTACAAATATATATGTTAGACACAGATGAGGTTATCTTACGTCCAGTGTGCGGCCCAACAGCGCAGGATGATACACGTACAAATGTAGCATAGTAGTAACTTGTGATAGGAAAGGTTTTAAAGGATAGATCTTGAGTAATGAATTTTGTAATAAAAAGGAATGTAATTTTGTAAATGCATTTGAACAATTTTATTCACAAAATAATTCCGGTTAAACGGACGATTGTTCTGTATGTTGGAGGCATTTACCCAACTGCCACAGAAAATAGCCATAAAATGAGTATTGCTGCTATTTAAGCATACTTCTGTGCATTAAAGAATAAAATTGATCAAAATGCATTGGAGAGGAAATACTGATCGAAGCCTGTGTCTGGGTTCCATTAATGAAAGCGGTAAACTTTGCACTTTTTAAAAACATATGGTTTGCTCGGCTTTCATAGTTGAATCTGGAAGCGAAAACTTTTTCGCAAACTTAAAATATTCTTTGTGACTTAACTTTTATTATGCATGAGTACATTATCATATATGACCTAAATTTCTATTTGGCAATATTTTTGTTACGTCATAAAGAAAAAAAGGGTTCGGTATTGGTAGCATTGCTCTTGATACTGGGAGATGCCGGAATTTATCACTTCTGGACCGAGCGTTTAGTTGCGTTCTAAATACCAGGCTTGCTTCCACTGAATACATACCCCATGTTTAATTTCAATAATGAAAATGACAGGTGTAAGGGACTTAAATGATGCATTATGTATAAATATATCTGCAGGCTCAACGAAAGTATTGCTGATTTTATATGGTCACCCCTCTTTGAAAAATGTTTTTATTATTTACTTCGTTCTAGTCTGTAAACAAACATGGTTGACTGTAACTTGAAAAGGAGAAGTCCAACATGTGGATTTTTTTCTCATTATCTTCTTTTGGCTAGGATGGTTCTATAATAAAAGCAAGGTTTGAAAACTTTTGTATGTGTAGTTTTTTTCGGCGCAGGTAGGTCACCTATTGAAAAATTTAGTGCTAAGCTCCCAGTTATCCCAGTATATCAAAGAAAATAATCCCAGCCACTTTTGGCTCAACAAGTTAAGACCTCTCTGCCTTCCGTGGCGGTACCTGGGCCCATACGTCCCCGACAGCACAGCTCCCCCTTGCACTGGGAGATACCGGAATTTGTCAATTCTGGACCTAGCGGTAAGTTGCGTTCTAAATACCAGACTTGCTTCCACTGAATACATACCCCGTGTTTAATTTCAATAATGAAAATGACAGGTGTAAGGGACTTAAACGATGCATTATAGATAAATATATCTGCAAGCTCAAAGAAAGTATTTCTGACTTTACATGGTCGCCCCTCCTTCGTTCTAGTCTGTAAACAAACATGGTTGACTGTAACTTGAAAAGAAGTAGATAAATGTGGAGTTTTTGTCATTAACTTGTTTGGCTAGGATGGTTCTTTAATAAAAGCAGGGTTTGAAAACTTTTGTATGTGTAGTTTTTGTGGGCGCAGGTAGGTCACCTATTGAAAAGTTTATCGTTAAGCTGCCAGTAACAAAGATTGAAATGTCAGCAGCACTTCCTTTTTTCAGTCATTACATACTATTTCCACACATTTGTAGTTCTATCCAATTCTGTTTTATAAAATGTATCTTCATGGCATGCACTTTGCAATGGATAATGTAGAAAAAAGATGGTAGTGCGAGTTTAGGTCTAACTGGGTGTATTTGATAAGTTTTTGCCTTTGATCTATGTTCTTGGGAGGGGTGTACCTTAAAGCCATATAAATTATTTTTATTGATGTGTTTAGAAAGAAGACGTGCAGTAATTGCATTTGCAGAAACACAAGAAATACAAGAAAGAATCTACTTCATCTGGAATATAAGAGTAAGGTTTCATGGCTGTAGGACAATGTCTAAAAGCAAAGCAAAACTTCAAATTTGTCTCTCCTAAACAGCCCGCTGCAATATCCCGATAAGTTTTCTCATCCGTAATATGTTTTAATTATTGTATTCATGTCAAAAAGCTGTGAACAGATATATTCAGCTATTTCTCATGGCATTAAGTGGCTCCTGTTTCAACAGGGAATTTCATCCCCATTCACCACAACAGGAAAGTGACCTGTATATTTATTCCCTACAGACACGGGAGGCCGAAAACGTTTGTTTAAATAAAAGGCTGGTTTGGAAAACAGGAGATCCTTTGCAAAATATGAGATCAACGATCGTGATAAAAATAGTATTGAGGTGATTCGTTTCCAAAAGTTCAATATTTTATAAACTACTAAAGAAATAAACTGTTAGACGATAACGTACACTTCAAAAAGTAATAAGTGGTCAATTCTGTAAACTCTGGAGTCACATGAAATGACAAGTTACTAGTCTAATAACGTATATATAATGCATCTTTCATCCTTTGATGTGTAGAGTGGTGGAGCATGAAAACGTGACACATAAACGGTACAAATATTTATGTGAGACACAGATGAGGTTATCTTTCGTCCAGTGTGCGACCCCACAGCGCAGGATGATACACGTACAAATGTAGCATAGTAGTAACTTGTGATAGGAAAGGTATAAAGGATATATCTCGAGTAATGAATTTTGTAATAAGAAAGAAATGTAATTTTATAAAATGCATATGAACAAATGTATTCACAAAAGGACGATTGGTCTATATGTTGGAGGTATTTACCAAACTGCCACAGAAAATAGCCATAAAATGAGTATTGCTGCTATTTAAGCATAATTCTGTGCATTTTAGAATATAATTGTTCAAAATGCATTGGAGAGGAAACAGTGATGGAAGCCTGTGTTTGGGTTCCATTCATGAAAGAGGTAAACTTTGCACTTTTCAAAAACATATGGTTTGCTCGGCTTTCATAGTTGAATCTGGAAGCGAAAACTTTTTCGCAAACTTAAAATATTCTTTGTGACTGAACTTTTATCATGCATGAGTAAATTATCATATATGACCTATATTTCTATTTGGCAACATTTTTGTTACGTCATAAAGACAAAAAGGGTTCGGTATTGGTAGCATTGCACTTGATACTGGGAGATGCCGGAATTTATCACTTCTGGACCGAGCGTTTAGTTGCGTACTAAATACCAGGCTTGCTTCCACTGAATATATACCCCATGTTTAATTTCAATAATGAAAATGACAGGTGTAAGGGACTTAAATGATGCATGATATATAAATATATATGCAAGCTCAACTAAAGTATTGCTCATTTTATATGGTCACCCCTCCTTGAATTATTTTTAATTACTTCGTTCTGGTCTGTAAACAAACATGGTTGACTGTAACTTGAAAAGTAGATCAACATGTGGATTGTTTTCTCATTATCTTGTTTTGGCTAGGATGGTTCTATAATAAAAGCAAGGTTTGAGAACGTTTGTATATGTAGTTTTTTTGGCGCAGGTTGGTCACCAGTTGAAAAATTTAGTGTTAAGCTCCCAGTTATCCCAGTATATCTAAGAAACTTATCCCAGCCACTTTTGGCTCAACAAGTAAAGACCTCTCTGCCTTCCGTGGCGGTACCAGGGCCCATACGTCCCCGACAGCACAGCTCCCCCTTGCAGAGTTACTAGGTGACTGGGCCCCTTAACTTGCTTAGAATGAGAGGGTGGATAGCTCCATCCTAAATGATTTCAGTGATGGAGCCTCAGCTACAGAAGCTGGTACAGAATTCCACAAAGGTACGGTACGAGGGAAAAAGCTAAACATTAAAGAATCAGATGATGTTTACAACTGTCTGAACTTCCTGGAGTGTGTGGCTCTGGTCATTGCTGTGACTGGGGTCAAGTAATGAGCGGCAGGTATATCAACAAACTCCTGAACCCTTTTGTATAAGTAGGGTGAGCTGAGTCTTTGACCGTCTGGTTTCCAGGGGTTCCTACTGTAGGTGATCGAGCATGGATGATACTTTTGGACCGAGCGTTTAGTTGCGTTCGAAATACCAGACTTGTTTCCACTGGAAATGTATTCCATGTTTTATTTCAATGTGAGAAAATGACAGATGACACATATAATGCATGTTTTATAAATATATCTGCAAGTTCAAAGAAATTTTTTCTGATTTTATATGGTCACCCCTCCTTGAAAAATGTTGTTTTTATTTACTTCGAGTCGGTAAACAAACATGGTTGACTGTATCTTGAAAAGGAGCTGATGAATATGTGGATTTTTTTTCTCATTAACTTGTTGGGCTAGGAAGGTTCTAAAAAAACAAGGTTTGAAAAGTTTTGCATTTGTAGTTTTTGTGGGCGCGGGAAAGTCGCCAATGGAAATATTTAGTGTTAAGCGCCAAGTAACGAAGATAGAAATGTCAGCAGCACTGTCCTTTTTCAGTCATAACATACTATTTCCACAAATTTGTAGTTCTATCCAATTCTGTTTTATAAAATGTATCTTCATGACATGCATTTTGCAATGGATAATGTAGAAATGTGATGGTAGTGCGAGTTTTGGTCTAGCTGGGTGTATTTGATAAGTTTTTGCCTTTGATCTATGTTCTTGGGAGGAGGGTGTATCTAAAGCCATGTCAATTATTTTTATTGATGTGTTTAGAAAGAAGACGGGCAGTAATTGCATTTGCAGAAACACAAGAAATACAAGAAAGAATCTACTTCATCTGGAATATAAGAGTAAGGTTTCATGGCGCTAGGACAATGTCGCAAACCAAAGCAAAACTTCAAACCTGTCTCTCCGAAACAGCCCGCTGTAATATCCCCCGATAAGTTTTCTCATCCGTAATATGTTTTAATTATTGTATTCATGTCAAAAGGCTGTGATCAGATATATTCAGCTATTTTTCTCATGGCATTAAGTGGCTCCTGTTTCAACAGGGAATTTCATCCCCATTCACTGCAGCAGGAAATAGACCTGTATATTTATTGCCTACAGACACGGGAGGCCGAAAATGTTTGTTTAAATAAAAGGCTGGTTTCGAAAACAGGAGATCCTTTGCAAAATATGAGATCCACGATCGTGATAAAAAATAGTATTGAGGTGATTCGTTTCCGAAAGAACAAGATTTTATAAACTACTAAAGAAATAAACTGTTAGACGATAACGTACACTTCAATAAGTGACAAAGGGTCAATTCTGTAAACTCTGGAGTCCCATAAAATGACAAGTTACTAGTCTAATAACGTATATATAATGCATCTTTCATTCTTTGATGTGCAGAGTGATGGAGCATGAAAACGTGACACATACACGGTACAAATATATATGTGAGACACATATGAGGTTATCTTACGTCCAGTGTGCGGCCCAACAGCGCAGGATGATACACGTACAAATGAAGCATGGTAGTAACTTGTGATAGGAAAGGTTATAAAGGATAGATCTTGAGTAATGAATTTTTTGTAATAAAAAGGAATGTAATTTTGTAAAATGCATTTGAACAATTTTATTCACAAAATAATACCGGTTAAACGGACGATTGTTCTGTATGTTGGAGACATTTACCCAACTGCCACAGAAAATATCCATAAAATGAGTATTGCTGCTATTTAAGCATAATTCTGTGCATTAAAGAATAAAATTGATCAAAATGCATTGGAGAGGAAATACTGATGGAAGCCTGTGCCTGGGTTCCATTCATGAAAGAGGTAAACTTTGCACTTTTTGAAAACATATGGTTTGCTCGGCTTTCATAGTTGAATCTGGAAGCGAAAACTTTTTCGCAAACTTAAAATATTCTTTGTGACGGAACTTTTATTATGCATGAGTAAATTATAATATATGACCTAAATTTCTATTTGGCAATATTCTTGTTACGTCATAAAGATAAAAAAGGGTTCGGTATTGGTAGCATTGCTCTTGATACTGGGAGATGCCGGAATTTATCACTTCTGGACCGAGCGTTTAGTTGCGTTCTAAATACCAGGCTTGCTTCCACTGAATATATACCCATGTTTAATTTCAATAATGAAAATGACAGTTGTAAGGGACTTAAATGATGCATGATATATAAATATATCTGCAGGCTCAACGAAAGTATTGCTGATTTTATATGGTCACCCCTCCTTGAAAAATGTTTTTATTATTTACTTCGTTCTAGTCTGTAAACAAACATGGTTGTCTGTAACTTGAAAAGGAGAAGATCAACATGTGGATTTTTTTCTCATTATCTTGTTTTGGCTAGGATGGTTCTATAATAAAAGCAAGGTTTGAAAACTTTTGTATGTGTAGTTTTTTCGGCGCAGGTAGGTCACCTATTGAAAAATTTAGTGTTAAGCTCCCAGTTATCCCAGTATATCAAAGGAAATAATCCCAGCCACTTTTGGCTCAACAAGTAGAGACCTCTCTGCCTTCCGTGGCGGTACCAGGGCCCATACGTCCCCGACAGCACAGCTCCCCCTTGCAGAGTTACTAGGTGACTGGGCCCCTTAACTTGCTAAACATTTTCGCAAACTTAAAATATTCTTTGTGACTGGTAGATACCGGAATTTGTCAAGTAAGTTGCGTTCTAAATACCAGATTTGCTTCCACTGAATACATACCCCGTGTTTAATTCAATAATGAAAATGACAGGTGTAAGGGACTTAAATGATGCATTATAGATAAATATATCTGCAAGCTCAAAGAAAGTATTTCCGACTTTACATGGTCACCACTCCTTGAAAAATGTTTTTTTTTTTTTTTATATATAAACTTCGTTCTAGTCTGTAAACAAACATGGTTGACTGTAACTTGAAAAGAAGTAGATAAAATGTGGAGTTTTTTCTCATTAAATTGTTTGGCTAGGATGGTTCTATAATAAAAGCAAGTTTTGAAAACTTTTGTATGTGTATTTTTTGTGGGCGCAGGTAGGTCACCTATTGAAAAGATTAGTGTTAAGCTGCCAGTAACAAAGATTGAAATGTCAGCAGCACTTCCTTTTTTCAGTCATTACATACTATTTCCACACATTTGTAGTTCTATCCAATTCTGTTGTATAAAATGTATCTTCATGGCATGCCATTTGCAATGGATAATGTAGAAATGCGATGGTAGTGCGAGTTTAGGTCTAACTGGGTGTATTTGATAAATTTTTGCCTTTGATCTATGTTCTTGGGAGGGGTGTACCTTAAAGCCATATAAATTATTTTTTATTGATGTGTTTAGAAAGAAGACGTGCAGTAATTGCATTTGCAGAAACACAAGAAATACAAGAAAGAATCTACTTCACCTGGAATATAAGAGTAAGGTTTCATGGCTGTAGGACAATGTCTCAAAGCAAAGCAAAACTTCAAATTTGTCTCTCCTAAACAGCCCGCTGCAATATCCCGATAAGTTTTCTGTTCCGTAATATGTTTTAATTATTGTATTGATGTCAAAAAGCTGTGATCAGATATATTCAGCTATTTTTCTCATGGCATTAAGTGGCTCCTGTTTCAACAGGGAATTTCATCCCCATTCACTGCAGCAGGAAAGTGACCTGTATATTTATTGCCTACAGACACCGGAGGCCGAAAATGTTTGTTTAAGTAAAAGGCTGGTTTTGAAAACAGGAGATCCTTTGCAAAATATGAGATCCACGATCGTGATAAAAAATAGTATTGAGGTGATTCGTTTCCGAAAGAACAAGATTTTATAAACTACTAAAGAAATAAACTGTTAGACGAAAACTTACACTTCAAAAAGTGACAAAGGGATAATTCTGTAAACTCTGGAGTCACATAAAATGACAAGTTACTAGTCTAATAACGTATATATAATGCATCTTTCATTCTTTGATGTGCAGAGTGGTGGAGCATGAAAACGTGACACATACACGGTACAAATATATATGTTAGACACAGATGAGGTTATCTTACGTCCAGTGTGCGGCCCAACAGCGCAGGATGATACACGTACAAATGAAGCATGGTAGTAACTTGTGATAGGAAAGGTTTTAAAGGATAGATCTTGAGTAATGAATTTTGTAATAAAAAGGAATGTAATTTTGTAAAATGCATTTGAACAATTTTATTCACAAAATAATACCGGTTTAACGGACGATTGTTCTGTATGTTGGAGGCCTTTAACCCAACTGCCACAGAAAATAGCCATAAAATGAGTATTGCTGCTATTTAAGCATACTTCTGTGCATTAAAGAATAAAATTGATCAAAATGCATTGGAGAGGAAATACTGGTGGAAGCCTGTAACTGGGTTCCATTAATGAAAGCGGTAAACTTTGCACTTTTTGAAAACATATGGTTTGCTCGGCTTTCATAGTTGAATCTGGAAGCGAAATTTTTTTCGCAAACTTAAAATATTCTTTGTGACGGAACTTTTATTATGCATGAGTAAATTTTCATATATGACCTAAATTTCTATTTGGCAATATTCTTGTTACGTCATAAAGAAAAAAAGGGTTCGGTATTGGTAGCATTGCTCTTGATACTGGGAGATGCCGGAATTTATCACTTCTGGACCGAGCGTTTAGTTGCGTTCTAAATACCAGGCTTGCTTCCACTGAATACATACCCCATGTTTAATTTCAATAATGAAAATGACAGGTGTAAGGGACTTAAATGATGCATTATGTATAAATATATCTGCAGGCTCAACGAAAGTATTGCTGATTTTATATGGTCACCCCTCTTTGAAAAATGTTTTTATTATTTACTTCGTTCTAGTCTGTAAACAAACATGGCTGACTGTAACTTGAAAAGGAGAAGATCAACATGTGGATTTTTTTCTCATTATCTTCTTTTGGCTAGGATGGTTCTATAATAAAAGCAAGGTTTGAAAACTTTTGTATGTGTAGTTTTTTTCGGCGCAGGTAGGTCACCTATTGAAAAATTTAGTGTTAAGCTCCCAGTTATCCCAGTATATCAAAGAAAATAATCCCAGCCACTTTTGGCTCAACAAGTAAAGACCTCTCTGCCTTCCGTGGCGGTACCAGGGCCCATACGTCCCCGACAGCACAGCTCCCCCTTGCAGAGTTACTAGGTGACTGGGCCCCTTAACTTACTAAACATTTTCGGAAACTTAAAATATTCTTTGTGACTGGGAGATACCGGAATTTGTCAGTTCTGGACCTAGCGGTAAGTTGCGTTCTAAATACCAGACTTGCTTCCACTGAATACATACCCCGTGTTTAATTTCAATAATGAAAATGACAGGTGTAAGGGACTTAAGCGATGCATTATAGATAAATATATCTGCAAGCTCAAAGAAAGTATTTCTGACTTTACATGGTCACCCCTCCTTGAAAAATGTTTTTTTTTTATATAAACTTCGTTCTAGTATGTAAACAAACATGGTTGACTGTAACTTGAAAATAAGTAGATCAACATGTGGATTTTTTTCTCATTAACTTGTTTGGCTTGGATGGTTCTATAATAAAAGCAAGGTTTGAAAACTTTTGTATGTGTAGATTTTGTGGGCGCAGGTAGGTCACCTATTGAAAAGTTTAGTGTTAAGCTGCCAGTAACAAAGATTGAAATGTCAGCAGCACTTCCTTTTTTCAGTCATTACATACTATTTCCACACATTTGTAGTTCTATCCAATTCTGTTGTATAAAATGTATCTTCATGGCATGCCATTTGCAATGGATAATGTAGAAATGCGATGGTAGTGCGAGTTTAGGTCTAACTGGGTGTATTTGATAAATTTTTGCCTTTGATCTATGTTCTTGGGAGGGGTGTACCTAAAAGCCATATAAATTATTTTTTATTGATGTGTTTAGAAAGAAGACGTGCAGTAATTGCATTTGCAGAAACACAAGAAATACAAGAAAGAATCTACTTCATCTAGAATATAAGAGAAAGGTTTCATGGCTGTAGGACAATGTCTCAAAGCAAAGCAAAACTTCAAATTTGTCTCTCCTAAACAGCCCGCTGCAATATCCCGATAAGTTTTCTCATCCGTAATATGTTTTAATTATTGTATTGATGTCAAAAAGCTGTGATCAGATATATTCAGCTATTTTTCTCATGGCATTAAGTGGCTCCTGTTTCAACAGGGAATTTCATCCCCATTCACTGCAGCAGGAAAGTGACCTGTATATTAATTGCTACAGACACCGGAGGCCGAAAATGTTTGTTTAATTAAAAGGCTGGTTTTGAAAACAGGAGATCCTTTGCTAAATATGAGATCCACGATCGTGATAAAAAATAGTATTGAGGTGATTCGTTTCCGAAAGAACAAGATTTTATAAACTACTAAAGAAATAAACTGTTAGACGAAAACGTACACTTCAAAGAGTGACAAAGGGTCAATTCGGTAAACTCTGGAGTCACATAAAATGGCAAGTTACTAGTCTAATAACGTATATATAATGCATCTTTCATTCTTTGATGTGCAGAGTGATGGAGCATGAAAACGTGACACATACACGGTACAAATATATATGTTAGACACAGATGAGGTTATCCTACGTCCAGTGTGCGGCCCAACAGCGCAGGATGATACACGTACAAATGTAGCATAGTAGTAACTTGTGATAGGAAAGGTTTTAAAGGATAGATCTTGAGTAATGAATTTTGTAATAAAAAGGAATGTAATTTTGTAAATGCATTTGAACAATTTTATTCACAAAATAATTCCGGTTAAACGGACGATTGTTCTGTATGTTGGAGGCATTTACCCAACTGCCACAGAAAATAGCCATAAAATGAGTATTGCTGCTATTTAAGCATACTTCTGTGCATTAAAGAATAAAATTGATCAAAATGCATTGGAGAGGAAATACTGATCGAAGCCTGTGTCTGGGTTCCATTAATGAAAGCGGTAAACTTTGCACTTTTTAAAAACATATGGTTTGCTCGGCTTTCATAGTTGAATCTGGAAGCGAAAACTTTTTCGCAAACTTAAAATATTCTTTGTGACTTAACTTTTATTATGCATGAGTAAATTATCATATATGACCTAAATTTCTATTTGGCAATATTCTTGTTACGTCATAAAGAAAAAAAGGGTTCGGTATTGGTAGCATTGCTCTTGATACTGGGAGATGCCGGAATTTATCACTTCTGGACCGAGCGTTTAGTTGCGTTCTAAATACCAGGCTTGCTTCCACTGAATACATACCCCATGTTTAATTTCAATAATGAAAATGACAGGTGTAAGGGACTTAAATGATGCATCATGTATAAATATATCTGCAGGCTCAACGAAAGTATTGCTGATTTTATATGGTCACCCCTCTTTGAAAAATGTTTTTATTATTTACTTCGTTCTAGTCTGTAAACAAACATGGCTGACTGTAACTTGAAAAGGAGAAGTCCAACATGTGGATTTTTTTCTCATTATCTTCTTTTGGCTAGGATGGTTCTATAATAAAAGCAAGGTTTGAAAACTTTTGTATGTGTAGTTTTTTTCGGCGCAGGTAGGTCACCTATTGAAAAATTTAGTGTTAAGCTCCCAGTTATCCCAGTATATCAAAGAAAATAATCCCAGCCACTTTTGGCTCAACAAGTAAAGACCTCTCTGCCTTCCGTGGCGGTACCAGGGCCCATACGTCCCCGACAGCACAGCTCCCCCTTGCAGAGTTACTAGGTGACTGGGCCCCTTAACTTACTAAACATTTTCGCAAACTTAAAATATTCTTTGTGACTGGGAGATACCGGAATTTGTCAATTCTGGACCTAGCGGTAAGTTGCGTTCTAAATACCAGACTTGCTTCCACTGAATACATACCCCGTGTTTAATTTCAATAATGAAAATGACAGGTGTAAGGGACTTAAGCGATGCATTATAGATAAATATATCTGCAAGCTCAAAGAAAGTATTTCTGACTTTACATGGTCACCCCTCCTTGAAAAATGTTTTTTTTTTTTTTATATAAACTTCGTTCTAGTATGTAAACAAACATGGTTGACTGTAACTTGAAAATAAGTAGATCAACATGTGGATTTTTTTCTCATTAACTTGTTTGGCTAGGATGGTTCTATAATAAAAGCAAGGTTTGAAAACTTTTGTATGTGTAGTTTTTGTGGGCGCAGGTAGGTCACCTATTGAAAAGTTTAGTGTTAAGCTGCCAGTAACAAAGATTGAAATGTCAGCAGCACTTCCTTTTTTCAGTCATTACATACTATTTCCACACATTTGTAGTTCTATCCAATTCTGTTGTATAAAATGTATCTTCATGGCATGCCATTTGCAATGGATAATGTAGAAATGCGATGGTAGTGCGAGTTTAGGTCTAACTGGGTGTATTTGATAAATTTTTGCCTTTGATCTATGTTCTTGGGAGGGGTGTACCTAAAAGCCATATAAATTATTTTTTATTGATGTGTTTAGAAAGAAGACGTGCAGTAATTGCATTTGCAGAAACACAAGAAATACAAGAAAGAATCTACTTCATCTAGAATATAAGAGAAAGGTTTCATGGCTGTAGGACAATGTCTCAAAGCAAAGCAAAACTTCAAATTTGTCTCTCCTAAACAGCCCGCTGCAATATCCCGATAAGTTTTCTCATCCGTAATATGTTTTAATTATTGTATTGATGTCAAAAAGCTGTGATCAGATATATTCAGCTATTTTTCTCATGGCATTAAGTGGCTCCTGTTTCAACAGGGAATTTCATCCCCATTCACTGCAGCAGGAAAGTGACCTGTATATTAATTGCTACAGACACCGGAGGCCGAAAATGTTTGTTTAAGTAAAAGGCTGGTTTTGAAAACAGGAGATCCTTTGCTAAATATGAGATCCACGATCGTGATAAAAAATAGTATTGAGGTGATTCGTTTCCGAAAGAACAAGATTTTATAAACTACTAAAGAAATAAACTGTTAGACGAAAACGTACACTTCAAAAAGTGACAAAGGGTCAATTCTGTAAACTCTTGAGTCACATAAAATGGCAAGTTACTAGTCTAATAACGTATATATAATGCATCTTTCATTCTTTGATGTGCAGAGTGATGGAGCATGAAAACGTGACACATACACGGTACAAATATATATGTTAGACACATATGAGGTTATCTTACGTCCAGTGTGCGGCCCAACAGCGCAGGATGATACACGTACAAATGTAGCATAGTAGTAACTTGCGATAGGAAAGGTTTTAAAGGATAGATCTTGAGTAATGAATTTTTTGTAATAAAAAGGAATGTAATTTTGTCAAATGCATTTGCACAATTTTATTCACAAAATAATTCCGGTTAAACGGACGATTGTTCTGTATGTTGGAGGCATTTACCCAACTGCCACAGAAAATAGCCATAAAATGAGTATTGCTGCTATTTAAGCATACTTCTGGGCATTAAAGAATAAAATTGATCAAAATGCATTGGAGAGGAAATACTGATCGAAGCCTGTGTCTGGGTTCCATTAATGAAAGCGGTAAACTTTGCACTTTTTAAAAACATATGGTTTGCTCGGCTTTCATAGTTGAATCTGGAAGCGAAAACTTTTTCGCAAACTTAAAATATTCTTTGTGACTTAACTTTTATTATGCATGAGTAAATTATCATATATGATCTAAATTTCTATTTGGCAATATTTTTGTTACGTCATAAAGAAAAAAAGGGTTCGGTATTGGTAGCATTGCTCTTGATACTGGGAGATGCCGGAATTTATCACTTCTGGACCGAGCGTTTAGTTGCGTTCTAAATACCAGGCTTGCTTCCACTGAATACATACCCCATGTTTAATTTCAATAATGAAAATGACAGGTGTAAGGGACTTAAATGATGCATTATATATAAATATATCTGCAGGCTCAACGAAAGTATTGCTGATTTTATATGGTCACCCCTCTTTGAAAAATGTTTTATTATTTACTTCGTTCTAGTCTGTAAACAAACATGGTTGACTGTAACTTGAAAAGGAGAAGTTCAACATGTGGATTGTTTTCTCATTATCTTGATTTGGCTAGGATGGTTCTATACTAAAAGCAAGGTTTGAAAACTTTTGTATGTGTAGTTTTTTTCGGCGCAGGTAGGTCACCTATTGAAAAATTTAGTGCTAAGCTCCCAGTTATCCCAGTATATCAAAGAAAATAATCCCAGCCACTTTTGGCTCAACAAGTAAAGACCTCTCTGCCTTCCGTGGCGGTACCAGGGCCCATACGTCCCCGACAGCACAGCTCCCCCTTGCAGAGTTACTAGGTGACTGGGCCCCTTAACTTGCTAAACATTTTCGCAAACTTAAAATATTCTTTGTGACTGGGAGATACCGGAATTTGTCAATTCTGGACCTAGCGGTAAGTTGCGTTCTAAATACCAGACTTGCTTCCACTGAATACATACCCCGTGTTTAATTTCAATAATGAAAATGACAGGTGTAAGGGACTTAAATGATGCATTATAGATAAATATATCTGCAAGCTCAAAGAAAGTATTTCTGACTTTACATGGTCACCCCTCCTTGAAAAATGTTTTTTTTTATATACTTCGTTCTAGTCTGTAAACAAACATGGTTTACTGTAACTTGAAAAGAAGTAGATAACATGTGGATTTTTTCTCATTAACTTGTTTGGCTAGGATGGTTCTATAATAAAAGCAAGGTTTGAAAACTTTTGTATGTGTAGTTTTTGTGGGCGCAGGTAGGTCACCTATTGAAAAGTTTATCGTTAAGCTGCCAGTAACAAAGATTGAAATGTCAGCAGCACTTCCTTTTTTCAGTCATTACATACTATTTCCACACATTTGTAGTTATATCCAATTCTGTTTTATAAAATGTATCTTCACGGCATGCTCTTTGCAATGGATAATGTAGAAATAAGATGGTAGTGCGAGTTTAGGTCTAACTGGGTGTATTTGATAAGTTTTTGCCTTTGATCTATGTTCTTGGGAGGGGTGTACCTTAAAGCCATATAAATTATTTTTATTGATGTGTTTAGAAAGAAGACGTGCAGTAATTGCATTTGCAGAAACACAAGAACTACAAGAAAGAATCTACTTCATCTGGAATATAAGAGTAAGGTTTCATGGCTGTAGGACAATGTCTAAAAGCAAAGCAAAACTTCAAATTTGTCTCTCCTAAACAGCCCGCTGCAATATCCCGATAAGTTTTCTCATCCGTAATATGTTTTAATTATTGTATTCATGTCAAAAAGCTGTGAACAGATATATTCAGCTATTTCTCATGGCATTAAGTGGCTCCTGTTTCAACAGGGAATTTCATCCCCATTCACCACAGCAGGAAAGTGACCTGTATATTTATTCCCTACAGACACGGGAGGCCGAGAACGTTTGTTTAAATAAAAGGCTGGTTTGGAAAACAGGAGATCCTTTGCAAAATATGAGATCCACGATCGTGATAAAAATAGTATTGAGGTGATTCGTTTCCAAAAGATCAATATTTTATAAACTACTAAAGAAATAAACTGTTAGACGATAACGTACTCTTCAAAAAGTAATAAGTGGTCAATTCTGTAAACTCTGGAGTCACATGAAATGACAAGTTACTAGTCTAATAACGTATATATAATGCATCTTTCATTCTTTGATGTGCAGAGTGATGGAGCATAAAAACGTGACACATAAACGGTACAAATATTTATGTGAGACACAGATGAGGTTATCTTTCGTCCAGTGTGCGGCCCCACAGCGCAGGATGATACACGTACAAATGAAGCATAGTAGTAACTTGTGATAGGAACGGTTTTAAAGGATAGATCTCGAGTAATGAATTTTGTAATAAAAAAGAAATGTAATTTTGTAAAATGCATATGAACAAATGTATTCACAAAATAATACCGGTTGAAAAGACGATTGTTCTATATGTTGGAGGTATTTACCAAACTGCCACAGAAAATAGCCATAAAATGAGTATTGCTGCTATTTAAGCATAATTCTGTGCATTTTAGAATAAAATTGTTCAAAATGCATTGGAGAGGAAACAATGATGGAAGCCTTTGTCTGGGTTCCATTCATGAAAGAGGTAAACTTTGCACTTTTTGAAAACATATGGTTTGCTCGGCTTTCATAGTTGAATCTGGAAGCGAAAACTTTTTCGCAAACTTAAAATATTCTTTGTGACTGAACTTTTATTATGCATGAGTAAATTATCATATATGACCTAAATTTCTATTTGGCAACATTTTTGTTACGTCATAAAGACAAAAAGGGTTCGGTTTTGGTAGCATTGCACTTGATACTGGGAGATGCCGAAATTTATCACTTCTGGACCGAGCGTTTAGTTGCGTACAAAATACTAGGCTTGCTTCCACTGAATACATACCCCATGTTTAATTTAAATAATGAAAATGACAGGTGTAAGGGACTTAAATGATGCATGATATATAAATATATCTGCAAGCTCAACGAAAGTATTGCTGATTTTATATGGTCACCCCTCCTTGAAATTTTTTTTTATTTACTTCGTTCTAGTCTTTAAACAAACATTGTTGACTGTAACTTGAAAAGGAGGAGATCAACATGTGGATTGTTTTCTCATTATATTGTTTTGGCTAGGATGGTTCTGTAATAAAAGCAAGGTTTGAGAACGTTTGTATATGTAGTTTTTTTCGGCGCAGGTTGGTCACCAGTTGAAAAATTTAGTGTTAAGCTCCCAGTTATCCCAGTATATCTAAGAAACTTATCCCAGCCACTTTTGGCTCAACAAGTAAAGACCTTTCTGCCTTCCGTGGCGGTACCAGGGCCCATACGTCCCCGACAGCACAGCTCCCCCTTGCAGAGTCACTAGGTGACTGGGCCCCTTAACTTGCTTAGAATGAGAGGGTGGATAGCTCCATCCTAAATGATTCCAGTGATAGAGCCTCAGCTACAGAAGCTGGTACAGAATTCCACAAAGGTACGGTA
Source organism: Lucinisca nassula (assembly GCA_963580285.1). Taxonomy (NCBI): domain Eukaryota; kingdom Metazoa; phylum Mollusca; class Bivalvia; order Lucinida; family Lucinidae; genus Lucinisca; species Lucinisca nassula. The sequence continues at coordinate 203,598 of CAUZLF010000608.1, forward strand.
CGAGGGAAAAAGCTAAACATTAAAGAATCAGATGATGTTGACAACTGTCTGAACTTCCTGAAGTGTGTGGCTCTGGTCATTGCTGTGACTGGGGTCAAGTAATGAGCGGCAGGTATATCAACAAACTCCTGAACCCTTTTGTACAGTATGGTGAGCTGAGTCTTTGACCGTCTGGTTTCCAGGGAATCCTACTGAAGGTGATCGAGCATGGATGATACTTTTGGACCGAGCGTTTAGTTGCGTTCGAAATACCAGACTTGTTTCCACTGGAAATGAATTCCATGTTTTATTTCAATGTGAGAAAATGGCAGGTGAAAGGGACTAATATAATGCATGTTTTATAAATATATCTGCAAGTTCAAAGAAATTATTTATGATTTTATATGGTCACCCCTCCTTGAAAAATGTTGTTTTTATTTACTTCGAGTCGGTAAACAAACATGGTTGACTGTATCTTGAAAAGGAGCTGTTGAATATGTGGATTTTTTTCACATTAACTTGTTGGGCTAGGAAGGTTCTAAAAAAACAAGGTTTGAAAAGTTTTGCATTTGTAGATTTTGTGGGTGCAGGAAAGTCGCCAATGGAAATATTTAGTGTTAAGCGCCAAGTAACGAAGATAAAAATGTCAGCAGCACTGTCCTTTTTCAGTCATTACATACTATATCCACAAATTTGTAGTTCTATCCAATTCTGTTTTATAAAATGTATCTTCATGGCATGCATTTTGCAATGGATAATGTAGCAATGTGATGATAGTGCGAGTTTAGGTCTAACTGGGTGTATTTGATAAGTTTTTGCCTTTGATCTATGTTCTTGGGAGGAGGGTGTATCTAAAGCCATGTCAATTATTTTTTATTGATGTTTTTATTAAAAGAAGACGTGCAGTAATTGCATTTGCAGAAACACAAGAAATACAAGAAAGAATCTACTTCATCTGGAATATAAGAGTACGGTTTCATGGCACTAGGACAATGTCGCAAACCAAAGCAAAACTTCAAACCTGTCTCTCCGAAACAGCCCGCTGTAATATCCCCCGATAAGTTTTCTCATCCGTAATATGTTTTAATTATTGTATTCATGTCAAAAGGCTGTGATCAGATATATTCAGCTATATTTCTCATGGCATTAAGTGGCTCCTGTTTCAACAGGGAATTTCATCCCCATTCACTGCAGCAGGAAAGTGACCTGTATATTTATTGCCTACAGACACGGGAGGCCGAAAATGTTTGTTTAAATAAAAGGCTGGTTTGGAAAACAGGAGATCCTTTGCAAAATATGAGATCCACGATCGTGATAAAAAATAGTATTGAGGTGATTCGTTTCCGAAAGAACAAGATTTTATAAACTACTAAAGAAATAAACTGTTAGACGAAAACGTACACTTCAAAAAGTGACAAAGGGTCAATTCTGTAAACTCTGGAGTCGCATTAAATGACAAGTTACTAGTCTAATAACGTATATATAATGCATCTTTCATTCTTTGATGTGCAGAGAGATGGAGCATGAAAACGTGACACATACACGGTACAAATATATATGTTAGACACAGATGAGGTCCAGTGTGCGGCCCAACAGCGCAGGATGATACACGTACAAACGAAGCATGGTAGGAACTTGTGATAGGAAAGTTTTAAAGGATAGATCTTGAGTAATGAATTTTGTAATAAAAAGGAATGTAATTTTGTAAAGTGCATATGAACAAATGTATTCACAAAATAATACCGATTAAACGGACGATTGTTCTGTATGTTGGAGGCATTTACCCAACTGCCACAGAAAATAGCCATAAAATGAGTATTGCTGCTATTTAAGCATTTATCTGTGCATTAAAGAATAAAATTGATCAAAATGCATTGGAGAGGAAATACTGATGGAAGCCTGTGTCTGGGTTCAATTCATGAAAGAGGTAAACTTTGCACTTTTTTAAAAACATATGGTTTGCTCGGCTTTCATAGTTGAATCTGGAAGCGAAAACTTTTTCTCAAACTTAAAATATTCTTTGTGACGGAACTTTTATTATGCATGAGTAAATTATCATATATGACCTAAATTTCTATTTGGCAATATTTTTGTTATGTCATAAAGAAAAAAAGGGTTCGGTATTGGTAGCATTGCTCTTGATACTGGGAGATGCCGGAATTTATCACTTCTGGACCGAGCGTTTAGTTGCGTTCTAAATACCAGGCTTGCTTCCACTGAATACATACCCCATGTTTAATTTCATTAATGAAAATGACAGGTGTAAGGGACTTAAATGAAGCATGATAAATAAATATATCTACAGGCTCAACGAAAGTATTGCTGATTTTATATGGTCATCCCTCCTTGAAAAATGTTTTTATTATTTACTTCGTTCTAGTCTGAAAACAAACATGGATGACTGTAACTTGAAAAGGAGAAGTCCAACATGTGGATTTTTTTCTCATTATCTTGTTTTGGCTAGGATGGTTCTGTAATAAAAGCAAGGTTTGAAAACTTTTGTATGTGTAGTTTATTTCGGCGCAGGTAGGTCACCTATTGAAAAATTTAGTGTTAAGCTCCCAGTTATCCCAGTATATCAAAGAAAATAATCCCAGCCACTTTTGGCTCAACAAGTAAAGACCTCTCTGCCTTCCGTGGCGGTACCAGGGCCCATACGTCCCCGACAGCACAGCTCCCCCTTGCAGAGTTACTAGGTGACTGGGCCCCTTAACTTGCTAAACATTTTCGCAAACTTAAAATATTCTTTGTGACTGGGAGATACCGGAATTTGTCAATTCTGGACCTAGCGGTAAGTTGCGTTCTAAATACCAGACTTGCTTCCACTGAATACATACTCCGTGTTTAATTTCAATAATGAAAATGACAGGTGTAAGGGACTTAAATGATGCATTATAGATAAATATATCTGCAAGCTCAAAGAAAGTATTTCTGACTTTACATGGTCACCCCTCCTTGAAAAATGTTTTTATATATATATACTTCGTTCTAGTCTGTAAACAAACATGGTTGACTGTAACTTGAAAAGAAGTAGATCAACATGTGGATTTTTTCTCATTAACTTGTTTGGCTAGGATGGTTCTGTAATAAAAGCATGGTTTGAAAACTTTTGTATGTGTAGTTTTTGTGGGCGCAGGTAGGTCACCTATTGAAAAGTTTAGTGTTAAGCTGCCAGTAACAAAGATTGAAATCTCAGCAGCACTTCCTTTTTTCAGTCATTACATACTTTTTCCACACATTTGTAGATCTATCCAATTCTGTTTTATAAAATGTATCTTCATGGCATGCACTTTGCAATGGATAATGTAGAAATGCGATGGTAGTGCGAGTTTATGTCTAACTGGGTGTATTTGATAAGTTTTTGCCTTTGATCTATGTTCTTGGGAGGGGGTGTACCTTAAAGCCATATAAATTATTTTTATTGATGTGTTTAGAAAGAAGACGTGCAGTGATTGCATTTGCAGAAACACAAGAAATACAAGAAAGAATCTACTTCATCTGGAATATAAGAGTAAGGTTTCATGGCTGTAGGACAATGTCTAAAAGCAAAGCAAAACTTCAAATGTGTCTCTCCTAAACAGCCCGCTGCAATATCCCGATAAGTTTTCTCATCCGTAATATGTTTTAATTATTGTATTCATGTAAAAAACTGTGAACAGATATATTCAGCTATTTCTCATGGCATTAAGTGGCTCCTGTTTCAACAGGGAATTTCATCCCCATTCACCACAGCAGGAAAGTGACCTGATTATTTATTCCCTACAGACACGGGAGGCCGAAAACGTTTGTTTAAATAAAAGGCTGGTTTGGAATGCAGGAGATCCTTGGCAAAATATGAGATCAACGATCGTGATAGAATAGTATTGAGGTGATTCGTTTCCAAAAGTTCAATATTTTATAAACTACTAAAGAAATAAACTGTTAGACGATAACGTACACTTCAAAAAGTAATAAGTGGTCAATTCTGTAAACTCTGGAGTCACATGAAATGACAAGTTACTAGTCTAATAACGTATATATAATGCATCTTTCATTCTTTGATGTGCAGAGTGATGGAGCATGAAAACGTGACACATAAACGGTACAAATATTTATGTGAGACACAGATGAGTTATCTTTCGTCCAGTGTGCGGCCCCACAGCGCAGGATGATACACGTACAAATGTAGCATAGTAGTAACTTGTGATAGGAAAGGTATAAAGGATAGATCTCGAGTAATGAATTTTGTAATAAAAAAGAAATGTAATTTTGTAAAATGCATATGAACAAATGTATTCACAAAATAATACCGGTGGTTGAAAGGACGATTGTTCTATATGTTGGAAGTATTTACCAAACTGCCACAGAAAATAGCCATAAAATGAGTATTGCTGTTTTTAAGCATAATTCTGTGCATTTTAGAATATAATTGACTGGGCCCCTTAACTTGCTTAGAATGAGAGGGTGGATAGCTCCATCCTAAATGATTCCAGTGATGGAGCCTCAGCTACAGAAGCTCGTACAGAATTCCACAAAGGTACGGTACGAGGGAAAAAGCTAAACATTAAAGAATCAGATGATGTTGACAACTGTCTGAACTTCCTGGAGTGTGTGGCTCTGGTCATTGCTGTGACTGGGGTCAAGTAATGAGCGGCAACATTATCAACAAACTCCTGAACCCTTTTGTACAGTAGGGTGAGCTGAGTCTTTGACCGTCTGGTTTCCAGGGGTTCCTACTGTAGGTGATCGAGCATGGATGATACTTTTGGACCGAGCGTTTAGTTGCGTTCGAAATACCAGACTTGTTTCCACTGGAAATGTATTCCATGTTTTATTTCAATGTGAGAAAATGACAGATGACACATATAATGCATGTTTTATAAATATATCTGCAAGTTCAAAGAATTTTTTTCTGATTTTATATGGTCACCCCTCCTTGAAAAATGTTGTTTTTATTTACTTCGAGACGGTAAACAAACATGGTTGACTGTATCTTGAAAAGGAGCTGACGAATATGTGGATTTTTTTCTCATTAACTTGTTGGGCTAGGAAGGTTCTAAAAAACCAAGGTTTGAAAAGTTTTGCATTTGTAGTTTTTGTGGGCGCAGGAAAGTCGCCAATGGAAATATTTAGTGTTAAGCGCCAAGTAACGAAGATAGAAATGTCAGCAGCACTGTCCTTTTTCAGTCATAACATACTATTTCCACAAATTTGTAGTTCTATCCAATTCTGTTTTATAAAATGTATCTTCATGACATGCATTTTGCAATGAATAATGTAGAAATGTGATGGTAGTGCGAGTTTAGGTCTAACTGGGTGTATTTGATAAGTTTTTGCCTTTGATCTATGTTCTTGGGAGGAGGGTGTATCTAAAGCCATGTCAATTATTTTTATTGATGTTTTTAGAAAGAAGTTGGGCAGTAATTGCATTTGCAGAAACACAAGAAATACAAGAAAGAATCTACTTCATCTGGAATGTAAGAGTAAGGTTTCATGGCACTAGGACACTGTCGCAAACCAAAGCAAAACTTCAAACCTGTCTCTCCGAAACAGCCCGCTGTAATATCCCCCGATAAGTTTTCTCATCCGTAATATGTTTTAATTATTGTATTCATGTCAAAAGGCTGTGATCAGATATATTCAGCTATATTTCTCATGGCATTAAGTGGCTCCTGTTTCAACAGGGCATTTCATCCCCATTCACTGCAGCAGGAAAGTGACCTGTATATTTATTGCCTACAGACACGGGAGGCCGAAAATGTTTGTTTAAATAAAAGGCTGGTTTGGAAAACAGGAGATCCTTTGCAAAATATGAGATCCACGATCGTGATAAAAAATAGTATTGAGGTGATTCGTTTCCGAAAGAACAAGATTTTATAAACTGTTAGACGATAACGTACACTTCAAAAAGTGACAAAGGGTCAATTCTTTAAACTCTGCAGTCACATAAAATGACAAAGTACTAGTCTAATAACTTATATATAATGCATCTTTCATTCTTTGATGTGCAGAGTGATGGAGCATGAAAACGTGACACATACACGGTACAAATATATATGTTAGACACAGATGAGGTTATCTTACGTCCAGTGTGCGACCCAACAGCGCAGGATGATACACGTACAAATGAAGCATGGTAGTAACTTGTGATAGGAAAGGTTTTAAAGGATAGATCTTGAGTAATGAATTTTGTAATAAAAAGGAATGTAATTTTGTAAAATGCATTTGAACAATTTTATTCACAAAATAATACCGGTTAAACGGACGATTGTTCTGTATGTTGGAGGCATTTCCCCAACTGCAACAGAAAATAGCCATAAAATGAGTATTGCTGCTATTTAAGCATAATTCTTTGCATTAAAGAATAAAATTGATCAAAATGCATTGGAGAGGAAATACTGATGGAAGCCTGTGTCTGGGTTCCATTAATGAAAGAGGTAAACTTTGCACTTTTTGAAAACATATGGTTTGCTCGGCTTTCATAGTTGAATCTGGAAGCGAAAACTTTTTCGCAAACTTAAATTATTCTTTGTGACGGAACTTTTATTATGCATGAGTAAATTATCATATATGACCTAAATTTCTATTTGGCAATATTATTGTTACGTCATAAAGAAAAAAAAGGGTTCGGTATTGGTAGCATTGCTCTTGATACTGGGAGATGCCGGAATTTATCACTTCTGGACCGAGCGTTTAGTTGCGTTCTAAATACCAGGCTTGCTTCCACTGAATACATACCCCATGTTTAATTTCAATAATGAAAATGACAGGTGTAAGGGACTTAAATGATGCATGATATATAAATATATCTGCAGGCTCAACGAAAGTATTGCTGATTTTATATGGTCACCCCTCCTTGAAAAATGTTTTTATTATTTACTTCGTTCTAGTCCGTAAACAAACATGGTTGACTGTAACTTGAAAAGGAGAAGATCAACATGTGGATTTTTTTCTCATTATCTTGTTTTGGCTAGGATGGTTCTATAATAAAAGCAAGGTTTGAAAACTTTTGTATGTGTAGTTTTTTTCGGCGCAGGTAGGTCACCTATTGAAAAATTTAGTGCTAAGCTCCCAGTTATCCCAGTATATCAAAGAAAATAATCCCAGCCACTTTTGGCTCAACAAGTAAAGACCTCTCTGCCTTCCGTGGCGGTACCAGGGCCCATACGTCCCCGACAGCACAGCTCCCCCTTGCAGAGTTACTAGGTGACTGGGCCCCTTAACTTGCTAAACATTTTCGCAAACTTAAAATATTCTTTGTGACTGGGAGATACCGGAATTTGTCAATTCTGGACCTAGCGGTAAGTTGCGTTCTAAATACCAGACTTGCTTCCACTGAATACATACCCCGTGTTTAATTTCAATAATGAAAATGACAGGTGTAAGGGACTTAAATGATGCATTATAGATAAATATATCTGCAAGCTCAAAGAAAGTATTTCTGACTTTACATGGTCACTCCTCCTTGAAAAATGTTTTTTTATATACTTCGTTCTAGTCTGTAAACAAACATGGTTGACTGTAACTTGAAAAGAAGTAGATCAGCATGTGGATTTTTTTCTTATTAACTTGTTTGGCTAGGATGGTTCTAGAATAAAAGCAAGGTTTGAAAACTTTTGTATGTGTAGTTTTTGTGGGCGCAGGTAGGTCACCTATTGAAAAGTTTATCGTTAAGCTGCCAGTAACAAAGATTGAAATGTCAGCAGCACTTCCTTTTTTCAGTCATTACATACTATTTCCACACATTTGTAGTTCTATCCGATTCTGTTTTATAAAATGTATCTTCATGGCATGCACTTTGCAAAGGATAATGTAGAAATAAGATGGTAGTGCGAGTTTAGGTCTAACTTGGTGTATTTGATAAGTTTTTGCCTTTGATCTATGTTCTTGGGAGGGTGTGTACCTTAAAGCCATATAAATTATTTTGATTGGTGTGTTTAGAAAGAAGACGTGCAGTAATTGCATTTGCAGAAACACAAGAAATACAAGAAAGAATCTACTTCATCTGGAATATAAGAGTAAGGTTTCATGGCTGTAGGACAATGTCTAAAAGCAAAGCAAAACTTCAAATTTGTCTCTCCTAAACAGCCCGCTGCAATATCCCGATAAGTTTTCTCATCCGTAATATGTTTTAATTATTGTATTCATGTCAAAAAGCTGTGAACAGATATATTCAGCTATTTCTCATGGCATTAAGTGGCTCCTGTTTCAACAGGGAATTTCATCCCCATTCACCACAGCAGGAAAGTGACCTGTATATTTATTCCCTACAGACACGGGAGGCCGAAAACGTTTGTTTAAATAAAAGGCTGGTTTGGAAAACAGGAGATCCTTTGCAAAATATGAGATCCTAGATCGTGATAAAAATAGTATTGAGGTGATTCGTTTCCAAAAGATCAATATTTTATAAACTACTAAAGAAATAAACTGTTAGACGATAACGTACACTTCAAAAAGTAATAAGTGGTCAATTCTGTAAACTCTGGAGTCACATGAAATGACAAGTTACTAGTCTAATAACGTATATATAATGCATCTTTCATTCTTTGATGTGCAGAGTGATGGAGCATGAAAACGTGACACATAAACGGTACAAATATTTATGTAAGACACAGATGAGGTTATCTATCGTCCAGTGTTCGGCCCCACAGCGCAGGATGATACACGTACACATGAAGCATAGTAGTAACTTGTGATAGGAAAGGTTTTAAAGGACAGATCTCGAGTAATGAATTTTGTAAAATGCATATGAACAAATGTATTCGCAAAATAATACCGGTTCTATATGTTGGAGGTATTTACCAAACTGCCACAGAAAATAGCCATAGAATGAGTATTGCTGCTATTTAAGCATAATTCTGTGCATTTTAGAATAAAATTGTTCAAAATGCATTGGAGAGGAAACAATGATGGAAGCCTGTGTCTGGGTTCCATTCACGAAAGAGGTAAACTTTGCACTTTTCAAAAACATATGGTTTGCTCGGCTTTCATAGTTGAATCTGGAAGCGAAAACTTTTTCGCAAACTTAAAATATTCTTTGTGACTGAACTTTTATTATGCATGAGTAAATTATCATATATGACCTAAATTTCTATTTGGCAACATTTTGTTACGTCATAAAGACAAAAAGAGTTCGGTTTTGGTAGCATTGCACTTGATACTGGGAGATGCCGGAATTTATCACTTCTGGACCGAGCGTTTAGTTGCGTACTAAATACTAGGCTTGCTTCCACAGAATACATACCCCATGTTTAATTTCAATAATGAAAATGACAGGTGTAAGGGACTTAAATGATGCATGATATATAAATATATCTGCAAGCTCAACGAAAGTATTGCTGATTTTATATGGTCACCCCTCCTTGAATTTTTTTTTTTATTTACTTCGTTCTAGTCTTTAAACAAACATTGTTGACTGTAACTTGAAAAGGAGTAGATCAACATGTGGATTGTTTTCTCATTATCTTGTTTTGGCTAGGATGGTTCTGTAATAAAAGCAAGGTTTGAGAACGTTTGTATATGTAGTTTTTTTCGGCGCAGGTTGGTCACCAGTTGAAAAATTTAGTGTTAAGCTCCCAGTTATCCCAGTATATCTAAGAAACTTATCCCAGCCACTTTTGGCTCAACAAGTAAAGACCTCTCTGCCTTCCGTGGCGGTACCAGGGCCCATACGTCCCCGACAGCACAGCTCCCCCTTGCAGAGTTACTAGGTGACTGGGCCCCTTTACTTGCTAAGAATGAGAGGGTGGATAGCTCCATCCTAAATGATTCCAGTGATAGAGCCTCAGCTACAGAAGCTGGTACAGAATTCCACAAAGGTACGGTACGAGGAAAAAAGCTAAACATTAAAGAATCAGATGATGTTGACAACTGTCTGAACTTCCTTGAGTGTGTGGCTCTGGTCATTGCTGTGAGTGGGGTCAAGTAACGAGCGGCAGGTATATCAACAAGGTCCTGAACCACTTTGTACAGTAGGGTGAGCTGAGTCTTTGACCTTCTGGTTTCCAGGGGTTCCTACTGTAGGTGATCGAGCATGGATGATACTTTTGGACCGAGCGTTTAGTTGCGTTCGAAATACCAGACTTGTTTCCACTGGAAATGTATTCCATGTTTTATTTCAATGTGAGAAAATGGCAGGTGAAAGGGACTAATATAATGCATGTTTTATAAATATATCTGCAAGTTCAAAGAAATTATTTATGATTTTATATGGTCACCCCTCCTTGAAAAATGTTGTTTTTATTTACTTCGAGTCAGTAAACAAACATGGTTGACTGTATCTTGAAAAGAAGCTGATGAATATGTGGATTTTTTTCTCATTAACTTGTTGGGCTAGGAAGGTTCTAAAAAAACAAGGTTTGAAAAGTTTTGCATTTGTAGTTTTTGTTGGCGCAGGAAAGTCGCCAATGGAAATATTTAGTGGTAAGCGCCAAGTAACGAAGATAGAAATGTCAGCAGCACTGTCCTTTTTCAGTAATTACATACTATTTCCACAAATTTGTATTTCTTTCCAATTCTGCTTTATAAAATGTATCTTCATGGCATGTATTTTGCAATGGATAATGTAGCAATGTGATGGTAGTGCGAGTTTAGGTCTAACTGGGTGTATTTGATAAGTTTTTGCCTTTGATCTATGTTCTTGGGAGGAGGGTGTATCTAAAGCCATGTCAATTATTTTTTATTGATGTTTTTATTAAAAGAAGACGGGCAGTAATTGCATTTGCAGAAACACAAGAAATACAAAGAAGAATCTACTTCATCTGGAATATAAGAGTACGGTTTCATGGCACTAGGACAATGTCGCAAACCAAAGCAAAACTTCAAATCTGTCTCTCCGAAACAGTCCGCAGCAATATCCCCCGATTAGTTTTCTCATCCGTAATATGTTTTAATTATTGTATTCATGTCAAAAGGCTGTGATCAGATATATTCAGCTATTTTTCTCATGGCATTAAGTGGCTCCTGTTTCAACAGGGATTTTCATCCCCATTCACTGCAGCAGGAAAGTGACCTGTATATTTATTGCCTACAGACACGGGAGGCCGAAAATGTTTGTTTAAATAAAAGGCTGGTTTGGAAAACAGGAGATCCTTTGCAAAATATGAGATCCACGATCGTGATAAAAAATAGTATTGAGGTGATTCGTTTCCGAAAGAACAAGATTTTATAAACTACTAAAGAAATAAACTGTTAGACGAAAACTTACACTTCAAAAAGTGATAAGTGGTCAATTCTGTAAACTCTGCAGTCCCATGAAATGACATGTAACTAGTCTAATAACGTTTATATTATGCATCTTTCATTCTTTGATGAGCAGAGTGGTGGAGCATGAAAACGTGACACATACACGGTACAAATATATATGTTAGACACAGATGAGGTTATCTTACGTCCAGTGTGCGGCCCCACAACGCAGGATGATACACGTACAAATGAAGCATAGTAGTAACTTGTGATAGGAAAGGTTTTAAAGGATAGATCTCGAGTAATGAATTTTGTAATAAAAAAGAAATGTAATTTTGTAAAATGCATATGAACAAATGTATTCACAAAATAATACCGGTTGAAAGGACGATTGTTCTGTATGTTGGAGGCATTTACACAACTGCCACAGAAAATAGCCATAAAGTGAGTATTGCTGTTATTTAAGCATATTTTTGTGCATTTTAGAATAAAATTGTTCAAAATGCATTGGAGAGGAAACAGTGATGGAAGAATATGTCTGGTCCCATGCATGAAAAAGGTAAACTTTGCACTTTTCAAAAACATACGGTTTGCTCGGCTTTCATAGTTGAATCTGGAAGCGAAAACGTTTTCGAAACTTAAAATATTCTTTGTGACATTAACTTTTTATTATGCATGAGTAAATTATCATATATGACCAAAATTTCTATTTGGCAATATTTTTGTTACATCATAAAGAAAAAAAAAAGGTTCGGTATTGGTAGCATTGCACTAGATACTGGGAGATGCCGAAATTTATCACTTCTGGGCCGAGCGTTTAAGTGTGTTTACCAGACTTGCTTCCACTGAATACATACCCAATGTTTAATTGCAATACTGAAAATGACAGGTGTAAGGGACTTAAATGATGCATGATATATAAATATATCTGCAAGCTCAACGAAAGTATTGCTGATTTTATATGGTCACCCCTCCTTGATTTTGTTTTTATTTGCTTCGTTCTAATCTGTAAACAAACATGGTTGACTGTATCTTGAAAAGGAGTAGATCAACATGTGGATTTTTTTTCTCATTATCTTGTTTTGGCAGAGTTACTAGGTGACTGGGCCCCTTAACTTGCTTAGAATGAGAGGGTGGATAGCTCCATCCTAAATGATGCCAGTGGTGGAGCCTCAGCTACAGAAGCTGGTACAGAATTCCACAAAGGTACGGTACGAGGGAAAAAGCTAAATTTTAAACAATCAGATGATGTTGAAAACTGTCTGAACTTCCTTGAGTGTGTAGCTCTGGTCAGCGGCAGGTATATCAACAAGGTCCTGAACCACTTTGTACAGTAGGGTGACTTGTTTCCACTGGATATGTATTCCATGTTTTATTTCAATGTGAGGAAATGACAGGTGAAAGGGACTAATATAATGCATGTTTTATAAATAAATCTGCAAGCTTAAGAAATTATTTCTGATTTTATATGTTCACCCCTCCTTGAAAAATGTTGTTTTTATTTACTTCGAGTCGGTAAACAAACATGGTTGATTGTAACTTGAAAAGGAGCAGTCCAATATGTGGACTTTTTTCTCATTAACTAGTTGGGCTAGGAAGGTTATAAAAAAACAAGGTTTGAAAAGTTTTGCATTTGTAGTTTTTGTGGGTGCAGGAAAGTCGCCTATGGAAATATTTAGTGTTAAGCGCCAAGTAACGAAGATAGAAATGTCAGCAGCACTGTCCTTTTTCAGTCATTACATACTATTTCCACAAATGTGTAGTTCTATCCAATTCTGTTTTATAAAATGTATCTTCATTGCATGCATTTTGCAATGGATAATGTAGAAATGTGATGGGAGTGCGAGTTTAGGTCTAACTGGGTGTATTTGATAAGTTTTTGCCTTTGATCTATGTTCTTGGGAGGGGGGTATATCTAAAGCCATGTCAATTATATTTTATTGATGTGTTTAGAAAGAAGACGGGCAGTAATTGCATTTTCAGAAATACAAGAAATACAAGAAAGAATCTACTTCATCTGGAATATAAGAGTAAGTTTTCATGGCACTAGGACAATTGTCTAAAACCAAAGCAAAACTTCAAAGTAGAAGTAAAACAAAGATCAGGAATTGATACAATTAACTTACTCCATCCATAAAAGACACCAAAGGGAAAGAAATACAAACATTAAGCGACCAGACCATAATGGAAACCCAAACAAAGGAAGGCCATATGGACAGTTACTTTCCCACAAAATGGCCATGTATCTCCGAAACAGCCCGCTGCAATATCCCGATAAGTTTTCTCATCCGTAATATGTTTTTATTATTGTATTCTAGTCAAAAGGCTGTGAACAGATATATTCAGCTATTTCTCATGGCATTAAGTGGCTCCTGTTTCAACAGGGAATTTCATCCCCATTCACTGCAGCAGGAAAGTGACCTGTATATTTATTGCCTGCAGACACGGGAGGCCGAAAACGTTTGTTTAAATAAATGGCTGGTTTGGAAAACAGGAGATCCTTTGCAAAAATATGAGATCGACGATCGTGATAAAAAATAGTATTCGTTTCCGAAAGAACAAGATTTTATAAACTACTAAAGAAATAAACTGTTAGACGAAAACGTACATTTCAAAAAGTGACAAGTGGTCAATTCTGTAAACTCTGCAGTCACATAAAATGAAAAGTTACTAGTCTAATAACGTATATATAATGCATCTTTCATTCTTGGATGTGCAGAGTTATGGAGCATGAAAACGTGACACATACATGGTACAAATATATTTATGTTAGACACAGATGAGGTTATCTTACGTCCAGTGTGCGGCCCAACAGCGCAGGATTGATACACGTACAAATGAAGCATGGTAGTAACTTGTGATAGGAAAGGTTTTAAAGGAAAGATCTCGAGCAATGAATTTTGTAATAAAAAAGAAATGTAATTTTGTAAAATACATTTGAACAATTTATTAAAAAATAATACCGGTTACACGGACATTTGTTCTGTATGTTGGAGGCATTTACCCAACTGCCACAGAAAATAGCCATAATGAGTATTGCTGCTATTTAAGCATAATTCTGTACATTTTAGAATAAAATTGTTCATAATGCATTGGATAGGAAATACTGATGGAAGCCTATGTCTGGGTTCCATTCATGAAAGAGGTAAACTTTGCACTTTTTAAAAACATTTGGTTTGCTTGGCTATCATAATTGAATCTGGAAGCGAAAACGTTATCGCAAACTTAAAATATTCTTTGTGACTGAACTTTTATAACGCATGAGTAAATTATCAAATATGACCTAAATTTCTATTTGGCAATATTTTTTTTACGTCATAATGAAACAAAGGGTTAAGTATTGGTAGCATTGCTCTTGATACTGGGAGATGCCGGAATTAATCACTTATGGACCGAGCGTTTAGTTGCGTTCTAAATACCAGGCTTGCTTCCACTGAATATGAATACCCCATGTTTAATTTCAATAATGAAAATGACAGGTGTAAGGGACTGAAATGATGCATGATATATAAATATATCTGCAAGCTCAACGAAAGTATTGCTGATTTGATATGGTCACCCCTCCTTGATCAACATGTGGATTTTTTTTCTCATTATCTTGTTTTGGCTAGAATGGTTCTATAATAAAAGCAAGGTTTGAAAACTTTTGTATGTGTAGTTTTTTTTTCGGCGCAGGTAGGTCACCTGTTGAAACATTTAGTGTTAAGCTCCCAGTTATCCCAGTATATCTAAGAAAGATATCCCAGCCACTTTTGGCTCAACAAGGAAAGACCTCTCTGCCTTCCGTGGCGGTACCAGGGCCCATACGTCCCCGACAGCACAGCTCCCCCTTGCAGAGTTACTAGGTGACTGGGCCCCTTAACTTGCTTAACATTTTCGCAAACTTAAAATATTCTTTGTGACTGGGAGATGCCGGAATTTACCATTTCTGGACCTAGCGGTAAGTTGCGTTCTAAAAACCAGACTTGCTTCCACTGAATACATACCCCATGTTTAATTTCAATAATGAAAATGACAGGTGTAAGGGACTTAAATGATGCATTATATATAAATATATCTGCAAGCTCAAAGAAAGTATTTCTGACTTTACATGGTCACCCCTCCTTGAAAAATGTTTTTTTTTATATATACTTCGTTTTAGTCTGTAAACAAACATGGTTGACTGTAACTTGAAAAGGAGTAGATCAACATGTGGAGTTTTTCTCATTAACTTGTTTGGCTAGGATGGTTCTATAATAAAAGCAAGGTTTGAATGTGTAGTTTTTGTGGGCGCAGGTAGGTCACCTATTGAAAAGTTTAGTGCTAAGCTCCCAGTAACAAAGATTGAAATGTCAACAGCACTTCCTTTTTTCAGTCATTACATACTATTTCCACACATTTGTAGTTCTGTCCAATTCTGTTTTATAAAATGTATCTTCGTGGCATGCATTTGCAATGGATAATGTAGAAATTTGATGGTAGTGCGAATTTAGGTCTAACTGGGTGTATTCTATGGGTTTTTGCCTCTGATCTTTTTTCGTGGGAGGGGGTGTATCTTAAAAGCCATGTAAATTAATTTTTATTCTACATCTACATCTCTACGTTGGTCCGTCAATCTTGACTATTACTCAACGGATATGACTTCATTATGGTTAGCGCTAGAAAGATGAAAGCAAAAGAATATAGTCCGCAAGAAGTAGTATTTAGTGTTAAATTAGCGTAAAAAAACAAGAAAATAGGACTAAAAAATAATATAATATATAAGCACAGAGGTACAGCATAAATAAGAGAGAAGGAAAAAAGTTATCCCAGCCACTTTTGGCTAAACAAGTAAAGACCTCTCTGCTTTCCGTGGCGGTACCAGGCCCCATACGTCCCCGACAGCACAGCACCCCCTTGCAGAGTTACTAGGTGACTGGGTCCCTTAACTTGCTTAGAATGAGAGGGTGGATAGCTCCGACCTAAATGATGTCAGTGATGGAGCCTCAGCTACAGAAGCTGGTACAGAATTCAACAAAGGTACGGTACGAGGGAAAAAGCTAAACTTAAAAGAATCAGATGATGTTGAAAACTGTCTGAACTTCCTTGAGTGTGTAGCTCTGGTCCTTGCCGTGACTGGGTCAAGTAATCAGCGGCAGGTATATCAAAAAGGTCCTGAACCACTTTGTGCAGTAGGGTGACTGAGTCTTTGACCGTCTGGTTTCCAGGGGTTCCTCCTGTAGGTAATCGATCATGGATGATACTTTTGGACCGAGCGTTTAGTTGCGTTCTAAATACCAGACCTGTTTCCACTGGATATGTATTCCATGTTTCATTTCAATGTGAGAAAATGACAGATGAAAGGGACTTATATAATGCATGTTTTATAAATATATCTGCAAGCTCAAAGAAATATTTCCTGATTATATAAGGTCACCCCTCCTTGAAAAATGTTGTTTTTATTTACTTCTAGTCTGTAACAAACATTGGTGACCGTAACTTGAAAAGGAGCAGATCAATATGTGGATTTTTTTCTCATTAACTTGTTGGGCTAGGAAGGATCTATAAAAAGCAAGGATTGAAAAGTTTTGTATTTGTAGTTTTTGTGGGCGCAGGTAAGTCGCCTTTGGGAATATTTAGTGTTAAGCTTCGAGTAACGAAGATAGAAATGTCAGCACACTGTCCTTTTTTCAGTCATTACATACTATTTCCATACATTTGTAGTTCTATCCAATTCTGTTTTATAAAATGTATCTTCATAGCATGCACTTTGCAATGGATAATGTAGAAATGTGATGGTTGTGCGAGTTTAGGTCTAACTGGGTGTATTTTATAAGTTTTGCCTTTGATCTATGTTCTTGGGAGGGGGTGTACCGTAAAGCCATGTAAATTATTTTTAGGGCCCCGCACTGAAAGTTTGGGTGCCTTATAGTAATCACTCTGTCCGTGCGTCTATCTGTCTGTCCGTCTACAAATTTTCCTACTCCTCTGATAGCGCTGCCGGGGCCCTAGTCAGTTTCACTGACAGCTCTAGTTTATTGATGTGTTCAGAAAGAGACGTGAAGTAATTGCATTTGCAGACACACAAGAAATACAAGAAAGAATTTACTTCATCTGGAATATAAGAGTAAGGTTTCATTGCACTAGGACACTCTCTCAAACCAAAGCAAAACTTCAAATTTGTCTCTCCGAAACAGCCCGCTGCAATATCCCGATAAGTTTTCTAATCCGTAACATGCTTTAATTATTGTATTCATGTCAAATGGCTGTGAACAGGTATATTCAGCTATTTCTCATGGCATTA
This sequence comes from Lucinisca nassula, assembly GCA_963580285.1. Lineage (NCBI taxonomy): Eukaryota > Metazoa > Mollusca > Bivalvia > Lucinida > Lucinidae > Lucinisca > Lucinisca nassula. The sequence goes on from CAUZLF010000608.1 coordinate 221,002, forward strand.
AGTGGCTCCTGTTTCAACAGGGAACGGGACCGACTGTATATGTATTCCATATTTAATTTCAATGTGAGAAAATGACAGGTGAAAGGGACTATTATAATGCATGTTTTATAAATATATCTGCAAGCTCAAAGAAATTAATCAATATGTGGATTTCTTTTCTCATTAACTTGTTGGGCTAGGAAGGTTCTATAAAAAAGCAAGGATTGAAAATTTTGTATGTGTAGTTTCTGTGGGCGCAGGTAACGCCTATGGAAATATTTAGTGTTAAGCTCCCAGTAACGAAGATAGAAATGTCAGCAGCACTGTCCTTTTTTCAGTCATTACAAACTATTTGCCCACATTTGTAGTTCTATCCAATTCTGTTTTATAAAATGTATCTTCATGGCATGCACTTTGCAATGGATAATGTAGAAATGTGGAGGTAGTGCGAGTTTAGGTCAAATTTGGTGTATTTGATAAGTTTTTGCCTTTAATCTATGTTCTTGGGAGGGGATGTACCTCAAATCCATGTAAATTATTTTTATTGATGTGTTTAGAAAGAAGACGTGCATTTGCAGAAACACAAGAAATACAAGAAAGAATGTACTTCATTTGGAATATAAGAGTAAGGTTTCATGGCTCTAGGACAATGTCTCAAACCAAAGTAAAACTTCAAATTTATCTCTCCGAACCAGCCCGCTGCAATATCCCGATAAGTTTTCTCATCCATAATATGTTTTAATTATTGTATTCATGGCAAAAGGTTGTGAACAGATATATTCAGCTTTTTCTCATGGCATTTAGTGGCTCCTGTTTCAACAGGGAATTTTATCCCCATTCACTACAGCAGGAAAGTGACATGTATATTTATTCCCTACAGACACGGGCCTAAAACGTTTGTTTAAATAAAAGGCTGGTTTGGAAAACAGAAGATCCTTTGCAAAATATGAGATCCACGATCGTGATAAATATAGTATTGAGGTGATTCGTTTCCGAAAGTCACATGAAATGACAAGTTACTAGTCTAATAACGTATATATAATGCATCTTTCATTCTTTAATGTGCAAAGTGATGGAGCATGAAAACGTGACACATACACGGTACAAATATATATGTTAGACACAGATGAGGTTATCTTACGTCCAGTGTGCGGCCCAACACCACAGGACGATACACGTGCAAATGTAGCATGGTAGTATTTTGTGATAGGAAAGATTTTAAAGGAAAAATTTCGAGTAATGAATTTTGTAATAAAAAGAAATGTAATTTTGTAAAATGCATTTGAACAAATTTATTTACAAAATAATACCGGTTTAACGGACGAATGTTCTATATGTTGCTGACATTTACCCAACTGCCACAGAAAATAGCCATAAAATGAGTATTGCTGCTATTTAAGCATAATTCTGTGCATTTGAGAATAAAATTGATCAAAATGCATTGGAGAGGAAATACTGATGGAAGCCTGTGTCTGGGTTCCATTCATGAAAGAGGTAAACTTTGCACTTTTCAAAAACATATGGTTTGCTCGGCTTTCATAGTTGAATCTGGAAGCGAAAATATTTTCGCAAACTTAAAATATGTTTGTGTCTGAACTTTTATTATGCATGCGTAAATTATCATATATGACCTAAATTTCTATTTGGCAATATTTTTGTTACGTCATAAAGCAAAAAAGGGTTCGGTATTGGTAGCATTGCACTTGATACTGGGAGATGCCGGAATTTGTCACTTCCGGACCTAGCGTTAAGTTACGTTCTGAATACCAGACTTGCTTCCACTGAATACATAACCCATGTTTAATTTCAATAATGAAAATGACAGGTGTAAGGGACTTAAATGATGCATGTTTTATAAATATATCTGCAAGCTCAAAGAAATTATTCCTGATTTTATATGGTCACCCCTCCTTGAAAAATGTTTTTTTTATTTACTTCTAGTCGGTAACAAACATGGTTGACTGTAACTTGAAAAGGAGCAGATCAATACGTGGATTTTTTTTCTCATTAACTTGTTAGGCTAGGAAGGTTCTATAAAAAAGCAAGGATTGAAAAGTTGTGTATGTGTAGTTTTGAGGGCGCAGGAAAGTCGCCTATGGAAATATTTAGTGTTAAGCTCCCAGTAACGAAGATAGAAATGTCAGCAGCACTGTCCTTTTTTCAGTCATTACATACTAATTCCACACATTTTTAGTTCTATCCAATTCTGTTTTATCAATGTATCTTCATGACATGCACTTTGCAATGGATAATGTAGAAAGTGATGGTAGTGCGAGTTTAGGTCTAACTGGGTGTATTTGGTAAGTTTTTGCCTTTGATCTATGTTCTTGGGAGGGGGTGTACCTTAAAGCCATGTAAATTATATTTTATAGATGTGTTTAGAAAGAAGACGTGCAGTAATTGCATTTGCAGAAACACAAGAAATACAAGAAAGAATCTACTTCATCTGGAATATAAGAGTAAGGTTTCATGGCACGAGGACAATGTCGCAAACCAAAGCAAAACTTCAAATTTGTCTCTCCTAAACAGCCCGCTGCAATATCCCGATAAGTTTTCTCATCCGTAATATGTTTTAATTATTGTATTCATGTCAAACGGCTGTGAACAGGTATATTCAGTTATTTCTCATGCCATTAAGTGGCTCCTGTTTCAACAGGGAATTTTATCCACATTCACTACAGCAGGAAAGTGACCTGTATATTTATTCCCTACATACACGGGAGGCCGAAAACGTTTGTTTAAATAAAAGGCTGGTTTGGAAAACAGGAGATCCTTTGCAAAATATGAGATCCACGATCGTGACTGAACTGATTAGTTTCCGAAAGAACAGGATTTTATAAACTACTAAAGAAATAAACTGTTAGACGAAAACGTACACTTCAAAAGGTGATAATTGGTCAATTCTGTAAACTCTGGAGTCACATGAAATGACAAGTTACTAGTCTAATAACGTATATATAATGCATCTTTCATTCTTGGATGTGCAGAGTGACGGAGCATGTAAACGTGACACATACACGGTACAAATATATATGTTAGACACGGATGTGGTTATCTTACGTCCAGTGTGCGGCCAAACAGCGCAGGATGATACACGTACATATGTAGCATGGTAGTAACTTGTGATAGGAAAGTTTTTAAAGGATTGACCTCGAGTAATGAATTTTGTTATAAAAAAGAAATGTATTTTTGTAAAATGCATTTGAACAAATGTATTCACAAAATAATACCGGTTAAACGGACGATTGTTCTGTATATTGGAGGCATTTACCAAACTGCCACAGAAAATAGCCATAAAATGAGTATTGCTGCTATTTAAGCATAATTCTGTGCATTTTAGAATAAAATTGTTCAAAATGCATTCGAGAGGAAATACTGATGGAAGCCTGTGTCTGGGTTCCATTCATGAAAGAGGTAAATCTTGCACTTTTCAAAACCATTTGGTTTGCTCGGCTTTAATGCTTTAATCTGGAAGCGAAAACTTTTTCGCAAACTTAAAATATTCTTTGTGACTGAACTTTTATTATGTACGAGTAAATTATCATATATGACCTAAATTTCGATTTGTTTTTTTTTTGTTACGTCATACAGAAAAAAAGGGTTCGGTATTGGTAGCATTACACTTGATACTGGGAGATGCCGGAATTTATCACTTCTGGACCGAGCGTTTAGTTGCGTTCTAAATACCAGGCTTGCTTTCACTGAATACATACCCCATGTTTAATTTCAATAATGAAAATGACAGGTGTAAGGGACTTAAATGATGCATGATATATAAATATATCTGCAAGCTCAACGAAAGTATTGCTGATTTTATATGGTCACTCCTCCTTTAAAAATGTTTTATTATTTACTTCGTTCTAGTCTGTAAACAAACATGGTTGACTGTAACTTAGTAACGCAGTAGATCAACATGTGGATTTTTTCTCATTATCTTGTCTTGGCTAGGATGGTTCTATAATAAAAGCAAGGTTTGAAAACTTTAATATGTCTAGTTTTTTTCGGCGCAGGTAGGTACCTATTGAAAAATTTAGTGTTAAGCTCCCAGTTATCCAAGTATATTTAAGAAAGTTATCCCAGCCACTTTTGGCTCAACAAGTAAAGACCTCTCTGCCTTCCGTGGCGCTACCAGGGCCCATACGTCCCCGACAGCACAGCTCCCCCTTGCAGAGTTACTAGATGACTGGGCCCCTTAACTTGCTTAGAATAAGAGGGTGGATAGCTCCATCCTAAATGATGCCAGTGATGGAGCCTCAGCTACAGAAGCTGGTACAGAATTACACAAAGGTACGGTACGAGGGAAAAAGGTAAACTTTAAAGAATCAGATGATGTTGAAAACTGTCTGAACTTCCTGGGATGTGTAGCTCTGGTCCTTGCCGTGACTGGGGTCAAGTAATCAGCGGCAGGTATATCAACAAGGTCCTGAACCACTTTGTACAGTAGGGTGAGCTGAGTCTTTGACCGTCTGGTTTCCAGGGTTTCCTACGTTAGGTGATCGAGCATGGATGATACTTTTGGACCGAGCGTTTAGTTGCGAACTAAATACTATACTTGTTTCCACTGGATATGTATTCCATGTTTTATTTCAATGTGAGAAAATGACAGGTGAAAGGGACTTATATAATACATGTTCTATAAATATATCTGCAAGCTTAAAGAAATTATTTCTGATTTTATATGGTCATCCCTCCTTGAAAAATGTTGTTTTTATTTACTTCTAGTCGGTAAACAAACATGGTAGACTGTAACTTGAAAACGAGCAGATCAATATGTGGATTGTTTTCTCGTTACATGTTGGGCTAGGAAGGTTCTATAAAAAAGCAAGGTTTGAAAAGTTTTGCATGTGTAGTTTTTTCTGGGCGCAGGTAAGTCGCCTATGGACATATTTAGTGTTAAGCGCCAAGTAACGAAGATAGAAATGTCAGCAGCACTGTCCTTTTCAGTCATTACATACTATTTCCACACATTTGTAGTTCTATCCAATTCTGTTTTATAAAATGTATCTTCATGGCATGCACTTTGCAATGGATAATGCAGAAATGTGATGGTAGTGCGAGTTTAGGTCTAACTGGATGTATTTGATAAGTTTTTGCCTTTGATCTATGTTCTTGGGAGGGGGTGTACCTTGAAGCCATGTAAATTATTATTATTGATGTGTTTAGAAAGAAGACGGGCAGTAATTGCATTTGCAGAAACACAAGAAATACAAGAAATAATCTACTTCATCTGGAATATAAGAGTAAGGTTTCATGGCTGTAGGACAATGAGGCAAACCAAAGCAAAACTTCAAATTTGTCTCTCCGAAACAGCCCGCTGCAATATCCCGATAAGTTTTCTCATCCGTAATATGTTTTAATTATTGTATTCATGTCAAAAGGCTGTGAACAGATATATTCAGCTATTTCTCATGGCATTAAGTGGCTCCTGTTTCAACAGGGAATTTCATCCCCATTCGTTACAGCAGGAAAGTGACCTGTGTATTTATTGCCTACAGACACGGGAGGCCGAAAACGTTTGTTTAAATAAAAGGTTGGTTTGGAAACAGGAAATCCTTTGCAAAATATGAGATCCACGATCGTGATAAAAAATAGTATTGAGGTGATTCGTTTCCGAAAGAACAAAAGTTTATAAACTACTAAAGAAATAAACTGTTAGATGAAAACTTACACTTCAAAACTAAGTGATAAGTGTCCAATTCTGTTAACACTGCAGTCACATGAAATGACAAGTTACTAGTCTAATAACGTGTATATATGCATCTTTCATTCTTTGATGTGCAGCGTGATAGAGCATGAAAAAGTGACACATACACAGTACAAATATATATGTTAGACACAGATGAGGTTATCTTCCGTCCAGTGTGCGGCCTACCAGCGCATGATGATACACATACAAATGTAGCATGGTAGTAACTTGTGTTAGGAAATGTGTTAAAGGGTAGATCTCGAGTAATGAATTTTGTAATAAAAAAGAAATGTGATTTTGTTAGATACATCTGAACAAATTTATTCACAAAATAATACCGGTTGAACGGACGATTGTTCTGTATGTTGGATATTTTTACCAAACTGCCACAGAAAATAGCCATAAAAATGAGTATTGGTGCTATTTAAGCATAATTATGTGCATTTTAGGATAAAATTGTTCCAAATGCCTTGGAGAGGAAATACTGGTGCAAGGCGGTGTCTGGGTTACATTCCTGAAAGAGGTTAACTTTGCATTTTTCAAAAACATATGGTTTGCTCGGCTTTCATAGTTGAATCTGGAAGCGATAACTTTTTCGCAAACTTAAAATATTCTTTGTGACTGAACTTGTATTATGCATGAGTAAATTATCATATATGACCTCAATTTCTGTTTGGCAATTCTTTTAACACGTCATAAAGAAAAAAAGGGTTCGGTATTGGTAGACTGCACTTGATACTGGGAGGTGCCGGGTTAATCACTTTTGGACCGAACGTTTAGTCGCGTTCTAAATACCAGACTTGCTTCCATTGGATGCATATGCCTTGTTTTATTTCAATGTGAGAAAATGACAGGTGTAAGCGGCTAAAATGCTGCATGTTTTATAAATATATCTGCAAGCTCAAATATATTATTGCTGATTTTATGTTGTCACCCCTCCTTGACTGTAACTAGAATAGGAGCAGATCAACATGTGGATTTTTCTCATTAACTTTTTTTTGGCTAGGATGGTTCTATACACAATCAAGGTTTGAAAAGTTTTGTATGTGTAGTTTTTGTGGGCGAAGGTAAGTCGCATATGGAAATATTTAGTGGTAAGCTCCCAGTAACAAAGGTAGAAATGTCAGCAGCACTGTCATGTTTTCAGTCAATACATACTATTTCCACACAATTATAGTTCTATCTAATTCTGTTTCATAAAATATATCTTCATGGCATGCATTTTGCAATGGATAATGTAACAATATGATGGTAGTGCGAATTTAGGTCTAACTGGGTGTATTTGATGAGTTTTTGCTTCTGATCTATGTTCTTGGGAGAGAGAGGGTGTACAATTAAGCCATGTATATTAATTTTTATTGATGTGTTTAGAAAGAAGATTTGCAGTAATTGCATTTGCAGAAACACAAGAAAGAATCTACTTTATCTGGGATATAAGAGTAAGGTTTCATGGCTCTAGAACAATGTCTCCAACCAAAGCAAAACTTTAAACTCGTCTCTCCGAAACAGCCGGCTGCAATATCCCGATAAGTTTTCTCATCCGTTGTATGTTTAATTATTGTATTTCATGTCAAAAGGTTGTGAAAAGATATATTCAGCTATTTCTCATGGCATTACGTGGCTACTGTTTCAACAGGGATTTTCATCCCCATGCACTGCAGCAGGAAAGTGACCTGTATAGTTATTCACTTTTGGACCGAACTTTAAGTTACGTTCTAAATACCAGACCTGCTTCCATTGGATATATATCCCATGTTTTATTACAATGTAAGAAAATTACAGGTGTAAGGGACTAAAATGATGCATGTTTTTCTAAATATATCTGCAAGCCCATAGAAATTGTTGCTGGTTTAATATGGTCACCCCCCATTAAAAATGTTGGTTTGTATTTACACCGTTCTATTCTGTAAACAAACATGGTTGGCAGCAACTTGAAAAGGAGCAGATCAACATGTTAATTTTTTCTAAATAACTTATTGGGCTAGGCTGGTTCTATAAACAAGCGAGGTTTGAAAAGTTTTGTTTGTGTAGACTTTGTGGGCGCAGGTAAGTCGCCTATGGAAATATTTATTGTTAAGCTCCAAATAGCAAACGTAAAAATGTCAACAGTACTGTCCTGTTTTTAGTCATTATGCTATTTCCACACATTTGTAGTTCTATCGTATTCTGTTTCATAAAATGTATCTTCATGGCATGTATTTTGCCATGGATAATGCAAAAATGTGATGGTAGTGCGAATTTAGGTATAACTGGGTGTATTCTATGAGTTTTTGCCTCTGATCTAAGTTCTTTGCAGGGGGTGGGGGTTACTTTAAAGCCATTCAAATATTTTTTATTGATATGTTTAGAAAGAAGACTTGCAGTAATTCTATTTGCAGGAACACAAGAAAGAATCTACTTCATCTGGAATATAAGAGTAAGGTTTCAGGGAACTAGGACTATGTTACAAACCAAAGCAAATCATAAAAATTGTCTCTCCGAAACAGCCCGCTGCAATATCCCGATAAGTTTTCTCATCCGTTATATGTTCTATATTATTGTATTCATGTCAGAAGGATGTGGATATATATATATATATATATATATATATATATATATATATATATATATATATATATATATATATATATATATATATATTCAGCTATATCTCATGGCAATAAGTGGCTCGTGTTTCAACAGGGAATTTCATCCCCATTCACTAAGAAGGAAGGTGACTTGTATATTTGATGCATCTTTCCTTCTTTGATGTGCAGAGTGATGGAGCATGAAAAAGTGACACATACACAGTACAAACGCATATGTTAGACACAGATGAGTTTTATCTTCCGTCTAGTGTGCGGCCCAAAAGCGCAAGATGATACACGTACAAATGTAGAATGGTAGAATCTTAAGATAGGAACTGTTTAAAAGGATAGATCTTGCGTGATGAATTTTGTAATAAAACAGAAATGTAATTTTGTCAAATGAATTTGAACAAATGTATTCACAAAATAATACCGGTTGAACAGACGGTTGTTCTGTATGTTGGAGGGCTTTACCCAACTGCCGCAGAAAATAGCCATAAAAATGTGTATTGGTGCTATTTGAGCATAATTCTGTGCATTTTAGGATAGAAATGTGTCAAATGCATTGAAGAGGAAATACTGATGCAAGCCGGTGTCTGGGTTCCATTCATGAAAGAGGTAAACTTTGCACTTTTCAAAAAACATATGGTTTTCTCGGCTTACATAGTTGAATCTGGATGCGATAACTTTTACGCAAAGTTAAAATATTCTTTGTGACTGAACTTTAATTATGCATGAGTAAATTATCATGTATGACCTAAATTTCTATTTGGCAATTATAATATTACGTCAAAAAGAAAAAAAGGTTCGGTATTGGTAGCATTGCACTTGATACTGGGAGATGCCGGATTTTATCACTTTTGTACCGAGCGTTTAGTTGCGTTCTAAATACCAGACTTGCTTCAACTGTCTACCTCATTTTTATTTCAATAATGAAAATGACAGGCAATATTGCTGATTTTATATGGTCACCCCTCCTCGGAATTTTTTTTTTTATTTACTTCCTTCTAGTCTTTAAACAAACATGGTTGACTGTAACTTGAAAAGGAGTACATCAAAATGTGGAGTTTTTCTCATTAGATTGTTGGGCTAGGATGGTTCTATTACAAAAGCAATGTTTGAAAAGTTTTGTATATGTAGTTTTTGTGGGCGCAGGTAGGTCACCTATTGAAACATTTAGTGTGAAGCTCCAAGTTACAAAGTTTGAAATGTCAGCAGCACTGTCCTTTTTCAGTCATTACATACTATTACCACACATTTGTAGTTCTATCCAATTCTGTTTTATAAAATGTACCTTCATGGCATGCATTGGCAATGGATAATGTAGAAATGTGATGGTAGTGCGAATTTAGGTCTAACTGGGTGTATTTGATGAGGTTTTGCATCTGATCTATGTTCTTGGGAAGGGGGTGTACCTTAAAGCCATGTAATTTAATTTTTATTGATGGGTTTCGAAAGACGACTTGCAGTAATTGCATTTGCAGAAACCATGAAAGAATCTACTTCGTCTGGAATATAAGGGTAAGGTTTCATGGCTCTAGTACAATGTCTCAAACCAAAGCAAAACTTAAAATTTGTCTCTCCGAAACAGCCTGCTGCATCCCGATAAGTTTCTCATCCGTTATATGTTTTCATTATTGTATTCATGTCAAAAGTTGTGAACGGATAAATTCAGCTATTTCTCATGGCATTAAGTGACGCCTGTTTCAACAGGGAAATTCATCCCCATTCCCTACAGACATGGGAGGCCGAAAACGTTTGTTTAATTAAAAGGTTGGTTTGGAAAAAAGTTACTAGTCTAATAACGTATACATAATGCATCTTTCATTCTTTGGTGTGCAGAGTGAAAGAGCATGTAAAAATGACACATACACAGTACAAATACATATGTTAGACACAGATGAGGTTATCATTCGTCCAGTGTGCGGCCCACCAGCGCAGGATTACACAAGTACAAATGTAACATGGTAGTAACTTGTGATAGGAAATGTGTTAAAGGATAGATCTCGCGTAATGAATTTTGTAATAAAAAAGAAATGTGATTTTGTAAGATGCATTTGAATAAATTTTATCACAAAATAATACCGGTTGAACGGACGATTGTTCTGTATGTTGGAGGCTTTTACTCAACTTTTACTAATTCTGTGCATTTTAGGATAGTACTGTTACAAATGCCTTGGAGAGGAAATACTGATGCAAGCCGATGTCTGGGTTCCATTCCAGAAAGAGGTAAACTTTGCACTTTTCACAAACATATGGTTTGCTCGGCGTTCATAGTTGAATCTGGAAGCGATAACTTTTTCGAAAATTGAAATATTCTTTGTGACTGAACTTTTATTATGCATGAGTAAATTATCATATATAACCTAAATTTCTATTTGGCAATTCTTTGAATACGTCATAAAGAAAAAAAAATGTTCGGTATTGGTAGCATTGCACTTGATACTGGGAGGTGCCGGGTTTTATCACTTTTGGACCAAGCGTGTAGTTGCATTCTAAATTACAGAGTTGCTTCCATTGGATATATATCCCATGTTTTATTTCAATGTGACAAAATGACAGGTGTAAGGGTTCAATGATGCATGTTTTATAAATATATCTGCAAGCTCAAAGATATTATTGCTGATTTTATGTGGTCACCCCTCCTTGAAAAATTTTGTTTTTTATTTACTTCGTTGTAGTCGGTAAACAAACATGGTTGACTGTAACTTGAAAAGGAGCAGATCGAACTTGTGGATATCTTTCTCATTAACTTGTTGGGCTAGGATGGTTCTATAAACATGTAAGGTTTGAAATGTTTTGTATGTGTAGATTTTGTGGGCGCAGGTAAGTCGCCAATGGAAATATTTAATGTTGAGCTCCCAGTAACAAAGATAGAAATGTCAGCAGCACTGTCCTGTTGTCAGTCATTACATACAATTCTACACATTTATAGTTCTATTCAATTTTATTTAAAAACAATGTACCTACATGGCATGCATTTTGCAATGGATAATGTAACAATATGATGGTAGTGCGAATTTAGGTCTAACTGGGTGTATTTAATGAATTTTTGCCTCTGATCTATGTTCTTGGGAGGGAGGGGTGTACCTTAATCCGATGTAACTTAAATTTCATTGATGTTTTTAGAAAGACGACTTGCAGTAATTGCAGTTGCAGAAACACAAGAACAACAAGAAAGAATCTACTTCATTTGGAATATAAGAGTAAGGTTTCATGGCTCTAGGACAATGTCTCAAACCAAAGCAAACTTAAAGTTCGTCTCTCCGAAACAGCCCGCTTGAATATCCCGATAAGTTTTCTCATCCTTTATATGTTTCAATTTTTGTATTCATGTCAAAAGGACAGATATATACCGCTATTTCTTATGGCATTTTGTGGCTCCTGTTCCAACAGGGAATTTCATCCCTATTCACTAGAGAAGGAACGTGGCCTGCATATGTTATTCCCTACAGGCACGGGAAGCGAATACGTTTGTTTAAATAAAAAGGTTGGTTTGGATAACAGTAGATCCTTTGCAAAATATGAGATCTACGATTGTGATAAAAATAGTATTGAGGGGATTCGTTTCCGAAAGAACAAGAATTTATAAACTACTAAAGAAAGAAACTGTTAGATGATAACGTACACTTCAAAACTTAGGGATAATTGTACAATTCCCTTAACTCTGGAGTCACATGAAATGAAGTTACTAATCTAATTACCTATATGAAATGCATGTTTCATTCTGTGATGTGCAGAGTAATGGAGCATGAAAACGTGACACATACACAGAACAAACACAAATGTTAGACACAGATGAGGTTATATTCCGTCCAGTGTGCGGCCCACAGGCACAGGATGATACACGTACAAAAGTAGCATGGAAGTAACATGATATAGGACAGGTTTAAAATGGTATGTAATTTTGTAAGATGCATTTGAACAAATTTATTTACAAAATAATACCGGTTGAACGGACGATTGTTCTGTATGTTGGAGGCTTTTACCAAACTGCAATAGAAAATAGCCATAAAATGAGTATTGGCTATTTTAGGATAGATTTGTTCCAAAGACATTGGAGCGGAAATACTGATGCAAGCCGATGTCTGGGTTCCATTCCAGAAAGAGGTAAACTTTGCTTTTTTCGAAAACATTTGGTTTCCTCAGCATTCATAGTTGAATCTGAACGCGATAACTTTTCGCAATCTCCAAAGATTCTTTGTGACTGAACTTTTATTATGCATGTGTAAATTATCAGATATGACCTAAATTTCTATTTGGTAATTTTTTGTACGTCATTAAGAAAATAAGGGTTCAGTATTGGTGTGTGTGTGAATTCGGGTTTAACGTCGCTTTCAACAATTTTTCAGTCATATCACGACGGTGTCTGGTTGCGACAGGGAGCTCAATGCTCACGTTTATGGTGCTGCCTCACTGAAGTATCATGTCCCAGACACATTACACGATACCACACCCAGTCACATTATCCTGACACTGGATCGACCAGTCCTAGCTCTACCCCGTAAATCTGAGTGCCAAACGAAGAGCAGCTAGTACCATTTTTAACGACTTTGGTATGTCGCGGCCCGGGATCGAACCCGAGACCTCCCGTTCCCCGGAGCGGACACTCTACCAACTGAGCTATCGGGGCCGGTGGTTCAGTATTGGTAGCATTGCACTAGATACTGGAAGGTGCCGGGTTTTATCACTTTTGGCCCGAGCTTTTAGCTGCGTTCTAAATTCCAGACCTGCTTCCATAGGATATATACCCAATGTTATATTTCAATGTATGAAAATGACAGGTGTAAGGAACTAAAATGATTCATTTTTATAAATATATCTGCAAGCCCACAGAAACTGTTGCTGATTTTATATGGTCACCCTCCTTTAAAAATGTTGGTTTGCATTTACTCCGTTCTATTCGGTAAACAAACATGGTTGACTGTAACTTGAAAAGGAGCAGTTCAACATGTGGATTTTTTCTCAGTAAGTTGTTGGGCTAGGATGGTTCTATAAACATGCAAGATTTGAAAAGTTTTGTTTGTGTATGCGCAGGTAAGTCCCCTATGGAAATATTTATTGTTAAACTCCCAATAGCAAAGGTAGAAATGTCAACCGCACTGTCCTGTTTTCAGTCATTACATACTATTTCCACACATTTGTAGTTCTATCCAATTCTGTTTTATTGATTGATTGATTGATTGATTTGAGATTTAACGTCCCCGTCAACACTGTAAAGGTAATTTTGGAGACGTTGCTTCCAATTTTGTGGGACTTTTCCCCGATACTGAGATGAAATGACATTTCGAGCCCTGTCGCTCAATGGAACAGCATGGACGGTCCGCCTCACACCGCGGTTCCTTGACAGGCTTAGATCCTCTAAGCGGTTTAACAGTACTAGTGTGCGGGCCGGATTCAGCTCTGCGTGGAAGCATCATGCAGCCCGTATATTTCTTCAAGCCCCTATGGGCGGGGACCGCCAATTCCGTTTTATAAAATTTATTTTCATGGAATGGGTTTTGCCATGGATAATGTAAAAATGTGATGGTAGTGCGAATATAGGTCTACCTGGGTGTATTCTACGAGTTTTTGCCTCTGATCTAAGTTCTTTGGAGGGGGGGGGGGGGGATAGGGTGTACTTTAAAACCATTAAAATCCTTTTGATTGACCATTTAAATCCTTTTGATTGATATGTTTAGAAAGATGACTTAATTCTTTTTGCAGAAACACAAGAAAGAATCTACTTCATCTGGAATATAAGAGTAAGGTTTCATGGCACTAGGACAATGTCACAAACCAAAGCAAATCTTAAAAAGTGTCTCTCCGAAACAGCCCGCTGCAATATAAAATCTAATCTTGCCGAAAGAACAAGATTTTATAAACCACTCAAAACAAAAACTGTTAGATGATCACGTACACTTCAAAACTAAGTAATACGTGTCCGATTATGTGAACTCTGGAGTCACATGAAATGAAAAGTTACTAATCTAATAACGTATGTAAAGTGCATCTTTCATTCTTTGATTTGTAGAGTGATGGAAAAAAGTGACACATACACAGTACAAATATATATGTTAGACACAGATGAGGTTATCTTTCGTCCAGCATGCGGCCCACCTGCGCAGGATGATACACGTACAAATGAAGCATGGTAGTAACATGAGATAGGAAAGTTTTAAAATAATACATCTAACATAATGAATTTGGTAATGAAAAAGAAATGTAATTTTGTAAGATACATTTGAATAAATTTATTCACAAAATAATACCGGATGAACGGACAATTGTTCTGTATGTTGGAGGCTTTTTTCCAACCGCCACAGAAAATAGCCATAAAAATGAGTATTGGTGCTATTTAGGCATATATCTGTGCATTTTAGGGTAGAATTGTTCCAAAGACATTGGAGAGTAAATACCGATTCAGGCCGGTGTCTGGGTTCCATTCCAGAAAGAGGTAAACTTTGCACTTTCAAAAACATACGGTTTTGCACTTTCAAAAACATACGGTTTGCTCGAATTTCATAGTTGAATCTGGAGCGATATTTTTTCTCAAACTTAAAAGATCCTTTGTGACTGAACTTATATTATCCATGCGTAAATCATCAGATATGACCCAATTTCTATTTGGCAATTTTTTTCATACGTCACAAACTTCAAAGATTCTTTGTGACTGAACTTTTCTTATGCATGTGTAAATTATCAGATATGACCTAAATTTCTATTTGACATTTTTTTTTGATACGTCATGAAGAAAATAGGGGTTCGGTTTTGGTAGCATTGCACTAGATACTGGGAGGTGCCGGTTTGATCACCTTTGGACCGAGCTTTTAATTGCGTTCAGACCTGCTTCCATTGGATATATACCCAATGTTATATTTAAATGTAAGAAAATGACAGATGTAAGGGACTAAAATGATGCATGTTTTATAAATATATCTGCAAGCTCAAAGAAATTGTTGCTGATTTTAAACGCTCACCCCATTTTGAAAAATTAGTTTGTGTTTACTCCGTTTCAGTCGGTAAACACACATGGTTGACTGTAACTTGTAAAAGAGCAGATCAACATGTGGATTTTTTCTCATTAAGTTGTCAGGCTAGGATGGTTCTAAAAACAAGCAAAATTTGAAAAGTTTTGTATGTGTAGTTTTTGTGGGCGCGGGTAAGTCGCCTATGGAAATATTTAGTGGTAAGCCCCAAATAGCAAAGGTAGAAATGTCAGCGGCACTGTCCTTTTTCAGTCATTACATAATATTTCCACACATTTGTATTTCTATGCAATTCTGTTTCATATAATGTATCTTCATGACATGTTTTTTTTTTGCCATGGATAATACAAACATGTGATGGTAGTGCTAATTTAGGTCTAACTGGGTGTATTTGATGAGTTTTTGCCTCTGATATGTGTTCTGGGGAGGGGGTGTACATTAAAGCCATGTAAATCAGTTTTTATTGATGTGTTTGGAAAGAAGACTTGCAGTAATTGCATTTGCAGAAACACAAGAACGAATCTACTTCATCTGGAATATAAGAGTAAGGTTTCATGGCACTCGGACTATGTCTAAAACAAAAGCAAAATTAAAAAAAATGTCTCTCCGAAACAGCCCGCTGCAATATCCCTATAAGTTTTCTCATCCGTGATAAGTGCAAATTTATTGTAGTCTTGTCAAAAGGATGTGAACATATATAGTCAGCTATTTTTCATGGCATTAAGGCATTTACAAACATTTTCCTGACACTTTTGTTTTCAAAATATCATCAAAATATCATATTTGTTACTTTAAATAGGGGATGTAAGTGTGCAAATAGCCATAAAAACGAGTTTTGGTGCTATTTAGGCATAAATCTGTGCATTTGAGGATGGATTTGTTCCGAAGACATTGGAGAAAAACCACTGATGCAAGCGCCGGTGTCTGGGTTCCATTCCATAAAGAGGTAAATTTTGTGCTTTTCAAAAACGTATGGTTTCCTTGGCGTTCATAGTTGAATCTGAAAACGATAACTTTTTCGGAAACTTGAAATATTCTTTACGTTTTTTATGCATGAGTAAATTATAAGATATGCCCTAAATTTTTATTTGGCAATTCTTTTGATGCATCATAAAGAAAATAAAAGTTCGGTATTTCTACCATTTCACTAGATACTGGGAGGTACCAGGTTTTATCACTTTCGGACCAAGCTTTTAGTTGCGTTTTAAATACCAGACTTGCTTCGATTGCATATATATCACATGTTTTATTTAATTGTGAGAAAATGACAGGTATAAGGGACTAAAATGATGCATGTTGTATAACTAATCTGCAAGCTCAAAGAAATCGTTGCTTATTTTATATGGTCACTCCTACTTTAAAAAAGGTGGTTAGTATTTATCCATACTAGTAGGTAAACAAACATGGTTGACTGTAACTTGAAAAAGAGCAAATCGGCATGTGGATTTTTCCTCATTAACTTGTTTGGTTAGGCTGGCACTTTCCAGAGGTATAAGGTCTGAAAGGTTTTGTATGTGTAGTTTTTGTGGGAGTAGGTAAAAAGTTACTGTTGTCGCCTACGGAAAATAGTTAGTGGTGAGCTCCCTTTAGCAAAGATAGAAATGTCAGCCGCACTGTTCTGTTTTCTGTCATTACATACTACTTCCACACGTTTGTAGGTGCCATCCATTTCTGCTTCATAAAATGTATTTTGTTGGCATTTATTTTGCCATAGATACTATAAAAATGCGATGGTAGTGCTAATTTAGAGCTAACTGGGTGTATTAGATGTGTTTTTGCCACTGATCTATGTTCTTGGGAGAGGGGCGGGTACTTTTGATTCACGTTTATCTGTTTTATTGATGTGTTTCGAAAGGAGACTTGCAGTAATTGCATTTGCAGAAACACGAGAAAGATTCTACTTCATTTGGAATATAAGAGTAAGTTTTCATGGCACTAGGACTATGACTCAAACCAACGCAAAAGTTAAAACTAGTCTCTCCGAAGCAGCCAGCCTTAATATCCCGATAAGTTTTCTCATCAATTTAAGTTCTAGTGTATTGTTTTCATGTCAAAAGTATGTGAACAGATATAGTCAGTTTTGTGTCATGGCATTAAGGCAAAATTTTCTTGGCAGTTTTGTCTTCAAAATATCCTCAAAATATCATTTATCACTTTAAATAGGGGTTGTAGGTGTGAAAATATTTATGAAAACGAGTATTGGTGTTATTTAGGCATAATTCTGTGCAGTTTATGATAGAATTGTTCAAAAAACATTGGAGAAGAACCGCTAGGGCAAGTCGGTGTCTGGGTTCCATTCCATAAAGAGGTTAACGTTGTGTTTTTCCAAAACATACAGTTTGCTAGGCTTTCATAATTGAATCTGAAAGCGATAACTTTTTGGAAACTTGAAAGCTTCTTTGTAACTGAACTTTTATTATGAATGAGAAAATTTTTAGAAATGACCTAAATTTCTATTTTGCAATTCTTTTGACGCATCATAAAGAAAATAAGGGTTCGGTACTGGTAGCATTGCACTAGATACTGTGAGGTGCCGGGTTTTGTCTCTTTTGGTCCGAGCTTTTAGTTGCGTTCTAACTACCAGACTTGCTTCCGTTGGATATATATCCCTTGTCCTATTTATGAGAGAAAATGACAGGTATAAGGGACAAACATGATGTATGTTTTATAAATATATCTACAAGCTCAAAAAAATTGTTACCGATTTTATATGGTCATCCCTCCTTTAAAAAATGTTGGTTAGTATTTACTCCGTACTAGTAGGTAAACAAACATAGTTGACTGTAACTTGAAAAGGAGCAGATCAACGTGTGGATTTTTTCTCATTAACTTGTTGGACTAGGACGTCTCTATAAAGAAGGATAAGGTTTGAAAAGTTTTGTATGTGTAGTTTTTGTGGGAGAAGGTAAAACGTTACTACTGTCGCTTATGGAAAATATTTAGTGGTAAGCTCCCTATAGCAACGATAGAAATGTCAGCAGCACTATCCTGTTTTCTGTCATTAAAGACTATTTCCACACATTCTGTTTCATAAAAGGTATCTTCATGGCTTTTATTTTGCCATAGATACTGTAAAAATGTGATGGTAGTGCTAATTTAGGTCTAGATTGGTGTATTTGATGATTTTTTGCCGCTGATCTATGTTCTTGGAATGGAGGCGAGGCTACTTTTAAGCCATGTTTATCAGTTTTATACCCCACCACACGTAGTGGTTGGTATAATTATGATATACCGTCGAGTGTCTGTCCGTCCGTCCGTCCCCACCATTTCCGATCGATAACTTGCGTAATTTTTCACGATTTTTTTTAAAGTTTGCATACATGTTTATATCGGGAATGAGTGGTATGGGATTGTTAATGGGCAAAATCCGTTAATATCTGACAGAGTAAGGGCCCTTTTTTTAGTTCAAAATAAGGGTTTTTGGGGCGTTTCCTATCAATAACCTGAACATTTTTTCACGGATTTTCTTCAAATTTTGTAGATACATTGGTATTGGGTATGAATGGTTTGGGATTGTTAATGGGCAAATTACGTTAACATTTAACGTAGTTATGGCCGTTAACATTTTATATTTAATAGTGTTGGGGCACTTATTCCTTTACTAAATGGAATATATGTATGGTACGTCCCTGTTATATAGACCACGATTAGAAACAGATTTTGGATTGTTTAAAGGCAAACTGCGTTAACATTTGACAGAGTAATTGCCATTAACAATTTCCATTAAATGTTTTTTGGGCTCTTATTTGTTTATTTTATGGAATAATTGTATGAAATGTTGTATTATATATTTGTATTGGGAATTGCTCTTGGCACAAATAGGTTTATATTTGACAGAGTTATAGTCGTTAACAATTTCCATTAAATGGTTTTGAACACTTATTCCATTACTGAATGGAATATATGGATGGATCTTCAGATATATAGACCACTATAGGAAGAATGTTTAGTATTATTAATTGGTAAAATACGTTAACATATTCGACAGTTATGGCCGTGCCCTTAACAATTTCGTTTTAATGTTTTTTGGACTCTTATTCGTTTATTTTATGGCATAATTGTATGAAATTTTGTAGAAATTTATTGGTATTGAGAATGTGTGGTTTGGGAATTGCTCATGGCACAAATATATTAACATTTGACAGAGTTATTGTTAACAATTTTCATTAAATGAACACTTATTCCATTTCTAAATGGAATACATGGATAAAACTTCACAGATATATAGACCACTATAGATAGAATGTTTACTATTGTTAATTGACAATAAACGTTAACATATTCAACAGTTATGACTGTGTACAAGTCCCATTAAATGCTTTTTGGGCTCTTATTCCTTAACTTAATGGAATATATGGCTGAAACTTCACATATATGTACCATTAAAGGAAGCGTGTTTGAGATTGTTCATTGGCAAAATACATTAACATCTTTATCAGAGTTTTGGTCGTTAATAATTCTCATTAAATGTTTTTTTTTTCCTTTACTTAATGGAATATTTGGATATAAATTCATAAATAGACCATTTATAGAAGCATGGTTGGGATGGTTAGTGGGCACAATAAGATAACATTTGGCAGAGTTAGGGTTTTTAACAATTTCCATTAAATAGTTTTAGACTTTTATTGATGTATTTATTTTGTATGTAAGAAATATTTTGGCCTATAGCTGCTTAACTATATGATACCATTTTACAGATATATTGAACACTTAAGGAAGTTTGGTCATGGAGCATACAATATTGGCCTGCAGTGGTGGGGTATCATGCAGTGTTAGCACGCTTTACTGATGTGTTTGGAAAGGAAACTTGCAGTAATTGCATTTGCAGCAACACAAAAAGGAGTCTACTTCATCACGAATATAAGAGTACGGTTTGATGGCACGAGGAATATGTCTCAAACAAAAGCAAAACATAAAAATTGTCTTTTCGAAACAGCCCGCTGCAATATCCCGATAAGTTTTCTCATCTGTTATAAGTTCTAATTTATTGTATTCGTGTCAAAAGGATGTGAACAGATATAGTCATCTATTTCTCATGCCATTAATACATTTATAAACATCTCTGTTGTTGTTTTGTCTTCAAAATATCCGCAAAAGCTTATTATTGCAGCGTATGGAAAATATTTAGTGGAAAGCTCCCTATAGCAAAGATAGAAATGTCGGCAGCATTGTCCTGTTTTTGTCATTACATACGATTTCCACACGTTTGTAGGTTCAATCCAATTCCGATTCGTAAAATGTTTCTTCATTGCATTTATTTTGCCATAGATACTGTAAAAATGTGATGGTAGTGCTAATTTAGGTATAACTCGGTTTATTTGATGAGTTTTTTGCCACTGATCTATGTTCTTGTGACAGTGGCGGGCACTTTAAAGCCATGTTTATAGGTTTTCATTGGTGTGTTTAGAAAAGAGGCTTGCAGTAATTGCATTTGCAGAAACACAAGAAAGAATCTACTTCATCTGTAATATAAACGCAAGGTTTCATGGCACTAGGACTATGTCTCAAACCAAAGCAAAGCTTAAAAATTGTCTCTCCGAAACAGCCCGCTGTAATATCCCGATAAGTGGTCTCATCCATTTTAAGTTCTAATTTATTGTATTCATGTAAAAAGGATGTGAACAGAGTCCGCTATTTCTCATGGCCTTAAGGCATTTATAAACATTTTCTTGGCAGAATTGTCTTCAGAATATCCTCGAAATATCATTTTTTACTGTAAATAGGGCTTGTTGGTGTGAAAATAGCCATATATCGAGTATTCGTGCTATTTAGGCATAATTCTGTGCATATTAGAATAGAATTGATCCAAAGACACTGGAGAAGAACCACTGATGCAAGCCGGTGTCTGGGTTTAATTCCAGAAAGAGTTAAACGCTTTTCAAAAACATATAGTTTGCTCGGCTTTCGTTGTTGAATCTGAATGCGATAACTTATTCCGAAATTTGAAAGATTCTTTGTGTCTGAACTTTTATTATGCATGAGAAATTTTTTGATATGACCTAAATTTCAATTTGGCAATTCTTGTGATGCATCATGAAGAAAATAAGGAGTCGGTATTGGTATCATTACACTAGCTACTTGGAGGTGCCGGGCTTTATCTCTTTTGGACCAAGTTTTAGTTGCGTTCTAATTACCAGACTTGCTTCCGTATTTCCCATGTTTTATTTCAATGTGCGTAAATGACAGGTATAACGGACTAAAATGATAAGTTTTATAAATATATCTGTAAGCTCAAAGACATTGTTGCTGATTTTATATGGTCACTCCTCCTTTAAAATGTTGGTTAGTATTTACTGCATACTAGAAGGTAAACAAACTTGAAAAGGAGCAGACAACATGTGTTTTTTTCTCATGAACCTGCTGGGCTAGGGTGGCTCTATAAAGAGGTATAAGGTTTGAAATGTTTTGTATGTGTAGTTTTGGTGGGAGCAGGTAGAAATTTACTGTTGTCGCCTATCGAAATTATTTAGTGGTAAGCTCCCTATAGCAAAGATAGAAATGTCAACAGTACTGTCCTGTTTTCTGTCATTACATATTATTTCCACACGTTTGTAGGTTCTATCCAATTCTGTGTCATAAAATATATTTTCTTGGCATTTATTTGGTCATAGATACTGTAAAAATGCGATGTTGTGCTAATTTAGGTATAACTGTGTGTATTTGATGAGTTTTTGCCATTGATCAATGTTCTTAGGAGAGGGGTGGGTACTTTAAAGCCATGTTAATCTGTTTTAGTGATGTGTTTGGAAAGGAGACTTGCAGTAATTGCATTTGCAGAAACACAAGAATTTACTTCAACTGGAATATAAGAGTTTGGTTTCATGGCACAAGGACTATGTCTCAAACCAAAGCAAAAGTTAAAAATTGTCTCTCCGAACAACCCGCTGCAATATCCCGATAAGTTTTCTCATCCATTATAAAGTCTAATTTATTGTGTTTATGTCAAAAGGATGTGAACATATACAGTCAGCTATTTCTCATGGCATTAAGGCATTTATAAACATTTTCTTGGCAGTTTTGTCTTCAAAATATCCTCACAATATCATGTTTATTTTTTTTACTTTAAATAGGGTTTTTGTTTATTTATTTTTGTTATGGTTTGTCTTGAGGTGTATGTGTCGCTTGTGTTATTTTATTTTTGATAGCCTATTGGCCATTTTGTGGGAAAGTATCTGTCCTTTTGGCTTTCCGCTGTTGGGTGTTTCCATTAGGTTTGTTGATGCATGTTTGTGTTTCCTTCCCTTTGGTGTCTCGGATGGGAGCTATGGGCTGATTGTATCGATTTCTGATCATTGCCTCTACTTCTATTTTATAAGGATGTGACAGATATATTCAGCAATTTCTTATGCCATTTAGGCACTCATAAACGTTTCCTTGACAGTTTTGTTTTCTAAATATCCCCAAAAATGTCATTTTTTACTTTAAATAGGGACTGTAGGTGTGAAAATAGCCTAAAAAAAGACGAGCATGCGTGCTATCTAGGCATAATTCTGTGCATTGTAGGATAGAATTGTTCAAAAGACATTGGAGAAGAACCACTGATGCAAGCATATGTCTGGGTTCTATTTCAGAAAGAGGTAAACTTTGCACTTAATAAAAACATGGGATTTGCTCGGCCTTCATAGTTGAATCTAAAAGCGATAACTTTTTCGGAAACTTGAAAGATTCTTTGTGACTGAGTTTTTATTATGCATTAGAAAATATTTAGACATGACTTTAAGATATGTCTCTCCGAAACAGGACGCTGCAATATCCCGATAAGTTTTTTCATCCATAATAATTTCTAATTTATTGTATTTATGTCAATGGGATGTGAACAGATATATTCAGCTATTTCTCATTGCATAAAGGCATTTATAAACACTCCCTTGGCGGTTTTGTCTTCAAAATATCCTGAAACTGTCATGTTTTACTTTAAATATGGGGTGTAGGTGTGAAAAAGCCATAAAAATGGGTATTGGTGCTATTTAGGCATAATTCTGTGCATTTTAGAATAGAATTTTTCCAACATTGGAGAAGTGCCACTGATACAAGTCGGTATCTGGGTTCCAGAAAGAGGTAAACTTTGCGCTTTTCAAAAACATGTGGTTTGCTCATATTTGAATCTGAAAATGATAACTTTTTGGAAACTTGAAAGATCCTTTTTGACTGAACTTTTATTATGCATGAGGAAATTTTTAGAGATGACCTTTAGATATGTCTCTCCAAAATATCCCGCTGCAATACCCCGGTAAGTTTTCTCATCCATTATAATGTCTAATTTATTGTATTCGTGTCAATGGGATGTGGACAGATATATTCAGCTTTTTCTATTTATAAACATTTTCTTGGCAGTTTGTCTTCAAAATATCCTCAAAATGTCGTGTTTTACTTTAAATACGGGGTGTAGGTGTGAAAATAGCCATAAAATGAGTATTCGTGCTATTTAGGATAGGATTGTTCCAAAGACATTATAGAAGAGCCACTGCACTGATGCAAGTCGGTGTCTTGGTTCCATTACAGAAAGAGGTAAACTTTGCGCTTTTCAAAAACATGCGATTTGCTTGGCTTTCAAAGTTGAATCTGAAAGCAAATACATTTTCGCAAACTTGAAAGATTCTTTGTGACTGAACATTAATTATACATGAGAAAATTATTAGATATGACCAAAATTTTTATTTGGCAATTCTTTTGATGCATCATAAAG
Organism: Lucinisca nassula; assembly: GCA_963580285.1. NCBI lineage: Eukaryota > Metazoa > Mollusca > Bivalvia > Lucinida > Lucinidae > Lucinisca > Lucinisca nassula. Next base: position 244,888 of record CAUZLF010000608.1, read on the forward strand.
AAAATAAGGGTTTGGTATAGCATAGGTAGAAATGTTTGAAGGTTCTATCCAATTCTGTTTCATTAAATGTATCTTCATGGCATTTATGTTGCCATATTTGACGTCATTCTGATTCAATTTCAAAATTCAATACTGGACTTAAATCTTCTCTGCAACGAGGTCTATCGGAAACCGAATTATATGGTGCAGTTTATATTTTACTTTTGGTCCTTTGCGATCATCGTGAATATTCTTAGAAATCAAAAATAAATTATTTGTTTAGACTCATTCTAGACAGGTTTTTAATTATTTGGACCCCATTTTGATTTATATCAGTCTTTGAATCGACTGCCTATTCGAAATTCGCAAAATTGCAGTATGTTTCCTCTGGCTTTGTTTGCTGGATCATTGCAGGGTCACTGATAAGGCTTTATTAGCCGAAACTACGTAGTATGGCCCATCTTCTTTCTTATGAATGTTTTCATTGCTCTTAAAGGAACTCATTTTTGATTTTTATTTGCCTTCACTGCAGCTGGTGTTGTGCCGTGTGGCGGCCGTAAAACGTCTCCCCGTACATCAACCATAGTGCAGTTTATATTTTACTTTTGGTCCTTTGAGATAATCGTGAATATTCTGAGAAATCAGAAATAAATTATTTGTTTAGACTCATTCTTGACAGGTTTTTAATTATTTGGACCCCATTTTGATTTATATCAGTCTTTGAATCGACTGCCTATTCGAAATTCGCAAAATTGCAGTATGTTTCCTCTGGCTTTGTTTGCCGGATCATTACAGGGTCACTGATGAGGCTTTATTAGCCGAAACTACGTAGTATGGCCCATCTTCTTTCTTATGAATGTTTTCATTGCTCTTAAAGAAACTCATTTTTGATTTTTATTAGTATATAAATGAAGTAAAATCTATAACCGCAATGACTTTATGTTGGAACCGTCATAAAATCTGAGGCCTGACCAACCAGCGTGCAATTAAAGTGGAAAGCAAGGTTGTAAACCGTGATTGGGTTAACTACCATGCATGCAGTCTGTCGTATAACATTTATGTTGTACCCAATCGTTTTATATCGAAGAATGATTTTACGAAATTGGGTGCTAAATAAAGTAGAAGTAAAACAAAGATCAGGAATCGATACCCATCAAAGACACCAAAGGGAAAGAAACGCAAACATGAAGCGACCAGACCATAACGGCAACCTTAACAAAGGATGGCCATATGGACAGTTACTTTCCCACAGAATGGCCAAATGGCCATCCAAAATAAAAAGACACAAGTGATACACACAGTAAGTAGTAACAAACACAACATAAATAAACCACCACATAAGAACCGCCTTGGAACGGTCAGTGGCAAGAAATCCACCGGGGGGCTTAAATCGATTTATCATGGCCATAATCCTCGCCCTTACCTCTGTCGTGGTATACACTTATTTTGTTTAGTCCGCATGAAGGCTTCCTAACTCACCAGTGTAACATCGCCGATAACATACAAATAAAAAAACTACAGAGATGAAATAAGGTTGAGGACTCGACAGCATAAAACAACAGAATTGCTGGAGCAAAAGAAAACCAACAATTAGACTCCAAAAGTCACTGCGGTTATAAATTTTTTTCTAGATTTATATACTTAGTCACCATAAAATTCGGATTCCGATAGACCTAGTTGCAGAAGCGATTTAAATCCAGTATTGAATTTTGGAATGTAATCAGAATGACGGCTATACAATTTTGAAAAGGTTTTACGTAGTTTATGGTACCGATAACCCTGATTAAGAAGTTTAGCCGTTAACAATTTATTACGTGTGTTGAAGTCAGTTACATGACTACACACTCTGGCAAATCGAATTAATTGTGAAATATCAACGCCGTAGGATGGCACACGTTGAACATCACCATCCAAAAAAGTAAATTTTACAATCTATAAATCAAAATCATCGCGTTCATCATAAATTTTGCAAGAAACAAACCCATCCACAATAGACAGATGTAAATTCAAAAACGAGGCCTCGGTATCAGAAGAATTTCCTTTATTTAACTGAAGTTTTGGGCGGGGGGGGGGGAGGGGGGTAACTTTGACTGATCAAACCATCGAAATAGGTATTATCAATATTTAATAAAGCATCCAAATATCTAGAAGTGGAGCTAAAAGCTCCAATGATTTCAGACTGGTTATCAGCAGAAAGAGACATCATGAAGTCTCTCTCATAACAAAACAAAAACAGATCAGCCAGAAGTTGTGCGCAATTAGTACCCATCGGAATACCCACAGCTTGTCTAAATAACTGAGTACCAAATCTTATGTAAATATTGTCAAGTAGAAAGGTGAGAGCTTCACACACATTCTGACATGACCATAAAGTATAGTTTTTATGCTCTTCAGAAGTGAAAAACGCATTTCTTACATTACATGCAAGATAGAGGGAGTCTTCCCTATGAAATGTACATTCAATTAAATCACTAAGTTGTTCTTTTATAAGATTATGAGGAAGTGTAGTGTAAAGGGTGGCAAAAATCATAAGTAGACAGACTTGAAGCACGAAAACGCCTGGGTTTCAATTTATTTAAAACTTCATTAGAATGTTTTGTAGACCAAAACAGATTTCTACCTGATCTTTCGAATACTTTGTCGCAACATTTTATCACATGTTTTTGGATGGCAGTAAAACATGAAGTTAATAACTGGAGAGTTCAGTGGTGGTACAAGAGCTTGAATTTGCAACAAACCGTGCTTTGTTTTGTCATTTATGAAGTTTAGGTAACCAATATAACTTAGGAAGCTTGTCTTGGCCTTCTGTAACACAGACAGCAGTAGGCCTTCATGCGGACTGAACAAATTATTTGTCTTAATCGCGACTGAAGTAAGGGCGAGGATTGTGGCCACAGTGGAATTCATTTCCGCTGACCGTTCCAAGGCGGTTCTTCTGTCGCGGTTTATTTTTGTTATGGATTGTCTCAGGGTGTTTGTGTCGCTTATATTATTTTATTTTGGATAGCCTTTTGGCCATTTACGGGAAAGTAACTATCCTATTGGCTTTCCGCTTTCATGTTTTCCCGTTGGTGTCTCTGATAGGAGCTGCGGGTTAATTGTATCGATTCCTGATCATTGTCTCTACTTTCATTCCTCGGCTTTCATTGTTGAATCTGAAAGCAATAACTTCTTCGCAACCTTGAAAGATTCTTTGTTACTGAACTTTTATTATGCACGAGTTAATTATTAGATATTACATAAATTTCTATTTGGCAATTATTTTGATGCATAATTCAGAAAATAAGGGTTGGTATAGCAAAGGTAGAATGTCACCAACACTAACCTATTTTCAGTCAATAAAATACTACTTCCAAACATTTGTAGGTTCTATCCGATTCTGTTTTATAAAATGTTTCTTCATGGCATGTTTGTCGCCATAGATACTGTAAAAGTGTGATCGTAGTGCTTATTTAGGTCTAACTGGGTGTATTTGCGGATTTTCTTGCCTCTGATTTATGTTCTTGGGAGTGTGGGGGCGTACTTTATAGCCGTGTAAATCAGTTTCTATTGATGTGTTTGGAAAGGAGACTTGCAGTAATTGTATTTGCAGAAACACAAGAAAGAATCTACTTCATCTGGAATATAAGAGTAAGGTTTCATGGCACCAGGACTATGTCTCAAACCGAAGCAAAACTTATCAATTGTCTATCCGAAACAATCCGCTGCAATATCCAATGCAACTTGAGAAAACAACCAGCGGATCGCGTATACCCCCGGCCAGCACCACTCCAGCATATTTTTCGAGATTGCATGTAATATGAATGAAGATGTTAAGAAGCTATAAGAATCTAAAGTGTGGTTGTAAAAGCTAAACAAAACACAAATTTCTAAATGGACCAAGTTGCTGAAGGGGTGGGGGCATCAATGTTACTGAAGTAGCAGTGAGGGGTATGCATCAATAATATCGATGGACTGGTATGGAAAAACCAATGTAAGTATCAACTGAATTTGTGTTAGAGTTTAGAACATACACGCATCTATAAACTTTGTCACAAAACTTGAACCAAATGTAAAATTTCTAAGTTTGTGACTTTGACCTAAAGGTAACTGTGGGGGGACGGGGGTGGGGGCATGCTTCAGTGAAATCTTTAGACCGGTATGTAACTTCAGTGTTAGTATCATCTAAATCTATGAAAGGGCTCAGTAGATAAATCTCTAAGAAACTTAAATGCAAAACTATAATGGAATGTAAAAATTCTAAGTCTGTGGCCTTGACGTCAAGGTCACTGTAGGCAGGTGGGACATGCATCAATGAGATGTTTAGACCAGTATGTAACTTCAGTGTAAGAAAGAACTAAATGTATCAAAGGGTTCAGAAGATATAATGTCTTAGCAACTTTAACGCAAAACTTTAAGCAACATATTAATGGACGGGCGGACAGACGGATAGAAGTCCGGATAGACGGACATACGGACGGACGAACGCCAAAACGAAAACTATATACCCCCATAGCATACTTCGTATGTCGAGGGTATAAAAATAGTCCTTGCAATCCATTTGCATATTCTGAATATGTTCCAGTAAAATAACAAGTTGCATACCCTTTGCAAGTGCTTTGCAACAGATTGGTGCAAACATTTTGCAAACATAGCTGTACCTCTGCAAAGAGATTGCAAATACATAGAGTAAAGTTATTTTTTTGAGTTGGATACCAAAAATATTTCATCGAGTGTGTTAAAAAAAATATAAATTTCACGAGTGCGAAGCACGAGTGAAAATTCGGATGTTTTTAACACACGAGATGAAATACTTTTGGTATCCGCCGAAAAAAGTTAATGTTCTTTTTATTATATGATTTATTAGGACACTTACGGTAATTGATTGACCCGAGGTGACGTCACTATATTGGCCGGGCTAGTTGACGTCACAAGTGTCAGTTTCAAAGCATAAACAAATCGAAATTTTGAATATTTAGTTCAAAGAATGTTTTTCAAGGTATGTTACAGTATGCGTTGTGCTTATTTGAAGTCAATTTAATTTTTGAAGGCTCTATGTGACATGCACACAGCCACTGTATCATCGATTCCATGTGTAGCAGTTGGTCGTGGTCGTTTTATCACGTTGAAAAATAATACGCTAATTTGAACACATATTTCCTCGCACAAACTCTAACTCAGCCATTCAGTGAACTTGTACGCCTTGTAGACCATTTGTAACAATAACAGCTAAGCCTAGATCTGTGATGGAGCATTTAAATAATTGTGCCCGAGATGTGTGTCGGCAAAAGGGAGATGTTCAAATCAAAGCGCTACTGTTGTCAAATATGGCGCCTGTTCATTCAGTTTTAATGCCACACTTCAAAATATATTCTACCGACATAAGGAATTATTATTCTTAGTAAATCAAAGGAAAATTAACCTTTTTTTTCGACCAGAACGTAAACGTCAACGCTACAGTGAAATGATATAAATGGTATCAGTCAATAAGATATCATTTCACTTGTGATTGATAGCAGTTTTATTTGTTTCAGATATGCATTGATTTTACTGCTAAGTATAAAATAAAAAAAGCTTTTAGCACACTACGAATGTTCGCAAACAGTTTTCATACTGCACAGTTTTCATACTGCAAAGTTTTTACAAACAGTGACTTAAAATCACTTGGTAAGATTAATTAACAGTCTTTCCTCAATAGCAGTCTGCAAACAGTTTACAAACATCAACTCTGATTTTTATTCAGGTGCAAAGCTTTTGTAAATAGTTACTTTGAAAGTATTTCTTGCAAGTGTAATGTAAAAGGTTTTACAGTCATTTAAAAAGTATATTTTTTCATAAGGTCTTTGGAATTAAATGCGAAACAGGATTTCAAAATTTGATCTGCGTGTTGGGCATTACATTACAACGTTTATAGCCATACAATGTAAAATGAATTTAAATACCTCCCCTTTTATATACAGAATGATATTTGTATTTTTTGGGTTGTTTTTCAATCTATGCAAAAAACAAGTCAGGGTCATCAGTTGAGAAAATTCTGTAGTTCGTAACCAATAAATGCTGCATGCCATGGTTTGATGACTTCAAGTTATTTTAAACATTTGTTATCATCTACTAGCATAGAACAGTGTAGAAGGCATGGCCTAGACCATTTGAAAATAATTGTTGTGACTGGGGTTGGGTGAGGTGGGGTGTGGTAGCGTAGTGTAGGATAGTTTGGAGTGGGTTGGGGTAGGGTAGGTGGGTGGGTGGGAAGGGGTTGGTGGGATGGGGTAGGTTGGGGATTGGGGGAGGTTGGGGTGGGTAGGTAGGGTAGGGTGGGGTTAGAATTGGTAGGGTAGGTAAGTTGGGGTTCGGTAGGTTAGGGTAAGGTTAAGTAGGGAAGGGTAGCTAGGAAGATATGGGGTAGGTGGTTGTAGGCAGGTGGGTGCACTGGTGTGGAATGAGGTTGGGAAGGTGAGGTGGGGATGGGTGGGGTTGGGATAAATGCATTGGCATGGGGTGGGGTAGGTTTTGTTGGGGTGGAGGTAGGAAGGAAGGTATGTTGGGGTTTGGTGGGCAGGGGTAGTGCGAGATTGGGTAGGGTAGGGTAGGTAGGGTGGGATTTGGGTAGTTGGGGATGGATAGGGTGGGTGCATTGGTTTGGGGTCGTGTGGGGTAGGGTAGGTTGGGTGGGGTTTGGGTTGTGTAGCTAGAGTACGGTAGCTAGGGTGGGTGAGGTTTGGGTTGGTGGGGTGGATAGGTTTGGGTTGGACGGGTGGGGTAGATTTAGGTAGGGTGGGATTGGGTAAGGGTGGCTGCGTTATGGATGGGGTGTGGTAGGGTAGGTGGAGTTCAAAGAAGGTAAGGTGTGGATGGGGTAGATGGGTGGATAGGGTAGGGTTGGTGGGGTCGGGTCAGGTAGACAAGGTTAAGGTATGGTAGGTAGGGTGGGGTTGGGATAGGTAGGAGTAGGTACGGTGCATTCAACTAGGCAGGGTAGGGTAAGTAGGGTGGGGTTGGGGTAAGTGGGGGATTTTAGGGTAGTTTGTTTGTTTGTTTGATTTGAGGTTTAACGTCCCCGTCAACACTGTAAAGGTCATTTTGGAGACGTTGCTTCCAATTTTGTGGGACTTTTACTCGGCAATGAGATGAAATGACATCTCAAGCCCTGTCGCCCAATGAAACCAATAAGGTTTATTAGCATGGACGGTCCGCCTCGCACCGCGGTTCCTGGACAGGCTTAGATCCTCCAAGCGGTTTACCAGTACTAGTGTGCGGGACGGATTCAGCTCTGCGTGGAAGCATCATGCAGCCCATATATTTCTTCAAGCCCCTATGGGCGGGGGCGGAGGATTTTAGGGTAGGATAGGATAGGGTAGGTAGATGGGAATGGTGGTATTAGGTGGGGTAGTTGGGGTGGGAAGGGTAGGTAGTTTGGGTTTACGTGAGATGGGATGATGTTAGGTAAGGTAGGTAGAGTGGAATTGGGATAGGTAGGGGTGGATAGGGTCGGTGCGTTGGCATGGGGTAGGGTAAGGTAGATGGGATGAGTGTGGGTATGTTGGTTGGGGTTAGGTGGGGATGGGTAGGGTAGGTACGTTGGAGTTGAGCGAGATTAAGGTAGGGTAGGGTAGGGTAGGTAAGGTGGAGTGGGAAGGGTAGATAGGCTGGGATAGGGGTAGAATGGGTGGTTAGGTAGGATGCTTTGGGGTGTGTTAGGGTGGAGTAGGGTTGACAGCTTTTATGATACCAGACATTGCAAGTATCACATCAAATTCACCAGTTCTTCATACCAACACTTTCAGTACAGAGCCCACAGGGGAAATATTCTATTCTATTCCGTACAGGATGTGAAGCATCAGAGTAGCGTCCCTTGGTTTGAATTACGTCATATATTTCACTGATGACATCACAAAATTATTGACTTCTCAAGGTCATATAGTTCCATTTGCATTTTAGCAGAGTTTGCTCTGCTTGAATCTGAAAAAAATCTGATATCTGAAGATGCCAGACAAGGAAAGGCGAAGATCAGATACTGGGAGTGTAGGGCAGGCTGAGAGTAGGATTTCCATAGAAGGAAAGGCAGACTGATCAAGTTGTGGTCTAAGAGGAAAACAGTGTCAGCTGAGGCATAGATAGATAGATAGATAGATAGATAGATAGATAGATAGATAGATAGATAGATAGGATAGATAGATAGATAGATAGATAGATAGATAGATAGATAGATAGATAGATAGAGAGATAGATAGATAGATTTTGATTGATTTGAGGTTTAACGTCCCCGTCAACACTGTAAAGGTCATTTTGGAGACATTGCTTCCAATTTTGTGGGACTTTTACCCGACATTGAGATGAAATGACATCTCAAGCCGCGTCGCCCAATGAAACCAATTGGGTTTATTAGCATGGACGGTCCGCCTCGCACCGCGGTTCCTGGACAGGCTTAGGTCCTCTAAGCGGTTTACCAGTGCTAGTGTGCGGGCCGGACTCAACTCTGCGTGGAAGCATCATGCAGCCCATATATTTCTTCAAGCCCCTATGGGCGGGGGCGGTGAGATAGATAGATAGATAGATAGATTTTATTTGTTTGATTTAACGTCCCCGTCAACACTGTACATTCAATTTTGTGGGACTTTTACCCGATATTAAGAAGAAATAACTTCTCAAGCCCTGTCGCCCAATGAAACCAATAGGGTTTATTAGAATGGACGGCCCGCCTCGCACGGCGGTTCCTGGACAGGCTTAGATCCTCTAAGCGGTTTTCGTACCAGTACTAGTGTGCGTGCCGGATTCAGCTCTAAGTGGAAGCATCATGCAGCGCTTATATTTCCATAAGGCTTTGATAGATAGATGGATAGATAGATAGATAGATAGATATATATATATGATAGATAGAAAGATAGATATATAGCAAGTATTTTTAGCATACTAAAGATTTGTAAAACAGGTCCAGATTTAACACTTTAAACCCTTTAGACCAGTACAGATGCTTTAGAAAACAGTCAAGATCCAATGAACTATATCATCAGGGTCTACACTGTTTGCCTGTTTGTTTATGATTACCAAATCCCCTATTTATAAGATTGGACATGTCCAAAATAAAATAAAAAGGATGAAATGATCGACCTCAGAATGTCAGGGGTGAAAGTGTTTAATCATGTAAATAAGTCAATAAATTTGCGATGTCATCAATGAAATAAATGACATCATACAAACCAAGGGACGCTACTCTGAATTTATCAGCAACAATAGAGTAGAATATAATAGAATACTTTTTATTTCCAATCAAGGGACCAAGTTCACATCCTGTTCCAGATAGGGGTAAAGTTGGCTCTCCAGGTCTACCAAATACATGTATGAATTATTAACTCATTCTGTATCCAATGGAATCTTGCAGCTGTTTTCATCCAAAGTCGCGATAACTGTTTCAGATTTTTATACATTATCATTCTGACTTTTTACTTTTAATATCATCAAACTTATTCATGCCGTTTAACCATTAACCGTTTGACGCTTATGACCCACAAACAGGGTTGACGCGTCGTTAAACACGAAATCATCATCATCATCATCATCATCCAAAGTCGCGGTTCTAACGAGTACCCAAAATCTATATTTTAGAGCAGAAATAAGAAAAATAAGGTATACCTCCGGAAACCCCAGTTTTACTATTTAAAAGTGGGGTTCAAGGGGGTCAAAATTATATAGGCGTGTTTTCGTGATGGCTTTGCTACTCGCCTGATTTTGTTTGTTTGATTTGAGGTTTAACGTCCCCGATAAACACTGTTTATGTCATTTTGGAGACGTTGCTTCCAATTTTGTGGGACTTTTACCCGACATTGAGATTAAATGACATCTCAAGCCCTACCGCCCAATGAAACCAATATGGTTTATAAGCATGGATGGTCCGACACTCGCACCGCTTTGCCTGGACAGGCTTATATCCTCTAAGCGGTTTACCATTTTGTTTGATTTGAGGTTTAACGTCCCCGTCAAGCGGTTTTCCAGTACTCGTTTGCGGGTCGGTTTCAGCTCTGCGTGGAAGCATCCTGCAGCCCATCTATTTCTTCAAGCCCCGATGGGCGGGGGCCGACTACTCGCCTGATAAAACCGGTTTTGTTATACATACATTCGTTTTTCATAAGCATTAAAAACTTTGAAGTGTCAACCAGATTGATGATATCACTTGTGACATCATCACCAACAAGTGACATCATTACCATGTGCTCATCCGGGCACCTGCCTTGGAGCAGCTTCCTTTTCCTGTTAACCCAAGGACAAACAAGATGCAGCAAAAATGAGCTTTTTAAATAAACTCAAGAAATCAGTCATTTTTGAGATGGCTGACAGAGGAACACCTAGATAGGATGTCCTTAGGGTCGAGCGGTCTGAGAGGCAGGCAGTATTGAACCAGAATCCTGAAGGGGTAAGGTAAAGACAGGAAACGGTTGACCATGCAGCCCTCAGACCAGGATGTATGGGACACCATTTCCCTGAGTGGTGGTGGCTCTGAGCCAAAATCTGGAAGAGATATAACTAGAAAGGAAAAACCAGAAGATATTATTCAATTAAATTAATGTGTTTAAAGACTTGCAACTTGAGCTTAAAGGCCCACATCCAGTGCGGATTAAAAGCAGGATAAAACATGTTGTTGTGAGTCTGATCTAGGGAACTACAGTTATCTATCCTTATCAATAAGATCAAAACGAAAAGAGCAAATGACTAGAAATTCATAGGAAAACCACCAAGGTTCAGAATTACACAGAAATTCGGATGGAACTTCACAGATAAAAAAAAAAAAACATAAAATACCCCACCAGGATTCCAAAGAATTTTTACAAGAATTCTGGCGATTTTGTGCAGTGGAATTCCACCGATATGAATTCTTGAATTCCAATCAGAATTTTAGTAAGGATCTCCATATGACCTTATGTAGCAGGTCGACCGTGTGGCTCGGTAGCTCAGTCGGTAGAGTGTTCGCACGGTATGCGAAAGGCCCTGGGTTCGAGTCCCGGTCGAGTCATGTTCTTTTTCCACCCCTGTGACATTTGGTGGCCAGTGTAGGTCCAGCACCGCGTCTGAGGGCATGAAAGAGTATGAAAATAAGTCTCGCAGCCGGACTGGATAGGACTTAGAGATTCGGGACGAATCTCATGAGAAGAGATTCGGGACGAATCTAATTTAGCAGGGGGAAAGTGTAGCAGGTCGACCGTGTGGCTCGGTAGCTCAGTCGGTAGAGTGTTCGCACGGTATGCGAAAGGCCCTGGGTTCGAGTCCCGGTCGAGTCATGTTCTTTTTCCACCCCTGTGACACTTAGCTGTTGTTTGGATGTAAACAAAAACACTCATTTCAAAATTTAGGGGTGTCAGGTTAACCGTTGTGTTTACTTAAAGAATTATTTGGAAATTGTCGGAACATTTTGCAGTTTTTCCAGGCGACTAAGGTCCTGATCAGATGCCACAGAAAGGGGCATCCTATCTGGACTCGTACTGTTTGCCAGTTACCCTTTAAGGGGTTTCAGATACAAGATGGGTAAAGAGTATATACATTAAGGTCTGAGCTTCCACATTTTAGCTCACCTGTCACTTAGATACCTGATGTGCTTTTGAGGCCGATGAATGTCAATTGTGCGTCACGAGACTGTCAGCAAATAATTTAGCTTGCCTCTTGAAACAACAACAATGGTCAACCCTTACAATGCTAAATCCCGATACAGATACTTATGCATACTGCGGCATCTGATCTGGCCCTACACTGTTTGCCAAACCCACCACATATACAGTCTAGATTTTACAGATACCTCTCTTTCATGTACCCAAGACTCTGATCTCTCAGTGGAACAAATAATATGGCAATTTTTGGGTCGATTGTTTGTCATTCGACCCAAACTTACTAAGCAGAAAAGCCTTTCAGTGCTAAAGGCTATATGACCGACTTGTCGTCGGAATAACTTTCGGTTAACCAGAGCAAAAGGCTCCCGGGGAGCTTGTAGGACAGGCGGTTGTCGGTCGTCGTCCGTCGTATTTCGTCTCCGTCAACACTTTCAAACGACATCACCTCTAAAACTACTGGGTCGATTGGGCCCAAATTTCATCTGTAGTATCCCTGGGCGGGGGGAAGACCTTTCAGATCCCCAACCCTAAACCATATTCTTGTTCCTAATGGCTATTTTTAGAATAAAAATGATTGTGGGTACTCGTTAGAATTGAGGCGGTTCTAACGGAGAGGCGGTTCTGACGAGTACCCACAATCTATGTTTTAGAGCAGATTTAAGAAAATAAGCTTTACCACTATAAACTCCAGCTCCACTATATAAAATTGGGGTTCAAGTGGGTCCAAATTAGATTGGTGTGTTTTCGTGATGTAAGGAAAAATTGGTTTACGGGTGAATATATTAGTTTGCTTTTTTCTGCTCCTAGACATATGTTGTGTGTACTCGTGAGTACCATCACAACGATGCGGTTCTAACGAGCACCCACAACCAAATTGTGGAGTATAAATAAGGAAACATAAGCAATTTAAATCGGAAAAGTCGCCATTTTGAAAGAATGCACAATATCACACGGATGAGTTATCGTGATGAGATTAGAACGAAACGAATCCGTGTTAAATAAATGGAGGATCTTACACGAGTGGTTGTTTCATGTGAAATTTATGAAACGATTCTTCAGCGAGTTTCATAAATTTCATATGAACTGACATCGAGTATAAGATTCTGTTTATCATATGGCGAATTTAAATAGAATTTTATCGCCTCTAAATTTGACAATTTTCCACAAAAATGCACTGTTGACATGGACGTCGTCATGTTACTTAATACCGCCAAAATGTTATTACGCGTGTGGTCATCCCATATTTATTAGATGACGCTATCAACTGCCCATCAATGACGTCATATGATAAATCAAAATTATCTAGGTACATCTTAAGAAAGTTGGGGATGGACATAACAAACAACGGAGTAAAAGGGTCCATCTAACATTAGGTTAAAACGGCGGTAGGGCCAGTTTACCTTAATCACTCATTTCACAAGTCTACACAACGAGAGTGTCATAAAGGCCCTGGATCGCTCACCCGATCCTTATTGTACAGATAAAATGGTAATTAATATAACGTGGTGTGGATGGATTGAGCCACTTTGGTTGACAGTGACCAAAGGAACATTTCTGTGAAATTATTTCAAAATCAGTCTACCTTTTGTGTAGTAGAAGTCATTTTAAAGAGTGTTTACTTTTTTAGTTTTGGTGGCTTTAATAGCAGTGGAGCAATTTTGAGCAATTTTGTCAGAGGTTCACCCATGGAATATCCCTTCCAAATTGTTTTCTATCTGGGGATGAAGTCTTTCAAAAGTTACATTCGACAATACAGAGCTAAGTGTATGTTACTATCTGGGCACCTTCGTGCACACTGTGCACGGGGATAACTTTGCTCAGTCTAACTTACAACGCCTCGTGGTAACAAGACCAAAAGAAAATTGAGGGTTGGGGCGTGTGTGTATGTGTGTGTGTGGGGGGGGGGGGGGGGATTGCAGATTTGGCATAAAATGCTAGATATATGAGTCAGTGGTTCACTTTGACAACACACAGCTGACTTGTATCTTACTGTCTAGGCACTTGTGGACAGTGAGGGTCAGGTCCTAGTGCACAAGACTGAGATGTACCGGCACAATACAGATCGAACTTGTATTTCAGTATTTGGACAACTTGTGCACATTGAGGGTCAGGTCCTTGTGCATGGACATGAACCGGCTCACTAACTTACAATGCCTTAACTCTATATAAAACCAGAGGGCCTTTGGGTGGGTCCATTTTTGGCTATGGATTTGAACATAGGGTGGCCATCTTTGAAGAGGGCCACTAAATGCTTCATTCAATATATCAATGACTTGAGTCTTCCGGTCTCAGACAAGCTCATTTTTAATGTTTTTTCCTATATAATTCTATTTAAAACCGGTAGGCCCCCGGCGAGATCAATTTTGGCCCCATTGCTATAATTTGAATATTCTTGGTAGAGGTCCCCAACATGAAACTTCATGCAAAATTACAAAGAGCTGGGCCTTGTGGTTTCAGAGAACAAGATTTTTAAAGGTTTTCCATAAATAAGTCGATATAAAACAAGTGGGGACAGGAGCGGGGCCAGGGCACCAGGGCACCAGGGCAATAATTTGAACAATCTTTGTAAGGTCCACTATCAAAGACCCGGGCCTTCTGGTTTCAGACAAGAAGAATTTTAAAGGTTTTCCCAATGTAAGTCTATGTAAAGCCAGTGGGCAACGGATCTCCAAAATGACATGTACAGTGTTGACGGGGACGTCAAACCATAAATCAAACAACAAAAACAAACAAACGGGGCGGGGATATTATTGGCTCGAGGACTATAATATGAACAATCTTGGTGGAGGTCCACTAGATGAAGCTTCATACCAAATATAAAAAAATCGGGGCCCTCTGGTTTCAGACGAGAAAATTTTTAAAAGGCTTTCCCTATATAAGTCTATGTAAAATGGGACGGCCCCGGCGCGAAGGCATGTTACGCCCAAGGGCTATAATTGAACAGTCTTGGTAGAGGTCCTCTAGATGAAGTTTCGTACCAAATATCATACACATGGGCCTTCTTGTTTCAGACAAGAAGATTTTTAAAGGTTTTCCCTATGTAAGCCTATGTAAAACTATTGGTCCCCCGGGGGCATTTTTAGCCCCAGGGTTATAATTTGAACAATCTTTATAGAGATCCACTACATGAAACTTTATACCAAATATCAAAGATCTGGGCTTTCTGGTTTCAGACGAGAGTATTTGTGAAGGTTTTCCCTATATAATTCTGTGTAAAAATGGGTGGGCCATTGTTGGCCTCAGCGCTATAATTTGAACAACCTTGGGAGCGGTCCACAAGACAAAACTTTATACCAAATATCAAATACCTGGGACTTCTGGTTTCAGACAAGAAGATGTTTAATTTTGAAAGGTTTTTCCCTATGTAAGTCTATATATAACTGGTGAACCCTGGCGCGGGGGTGGGAGCATTTTTGGCCACAGGGCTTTAATTTAAATAATCTTTGTAGAGGTCTACTACATGAAGCTTCATACCTAATATTGAAGACCTGGGCCTTCTTGTTTCAGTCTGTGTAAAATGGGTGGGCCCCGGCGCGGGGACATTTTTGGTCCCAGGACTATAATTTGAATAATCTTTGTAGAGGTCCACGAGATGAAGCTTCTAATAAAATATCAAAGACCTGAGGCTTCTGGTTTCAGACGAGAAGATTTTTAAAGATTTTCCCTATTTTAGTCTTAAGTAAATTAGATGGGCCCCGACGCGGGAGCAGTTTTGGCCCCAGTGCTATAATTTGAACAATCGTGGTAGAGGTCCACTAGATACAACCTTATTCTTAATATCATACATCGGGGCCTTCTGCTTTCAGACAAGAATATTTTTAACTGTTTTCCCTATGTAAGTCTATGTAAAATGGGTGGGCCCTGGCGCGGGGGGGGGGACTTTTTTGGCCCTTTGACTATAATTTGAACAATCTTGGTAATGGTCAACTAGATGAAGCTAAATACCAAATATCAAAGACCTGGGCCTTGCGGTTTCAGAGAGGATGTTTTTTATAGGTTTTCAGTGAAAAATTTCTATTATTTATGGCTCCTGTGATCTAGATGTTCAATGGACCGGAACCGTTTGAACAACTTTTGAAAGTGGACCACCTAAGGATCATTCCTATGAAGTTTGGTCAAAATCCGATCAGTGAGGATATGTCGTTTGAAGAAATTGTTTACGGACGGAGGCACGCTCGCACGGACTATCCTACCTTGAAATAAGTCTGTCCGCACAAACACGATTCCATAGTTCTGGTTAACCATTCTGTATAGTCTTCATAGGTTTGCATTCAATCAGCGAGCACTTCCGTCCCCCGCCCATCGGGGCTTGAAGAAATAGATGGGCTGCACGATGCTTCCCTGAAATTGAAACAAAAAGCTTAGAATATCTAACAAACTGATATATTTTAAAAGGCAATTTGCTTGACATGTCAGGCGATTCATCTAAAGCCCACTTTGTATGTTCAGCTCAAAGTAGGATTTGGTACGATTCCGGAATTGTCCTGCGCATACATGTAGTAGTAATTTGTTGCGCAGTGAGAATTCCTACCTTGCGCAAGACATTTCGGAATTGCCTCTGCGCAAACCTGAGAATCGGAACAAAGTAGGAATAATTTATCTTTTCTGTATTTAATTTATAATATATTGCTATTATGATTCCTATTGTTAAATTATTAACTATAAATTCTTAAGAAGTTCATAAAACAATCATATAATGTGAAAACAGAATAAAAACATGCATTTTGAGGTCATGTTTGTGTAAAGATATCTGGAAGTAATTGAACTAGAATTATAAGTATGTTAGCATGGTGCAATACGGAAGAGGGACGGAAATCATTATTTTTGGTTTATTCAAGATTATTTCATTAATTTCGAGTCGATCATAATTCACATGTGGGCGAAAACCGGAGTCCCCGGAGAAAAACTAACAGAATTTTGCATCTCAAATGTGGCCGACGAGAGACCTAATAATTGCGAGTCAATTCTACCAATTGGGCCATGGAGCCGCAAATCATTTATAAATAAAATGTTAGAATACAAACAAAAACGGTTCAATGCAACGTTTTCCCCAAAGGTTCAATGTGTTTGCGCGACTTCAATGTGGCATTCATTACCGACATCTCTGTCAGTGGCGTTTCTATAAAATATCATAACTCTTCTTTTGTGAACCAAGAAAGATTATACAGGAAACGAATTTAGCCACGAAAGACACACACACACGCGAATTTAGCATTAATTTGGAATAACTGATGTTAGTAAACATTAATTCGTATGGTATAAATTGTCCCTTACATTTTTAAAAATTGATTTTGTGTACCCGTAAGAATCGCTTACTAGAGGAATATCAAAGGGCGTCTTTAAAATCGATGTGTTTTCATACGGATTTGTTGAATAGACAAACCTCTTCGTTATTGTGTAATCTATTTTTATCTTATTTTTGTAGTATTTGTTTTTCCGAAAACCAGTACCGAATATAGGGAGTAATGCGTCCTTTCATCGAAAAAACTCATGTCTGATTTGATTCTTACTTTGTCCAACTTAACTCCTATTTTGCACAGAGACATTTACCGTGGCAAATAATCGATAGGTTAATACCCAATCTCTTGCGCATTTCTAGTATCCATCTCACCAACAGCTAAGGTCACACGGAAACGGGAGCTTTATACTTGACCGTCCGCCAACTTCCCCAGCAAGTCGCATATCTCTGCGACAGTCAGAAAGGCTGTGATTATTTGGAGAAAATTGCAGAACAAAGAAATGAGACCACAGACTAAGTCCATTTGACGATGATTGTCAGGTTCAATAAATGAATATCAAGTATAAGCTTTTACAAAAAGCTTGAGTCTACGCTCAGCACACATTAATTTGTGTAGTCATAGGATTGAAAAGTAAAATGATCAAGCTGTTCATGTGTATCCTGTATAAGTGCGCCAGTAAATACGGAAACATGTATAAAAAGCCAAAGATTCCAAAAGCTGACTCCAGTTTCATATATAAACAAATTTTACCAATCATTTTCTATGACAACCACTCGCACTAGGGAAACGAAAAATCAGTAGGACAGTTGCATTTGCCTTCTTTTAGTGAAAACAAACAAAAATAGATGTACTGTATCATCGGAGGGAAGTCAACATCACGTGAACCGAGAAGATAAGTTTATTTTGTATGCAAAGAGGGTGTGATAAACTTACGGAAGTGTTCTGGTCGATCCCGGTTTTTAAGCATTATACCAAATAACACCGATGACCAGTCAATATAATATAGCATTCGGCCAGTAATCACACTGGTCAATACATACGTACAGGCTGCGTAGCGGTCGCATAGGCTTCGTATTTTGGACGCATAGATTTCGATGAAAAATGGCGGATGACAGTTCGTAAGTGCAGGTAAGAAACTGTTTTTACGTTAATCTAAATGTTGTATAGCGTTGCCCAATACTGACATCTGCCTTACGGACCACTTTATTAATGTGCCGCTTCGTCTGTTGCAAGAAAAGGTTTGAAAAACGGAATATAGAAAAATAGACCCCAAAAGAAATTTGGCATTCAACACAGATTCACCTGTACTTTCACTTTGGCCCGGTCGCCTTATGTAACTACAGGTTTTTGGCTGCTGTTCTGGCCGATAAATTGTGAATAATGATAATAAAAGCGAAAAGCTAATATGCAACTTTCGTCAAATCTTTTGCGAAAAATAAAAATCTTGATATTTCGATACAACGAACGTGGCTTCGTTACCTATTACAACGCAGAGGCTGCGAACTAAATTTGAAAGCCCTGAATTATGTAGAATAAAAGCGAATGATATTGAATTAATGTCGAGAAATCAGTCAACCAGCGTTAGTTGGTGATGCTAAAGACATTCTGTATTATTTATACCGAATACATTTTCGTTCTCAGTTATGCAAATACATTATTATGATTCGAATGCCCAAATCTGTCAAGTTACAATTACTTACACTACCGTTCATAAACTTGGTAAGTCTTCGTCAAATCTGTTAAGTATTAAGCCCAATGATATTTGCACTGTATGACTTTCTGTCGTGTTTAATTACAACGCACGTGGCTTCGGAATTAACGACTCGGAGGTAACAGAGATGGGAAGACGCATTACGAAAACACGCCTATTAAAATACCACTAAAAAGATAAAAAACATTCAGATAAAACATCCTGATAGTTTTGACATTTCTGCTCGAGACATAGTGTATGGTATTTGTTACAATCGCCCGGGCCAGGCGGTTCTAACGCGTATCCACAATCTGTGTTTCTGTGAAGAAATAAGGAAAATAAGTAATGCAGAAAATCTGTCAAAGTACAATTATGTACACTACCGTTCAAAACTTTGTAAGTCTGTCTTCGTCAAAACTGTTAAAGGAGACAGGAAAGCGATAATTTGTTGCAATAAATAGATAACCACCAATAAACCCTAATTGCTACTGAATAATGCAGGTTTCTAAGTGGTCTGATAAGGATTTTATCACTGTGTAATCTCCAGCCATTTACTCTACTACTGAACTGACATTGAAAATTCCAATTTACCACAGATATGCCCTGACGTCATCCATGAGAAATCTAGAATCTAGAGAAATCTAGTACTGAATAGGCAGATGTTACAACGTTGAAGTTTAAAATAGAAGCTTAAAATGGAGCAAAATAAGCAGGAACTGGCCGCTCTTTAAGGGGACATCAATTTAGATATACAGCCTTATGTGTTTGAGTCCACTTAAACCTTGTGATTGGGAATTTAGTGAGAGAAGCAGCAGCTCTGAAGATAGCTATCTGCTTAGTCATCTGCTGCTTTCTTTAAATGTCACCTGGACCGATCTAAGACTTCTTCTCTAGGAGCAGTCTGATCTTGGTCCACATTGTTTGCCTATAAGCGAAAATATTATTTAAAAGAAAAACTTTAAGAAGGTGCAGCAGAAAGTGTAAACAGGGGCCGTTTTACAATTCAGGTTTTCTTACGGTTGATTCGTCCGGTTTTCCACGCATGCTCACTCATATAGTAAAACTGAGCTTTAAAGGGATATGCATTGTTTTCCTTATTTCTTCTCAGAAACACAGATTGTGGATACGCGTTTAAACCGCCTGGTCCGGGCGGTTGTAACAAGTTCGCACACACTATGTCTTGAGCAGAAATATTAAACTATCAGAATGTTTTATCTGAAAGTGTTTTATTTATATTTTATGTGGCATTTTAATAGGCGTGTTTTCGTAATGCGTCTTCCCATCTCTGTAACCTGCGAAGCCACGTGCTTTGTAAAAAAAAAAAAAAAAAAAAAACAAGACAGAAATTCATGCAGTGCAAATATTATTTAGCTTAATACTTAACATATTTAACGAGGACTTGCCGAGTTTATGAACGGTGGTGTAAATAATTTGCAACAGACGAAGCGGCACATTAATAAAGTGGTCCGTAAGGCAGATGTCAGTATCGGACAATGCAATACAACAGTTAGATTAACGTAAAAACAGTTTCTTACCTGCATTGACGAACTGTCATCCGCCATTTTTCATCGAAGCCTATGCGTCCAAAATACGAAGCCTATGCGACCGCTACGCAGCCTGTACGTATGTATTGACCAGTGTGAGTAATGCCCTTTTCTTTCATGCTTCTGGAGCAAAAGTAGACCTTAGGTAGTCTACACCCACAGGCGTAGACAATAACACCGAAGACATGTTAATAGAAAATAACATTCAACCCGTTATGCCCTTTTCTTAAATGCTTAGGGGGCAAAAGTCATCCTAAACATTGCCTACGCTCGTGACCATCGACAACAAAAATCATGTGACTCTATATAGATAGATGAAATTATGCAAGTACTGCACAACTTTCCTTCGAAAACCTAGATGGAGGCTCTCCAGGGACGGAAAGCCGTGTTCCGTTATACCTTTTCTTAGTCTGTTTGTCCTCACGTCCATGAGTCAGCTGTTTCAAACCATTCATGATCAATGAAAGCATGGGAAACTATATTTCAGACTGGACGTCCAGTGGACACGGGAACGAAAGCTAATTTCCGTAGTCTGGATCACAAAAACAAGATGACCGCCACGTAATATTATGGTTAAACACTTTGATTTGAAACTCGTATTCTCTGGAACCAAATCACCACCGACATTGGTACATGCTATGCAGCATTAGAAATTGTGTCCTTGCAAAGATTCGTCTTCAAATGAAGATCCTTGATAAACCTAAGCTTGTTTATACAGAGGTTACGTCGGTTGAGGGGTTGGTTTGGTGTGAAGGTGCTGTATACAGCTTTCAATGCCGGGACGTTCTACTGGTTTGGCAATTATGAAAACACCCTTTAAAAATACATTGCAAATTCTATCGCCGGAAAAAGGAAATTTTAAGATGAAAAATTGTTATATTTTTCTTATTTCTGCTCAAAATATAGATTGTGGGTACTCGTTAGAACCGCCGCATCGAGGCGGTTCTAACGAGTACCCTTACAATCTATATTCTATAGCAGATATAAGAATTATAAGGTATACCCCTGTAAACCACAGTTTTACTATCTAACAGTTGGGTTCAAGTGGGTCAATATTATATCTATATTAGGTGTATTTTCGTGATGTTTTGTAGGGTAATGGACTGTTTTGCTTGCAACAGGTTCGGAATGGGGGCTGTGATTCTAAGTTTTTGCGTTCTTTTTCTATTCGATATTTCCTTTTTGTAACGCCCGAGCTCTTGGGAGACGGACAGAGGTGGCCGTTTGTTTGAGGATTTGGCCATTGACCTAGCGGTTATTGAGGGCGATCTTACTACATGTAAGTACTGGTAGACCACTATGAGCGTCTAATCCTGTCCTGTAATAGTCAATGTAACTGATCGACCCTAAGTATCCATAGTTGTTGAATGGGCCATAAAGGCACAATAAACTGGGGTTTTAACCAATTAATTATCGCAGTTTTCGCTCATTTTCGCACCCATTGTAAATCAATACTGACCGTTGAAATGAACAGCCTGTTAGAGAGAGAGAGAGAGTTTCAGTTTTACGTCCCATCAACAGCTAACGTCATATGGAGACGGGGCCCCGGCTTAAAGACTCATCTGAAAGTCTGGAGAAGCCCGGGATCGATCCTGCGACCCCATATTTACAAGGCAAGTAGCGTAACCACTTCACCACGGAGGCTTCGAGAGAGAGAGAGAGAGAGAGAGAGAGAGAGAGAGAGAGAGAGAGAGAGAGAGAGAGAGATGAAGAGAGAGAGAGAGAGAGAGAGAATATGTGTATGCATGAGGCAGAAAGCTATATGTCGCGCCCCTGGGGCACAAGTCACCGAACCATAAAATCTAGGCCGAGGTCAAACATTGATGCTTGCATAAAAGTTGCCGCTACTAGATGAAAGCGTGTAGCCAAGTATGATTAATGAAGCGCTAATGAATTTACACATAGGTTGATGCAATAGTTCACTAAGTCAGTGAACCATGCAATTTAGGTCAAGGTCAGATATGGATGCTTTCATTATAGATGTCATCCCTAGATACGAGTATGTACCATTAGGAAAACATGTCCGTGTGAAATAATGGCGTCCAACATGGTGTCTGACATTACACAGTTTGGGTAACAATTATAACATGTTTCTTATTTCTGCCTTCAACATAGATTGTGGGTGCTCGTTAGAACCGCCTCAATATTTTCTCTATATAAAGTGGGGTTTAGGAGGGGTCTTCGTTTCACGGACTTGTTATCGTAATGCTAAGTATCATTAACAAAGATCTTATAGTTCTTTTGAAATGAACTTGACGATTGGGGTGAACGCTAGGGTGGTCGCAATATTTCACGAAGTCAGTTAAACATAAAATGTAGGTCAAGACCAAATATGGATGCTTGCATTAAAATTGCAATCCCTAGATACACGTCTGTACCATCGAAGAAATATATGGGCTGCGCAGAGCTGAAACCGACCCGCACACGAGTACTGGTAAACCGCTTATTGGATCTAAGCCTGCCAAGGCAAAGCGGCGCGAGTCAGCCCGTCCGTGCTTACAAACCCTATTGGTTTTACTAGGCGGCAGGGCTTGAGATGTCATTTTATCCCAATGCCGGGTAAAAATCCCACCAAATAGGAACAACGTCTCCAGAATGACCTTTACAGTGTTGACGGGGGCGTTAAACCTCAAATCAAACAAACAACAAACAAAAGTTTGTACCAAGTATCATTAAAGAAGCTCTTATTGTTCTTGAGAAATTAATTTGACCATAAGGATGAACGCTGGGGTGGCCGCAATATTTTACAAAGTCAGTCAGTTAAATATAGGCCAAGGTCAAATATGGATGCTGCATTTATGTTGCCATCCCATGATACACTGTACAAGTGTGTACCAAGTATCACTAATAAAACTCTTGTTGTTCTTGAGAAATTAACTTGACCATTAGGATGAACGCTAGGCTGGTCACAAATGTTGACAAGTTGACAAACGGACAGACGGAGGAACGAACGGAAAACCGGACGCCTATATCGCGCCATGCTAATAGCAGGTACGACAAAAATTGCGTTTGAGTATGCATAGTACTGTTATTGTTCTTCTGCATGTCCTCAACAGACAGGTTATACAAAGTTACTTTATGGTGCTGTTACACATTGACGTATATGCCGGACGTGCGCAGGGCGTTTTGGAAAAACAATGAACTAGAAATGCGTCCATGGGACACGGATGCCCTCGCCTGAAAATATGTTGATTTTAGCATTTAACCTTCGACCGCTAAGTATGACCTTGACCTTTCAGTAACGTACATTGGCCTAGCGTGGGGTTTTCTTATTATTTCAATAGAGATTGAGAGTACTCGTTAGAACTGTCCCTTTGTGGTCGTGCTTACGAGGACCCACAATCTATATTTCATGGTGTAACCTAGAACCGACGCTTGCCATCAACCATTGGGTCTTGGAGACACTGTGCTCCGCTCAGAGTTAAAACCAACCAAACTTGATTACTGGTGGTTAACCGCTTAGATTGTAAAAGCCTGCCCAAAGAAAAGTGGAGCAAGTGGGACACTTTAAACGAAAAGTATGAATACGACACAGATGCCCCCGCCCAGGGACCATCCTCGCCAAGGAAAAAAGCATGTTGCCAAAAAGAAAACCGCATAGCTCGGTTGGAAAACTATCCTTGAGACCATCCATCGGCGTAGGTGTGGGTAATGTCGTTTAAATCTTGGAAAACAGTGTGTATCATCATCCAGATATAAATCAAGTCCATAAAAAATAAATTACGAAGTCTGTGACACTGACCTTGAGTTTTTTGTTTTACGGCCCTTTTAAGATTATTTCTTTTATTTCGAGCCGATCATTAATCATTTGTGGACGAAAACGAAACGGATTAGCCAGAGAAACGACCCGTATAATACGAACTAAATCGATTAAATTGGTTGGGAAATTCGAGCTCTTATTAAAAAACGCTGACATTCAAAAATTCTGAGTCTATAACCTTGACCTTGAGGTCATGGGCATGGGCGCGATTATGTTTAAAATTATGAGTCGGTGACCTTGACTTTGAGGTTATGGGCATTGGTGCGAGTATGCTAAATAAACTTTAAATGAGTATCTATCATTGTACCAAATATGAACCAAATCCATTGTATGATTTTAAAAATATGAGCTCTTAAATAATTTCAACATTTAAAGTATTCTGAGTCCATGACTTGACCTAGAGGTCATAGGTAAGGGCCAGCGTATTGCTGAATAAACCTTTTAACCTATACATCACAATTCCATCATATGGTCTGGAAAATATGAGCTCTTTAAAGTTTAGGTTCTTCCTGGTAAAAACCTTAACCCGAGGTTGCAGGATCGCGTACGTACGCCACATGCGGAAAGACGTACGAACATGTGCGTACGCTCGTATGTACGAAAACCTTTAATGTCGACGGCGGGGGAGGGGATTATGGTCTTGCGTACTGTCATTTCGTCTTTGTGCAGGCGATTGTATAATTGCGCTTACAGACAGCTATAGAAAAGGTTCTTTGTAATATAACCCTTTTTGTACCAAATGGAATCTTCCTCCTTATATATATCAGGAGTTCACTTAAAAATTTAGGGGTGTCAGGCTGTCTTTTCTTCAAAATTTAAATGAAGAAGGACTGAACTTTTAGCAAAAAGTGGAGGCCCTGATCAGACGTCGCGTTCTGTGGCGTTTGATCTGGGCCTGCACTGTTTGCCAATTATCCATTTTAGGGTTTCGGTACTAAATGGGTTAAAATCAATCATGCTGTCAGATCTATGTTGCAAATGAACTGAATCTATTTTTCATTGAAAGGCTGGATGGCCTGGCAGACGAACAATCAATGAAAAAATGTTTGCTACAGATCATTGCCTACGCCCACGCCCATCGGGGCTTGATGAAATAGATGGGCTACATGATGCTTCCGCGCAGCGCTGAAACCGACCGCACACAAGTACTGGTAAACCGCTTAGAGGATCTAAGTCCGCCCAGGCTAAGGGGTGCGAGCCGGACCGTCCATGCTTATAAACCCTATTGATTCCATTGGGCAACAGGGCTTTAGATGTCATTTCATCTCAGTATCCGGTAAAAGTCCCACCAAATTGGAAGCAACGTCTCCAAAATGACCTATACAGTGTTGACGGGGACGTTAAACCTCAAATCAAACAAACAAACAAACAAACAGACCTTTGCAAACCGGAGCTGAAATTTGACAACACTTACAGAGGCTACGTCAGGTAACGTTATATGCGGTTCCTTATTAAACAACGTCATGTATTAACGTTTTGTGTTAAAATCATAAACTGTGTTCATACGATAAATTGAATCTTGTATTCACCTTATTTGCATTATCTGCTGGCTCCTAGTCTGAAGGTTATCAGTGTTGGAAAAAACAGGTAACCAGACCCCACTGACCTTGAAAGGTCAGGGGGGTCTGGTTACCTGTTTTTCTAATATTGACAATATGCCAGCTGGGGGCCAGCAAATAATGCAAATATGGTGAATGCACGTTCTTGTATCACTGACTTTATTAAATTGAGCGTGAAAAATTAATTTTTGTTTTGTTTGATTTGAGGTCAAAACTGTAAAGATCATTTTGGAGACGTTGCTTCCAATTGTGTGGGACTTTTACCCGACACCGAGATGAAATGACATCTCAAGCCCTGTCGCCCAATGAAACCAATAGGGTTTATAAGCATGGACGGTCCGACACTCACACCGCTTTGACTGGGCAAGGTTAGATCCTCTAAGTGGTTTACCAGTACTCGTGTGTGGGTCGTTTTCAGCTCTGCGTGGAAGCATCATGCAGCCCATATATTTCTTCAAGCCCCGATGGGCGGGGGCATGCGTGAAAAGTTAATAAAATGATCAGCGAAGTCAGATTATCAGGTCTAAGAAAGTTGTTGTATTTAAAGACAGTCCATGAATTTGAAGACTGTCTATAAATTTAAGGACTTTTTAGTCTGTAAATTTAAGGACTGACCTAAAGAAAATCCTGAAACTTGTTTAAAACGGAAAAATCGCACTTTGCTATTTATAGCAATTTAATCGTTATCTGTAGAATATTTAATCATATGTAACTGCAAATTTTATAATTGGCTTTTACTTAATTAAATGTCTTCAAACATAATTTAAGAGTTCTCAGAAAACAGGTTTGTAATAAGATTCATTCTGTAAAACGAGCTTAGGAACCAACGTGTATAACGCTTTTATCATTTAGTCAACAAACTGGCAAATTGCTTCGACAGGTACGTTTTCTAACAACTAAAATTAATGAATGTTTTCAGACTGCCTTCAACAGTAAAATGTCCGAAAACGAAATGACATCGATACGAAACACATTTAATGTTCGACCACTGACAGATATTTCCTCCCTTTCTGCGGAGTTTTACCGCATTTGTGGTCTAAGGGAAGGAACTGTGTTGTTTTATTCATTAATTTCTATTATTAGACAATAAAATACATGCAGCCTTTAGCAACGCATTTGTTTCATTGATATGAAGACTGAGGCTACGTAGGAGAATGCGATTTTTTCGTGTCACACCATTTTTATGAATTTCCTTGTGTACGTCTTTAACTCTACAGACTAAAAAGTCTTTAAATTTACAGACAGTCCTTAAAATAGACTGTCTTTAAATAAAGCACTTTCATAGACCTGATTATAATAGATGGCCTGCATGATGCTTCCGCGCAGAGCTGAAACCAATCGCACGTGAGTTTTGGTAAACCGCTTAGAGGTTCTAAGCATGCCCAGGAAAAGTGGTGCGAGTTCGACCGTCCATGCATATAAATGCTATTGGTTTCATTGGGCGACAGGGCTTGAGATGTCATTCCATTTCAATGTCGGGTGAAAGTCCCACACACTTTGAAGCAACCTCTCCAAAATGACCTATACACTGTTGACGGGGACGTTTAACCTTAAACAAAGAAAATCAAATATTAAAAACTTAACAAAACGCGTGCACTCATGCTGAAGACCTCCCGCCCCCACACCCCACCCCGGATTTATTGACACGGTTCGTTATGACAACGTTAAATCAACGCTAGTTTTACGTCACGACGTCCTCCAAACAGACCAACTCACCAGTGGTACAGTGGGAAAGGGGTCTAGTATCTTACGATAATAAAATGGAAACACAAGTTTGAAACAACGTAGAATCAATGTTGATTCAACGTTGTACTGAATATACATCTAGGTTCACTGGAACAATAATTTTAAAACGTGTTATCCACTTTACACGGCTGTTTCAAGACGGCAAGTTTAAGAGCATATTCAAAATTGCGACATATTTTAGTGAAACGCAAATTTAGCTCGTACGAACACTTTGCGATGTTTTGATGAAAATGTTTGTTTGATTTGAGGTTTAACGTCCCCGTCAACACTGTAAAGGTCATTTTGGAGACGCTGCTTCCAATTTTGTGGCACTTTTACCCGACATTGAGATGAAATGACATCTCAAGCCCTGTCGCCCAATGAAACCAATAGGGTTTTTTAGCATGGACGGTCCGCCTCGCATTGCGGTTCCTGGACAGGCTTAGATCCTCTAAGCGGTTTACTAGTACTAGTGTGCGGACCGGGGAAGCATCATGCAGCCCATATATTTCTTCAAGCCCCTATGGGCGGGGGCCGAATGATGAAACTGACGAACGCAGTTCTTTAAAAAGTGCGTGCGAACAATTTAAGATTAATCGTGCAATGTTTATTGATGAAACTGGTCCCAGATAAAAACAAAAGTCAACTTACAAGACATCAATTATCTATCACTTATACATTTTTTTTCTTTTTGTCAAAACATTGAAAAAATGCATGTTCAAGTAGGCATGTATCACACAAAAAATCATGCGACCATCGACCAATGGGATGAACAGATCAATCAATGAATACTTCACTCGTCAACTCAAAATCATCTCACTGACCAATGCACGGGACGATTTAAGTCGAATCGATACACATACAAAAAGACTGGTCAGCTGTTTGCTGCTTTCTTACACAATGTTTTTGTTTGTTTGATTTGAAGTTTAACGTCCCCATCCACACTGTAAAGGTCATTTTGGAGACGCTGCTTCCAATTGTGTGGGACTTTTACCCGACAGCGACACGACATTCAATGAAACCAATAGGGTTTATAAGCATGGACGGGCCGACTCGCACCGCATTGCCTGGGCTGGCTTAGATCCTCTAAGCGGTTTACCAGTACTCTTGTGCGGGTCGGTTTTAGTTCTGTGTGGACGCATCATGCAGCCCATCTATTTCTTCAAGCCCCGATGGCGCGACCTGTACTCAATGTTGCAGTATGTACAAGTAAAGTTGTAACTGATGTCAATGGCATGTATAAGAAAGTTTGCTTTGAAATCCAAAGAGCCTGCTCCCGACAAAATGATTTGTTTGTTTCATTTGAGGTTTAACGTCCCCGTCAACACTATAAAGGGCATTTTGGAGACGTTGCTTCCAACTTTGTGGGACGTTTACCCAACCTTGAGATGAAATGACATCTCAAGCCTGTCGCCCAATGAAACCAATAGGGGTTTTAAGCATGGAGCTCTTTGCCTGCGCAGGCTTAGATACTCTAAGCTGATTACCAGTACTCGTGTGCGGGTCGGTTTCAGCTCTGCGTGGAAGCATCATGCAGCCCATATATTTCTTTAAGCCCCGATGGGTGGGGGCCAGTTGCCCGACAAAATGAATAAATACTTTTGACGTACATGTCTGGACAAGCAATGCAGTGGATCTGGATTCTATGGCAGTCACCCTACATCTCTTGGGCCGAATACGTTGCAATTAGGGAACAATGTTAAAATTTTATGGTGAGCTTTTGTAATCACCTTTAGTCCGTCGTACGTGCGTCGACAAGATTTACCTCGTTAATCCTCTAGAGGCCACAGTTTTGCTTCAATCTTCATGAAACTTTACCAGAATCTTTGTCTCGATACTTGATACTCGACAAAAAATGTCTCCTGCTACAGAAGATTTTCTTTAAAAACAAGACACGTTAACAATTTGTTTGATTTGAAGTTTAACGTTCCCGTTACTTCTAATTTTGTGAGACTTGTATCCGACATTGAGAAGAAAAGACATTTCAAGCCCTGTCGCCCAATGAAACACGCACTGGACGGTCTAACTCGCACCACTTTTCCTAGGCAGGTTCGGGACGTCTAAGCGGATAAGCAGAACTCATGTGCGGTCAGTTTCAGCTCTGCGTGGAAGCATGACGTTGCCAAACCTATTTCTCCAAGCCCTGGTGTGCGGGGACAGAAACACGTTAACAAATTCATATGACGAAAACCCTTGTAAACTTTGCCAACCACACGTTATCCGCCCCACCCATCGGAGCTTGGAAAAATATATTGGGCTGCACCGTGCTTCCACGCAGAGCTGAAATCGACTGTGCACACGAATACCTTTTGACCGCTTAGAAGGTCTAAGCCTGCCCAGGCAAAATCAGAGCAAGTCGGACCGTCCAAGCATATAAACCCGTTTTACACGGGTGGACATCAGGGGAGATATCGCGAAATCGCGACAACGTAATTTTGATACAAATACACATCCGGGAACACTCGCGATGTTTTTTATTTTTTTTTTTTGGGGGGGGGGGGTGGGTTTTACGGCCCTTTCAAGATTATTTCACTCATATCGAGCCGAGCGTTATTCATAGGTGGGCGAAAACCGGAGTACCCGGAGAAAAAACACCTGACCTTCCGTTGCAGAACTTGGCGTCTCACACGTGACCCGAGCGAGGCTCGAACCCACGGCGGTGAGAGACCTAATGACTAAGAGTCAGCGCTCTTATCCATTAGGCCACGGAGGCCCGTCAGAACACTCGCGATACTTCCTAGGACCTGGGAATGGTAAACAAAGGTAAGTACCCTTGTGCGTTTTGATTTATTGTGGAAGAACGAGAGAATAATATGAAATTTCGGCGATGCTAAGCAATGTTAATATGATTTATCTTTCTAAGCCGGCCGAAAAAAATATCGAAAAAAAAAATCGTTGCTGGAAGTAGGTGACCGTAACAAAATCGAAAATGGAGTAATCTGACCATAGTTTTATGTCCACACGAATGAATGATGCAACTGTTTTGTAAGTTTTCGCTTAGAGCGAGATCCTTTGGCACTTATTCCGGGTATGTCAGCACTCATGCATCATTTAGACGTAAAAAATGATTAATCCATGTACAGTGAAGTGGTAATGCCGCAAATTTTCAGGCGGAGTAGCTCCCACATCATCGCGGCAGCTCTCGAAACACAATATAGTTCCCAGGAGCCTATCAGATACTGAGGCTGTTACATTTGACCATTACCTCAGTTAGGTGGTTCGCTAAATTTAGCCAAATAAAATCAATGGATGAGGTTTTTAATGTATTTACAATCTATTACAGAGGTGTACTGAAACGTTTACCTCTGAGTCCCAATTTATACCTTGCGGGTTTTGAACTCTTCTGCAGTTTTGTCATTTTCCACAGAGGAGGGAAGACTTTTCCACTGAGAAATAGTTCCGGGAAAGAAGGAATTCTTCAGTGCATCACTATATGCCTGATACCTATGATATCGACTGTTGTTTTTGGTTCCGCCAATCGGGGCTTGTAGAGATAGTTTGGGCTGCATGGTGCTTCCACGCAGAGCTGAATCTTACCACACACGTTAACTGTAAACCGCTTAGTAGGACTAAGCCTGTCCAGGCTAATGGGCGTGAGTCATATAGTCCGATGCATATAAGCTTTCTGTTTTCATTGGGCGACAGGGCTTGAGATATCATTTCATATCAATGTCGGGTAAAAGTCCATCTATTTGGCATCCCCAAGGTAGGACGGCTGCTCGATGGACCTGCAGGAGATGGCGGAACAAAAGTAGTGTTGGTGATATGCTTGATTAGCTGGATTGGCCATCGCTAGAAGCCCATCGTGAGCAGTCTTCTTTAACCTTTAACCTTCTTTTATAAGATACACTCTGCTACAGTGTCTCTTAATAAAGATAAATACAGTACCGCCAACAATCTAAGTCACAAACGGAATGGTGGTTGATTGTAGCCTTGTCCAACTTACAGTTGGACGCCCAACTGTAAGTTGGACGCCCCATTTTACCCATTGAAATTATGTGTCGCAATTTTCTCAGGAACTTTATGGTCTTCAAAGTTGAAACTTAGAACACAAATTGATCATGCCGTATACCAGAATCAGCCTGCTTGTGCTTATGCTACATTTGTTGCAAACAAATCTTTCAAAATCTTCTCTATGAGGGCTACTTGTGTGTGTGTGTGTGTGTGTGTGTGTGTGTGTGTGTGTGTGTGTGTGTGTGTGTGTGTGTGTGTGTGTGTGTGTGTGTGTGTTTAATAGTAGGTCTTCAAATATTGTTAAAACAATTCTGTTGGGCGAAAAAATGTTGAAGAAATACATTGGGCTGCACAGTGTTACACTTTGTACTCTTTATCAAAAAAGTACCCGATTGGCATAGATCTTTCAAATACTTTTTATACTGTTTTTGAATTCGTAATAAAGTTTATATGTCAAAACATATGTCCTTTTCATATTGAACCACAAAATAGTTTCAATATTCATATTCCAATATCTCTTACGCCGTTTATCTTTTTTAAAGATATTTCTTGTTTGTTGTGTTACATTTGTGTAAATGTGGTTTCTCACTTATTAATTTCTGTATATTTGTGCAGTCTTTGCAAATAGTTTTTTTTCGGCCCCCGCCCATCGGGGCTTGAAGAAATAAATGGGCTGCATGATGCTTCCACGCAGAGCTGCAGCCGACTCACACGAGTACTGGTAAACCGCTTGGAGGATCTAAGCATACCAAGGTGAAGCGGAGCGAGTCGGACCGTCCATGCTTATAAACCCTATTGGTTCCATTGGTCGACAGGGCTTGAGGTGTCATTTCATATCAATGACGGGTAAAAGTCCCACAAAATTGGAAGCAACGTCTCCAAAACGATCTTTACAGTTTTGACGTGGGCGTTAAACCTCAAATCAAACAAACAAAATAAGGCATTGAAGACAGATTTCGTTACTTAGTAATGCCGATAAAGCGTCTTTTTAAGGACAAAGCATTTGGTAGTAGCAGGGTTAGCCCCACAACCTATCGCTTTCGAGCCAAAATGACTTGTCACTGCATATATTAAAAGACCACTTTGCTTGTCCAAATTAACGTTTGTTACCATTGCTCCTTTCTTGGGCAACCATTTTGCATTTCCCAAGTGTGTAGCTTAACGGATGTTTCGCTCTATCCAATGCCATCTCTTCCTTTGCAGGTATTTCAAGCCCCCGCCCATAGGGGCTTGAAGAAATATATGGGCTGCATGATGCTTCCACGCAGAGCTGAATCCGGCCCGCACACTAGTACTGGTAAACCGCTTAGAGGATCTAAGCCTGTCCAGGAACCGCGGTGCGCGGCGGACCGTCCATGCTAAGAAACCCTATTGGTTTCATTGGGCGACAAGGCTTGAGATGTCATTTCATCTCAATGTCGGGTAAAAGTCCAACAAAATTGGAAGCAACGTCTCTAAAATGACCTTTGCAGTGTTGACGGGGACGTTAAACCTCAAATCAAACAAACAAACAAATCCTTTGCAGTTTGCTCAGTGTGCCTGCTCCAGTGTGCAGTTTGAGTCCTCATTCTTGAAGCAAGTTTTAGTTTTTCCAAAACATGTATTCTGTCAGAGAATGTCCTTTTAGGGACAGAAAATGTAGTAGATGTTGTGCAACCCTTTACTGATAGCTTTTTGCAGGTATGGTTGTCCGAACTATACCTGCAAAAAGCTTTTAGTAAAGGGTTGCACAACCCTTCGCTGTCTTCGCTGCAACTTGCTTTCTGTCTATAGATGAGTTTAGGACGCCACCGGTCGCTTAGGAAATGCTATCCCACGATTCCGTATTTTTACGCATGCGCAGTTTTGTGTGGCAAAAAAAAAATAACCGTTGTTCAGACTGAGCCGATAGCAGTTATTAATTTCTTTGAATTTGACAATTTTAAATGAAGGGTAAGGTAAAGGTGACGTATGTCTTGCGTCACTGTGGCGTCCAACTGATATTGGCTGACAATTGGGTAAGACCTGCTATCCTTGCAACAGGTAAACAGGTAAGGGTAGAGGGGGTGCTCTTATTCTTTCTATTTCTACACTGTCATTCATTTTCCTCTTTCTCCTCTGTCCTTTACTTTGACCTACGATCTCTTCTATATTTTTTCTCCCTTTCTCTGGGAGACGAGACAAAAATTATCCACATGGGTTGACCCAAAACAATTAATACTCGAATAATTAACTGACAATGGTCGCATCATGTTGCGCTATTCGCAAGACAAACGATGCAATAGTGAAGATAATTGGTTGGTTGGTTGAATTGTGGTTGAATGTCCCCGTCGACATTATTTAGGTCATTTTGGAGACGCTGCTTCCCGTTTTGTAGGACTTTTACCCGCCATTGAGATGAAACGACATCTCAAGCCTTGCCGCCTAATGGAACCAAAAGGCTAATATGCATTTGACGGTCTGACTCACATCACTTTGCCTGGACAATCTTAGTCCATCTAAGCGGTTTACCAGTACTCATGTGTGGTCAGTTTCAGCTCTGCTTGGGACCACCATGCAGCCCAATCTATTTCTCCAAGCCCCGATGGCCCGGGGGGTGGGGGGGGGGGCGGTGAGACAGTGAAGATGAATCGAAGGATTACTAACCTGACGGATTCAACATGTGGGTAATAAAGATCAATCGTTTACAACCAGCAACAGGGTTGTTTGAACATAGAAATTCACCGTCCCCGCGATCCCCGCCCATTGAGGCTTGAAGAAATCGATGGGCTGCATGATGCTTCCACGCAGAGCTGAAATGAACGCACACGAGTTCTGGTAAACTAATAAGAGGATCTAAGCCAGCCCAGGCAAAACGGTGCGAATCGGACCGTCCATGCTTATAAACCCTATTGGTTTCATTGGGCGACAGGGCTTGAGATGTCATTTCATCTCAATATCTGGTAAAAGTCCAACAGAATTGGAAGCAACGTCTCCAAAATGATCTATACAGTGTTAGCGGGGACGTTAAATCTAAAAAAAAAAATCACCGTCCCCGTTTACACTATTTGGGTCATTTTTAAGACGTTGCTTCCTGTACCCACATTGTTTTTCAAAGTATCGCTTCTGAGACTCTTCCAGTAATGTTTTTGCTTAACTGCTCATTTTTTGTCTTGAAAGTCAAGTCAGGTCAAAGATTTATTCAGGGCTCCTTACTCAGGGTATGAGAATTAAACACGCATTCATTTAAAACATACAGCAAACATCAAATAGCATGTACATGTATATAATGGAATAGTAAAATGAGAATTCGGACAAAGTATCTGCTAAGTACTGTTGTGATTCAAAATATTGTGAACTGCAATTTTTGTTTCTTTGATTTGAGGTTTAACGTCCCCGTCAACAATATAAAGGTCATTTTGGAGACGTTGTTTCCAATTTTGTGGGACTTTTACCCGACATTGAGGTGAAATGACATCTCAAGCCCTGCCGCCCAGTGACTCGCATTGCATTGCCTTGGTAGGCTTAGATCCTCTAAGCGGTTTACCAGTACTCGTGTGCGGGTCGGTTTCAGCTCGGCGTGGAAGCATCATGCAACCCATCTATTTCTTCAAGTCCCGATGGGCGGGGGTCGCTGAACTGCAGTATAAAAGACTGTGGATGTTGTGGATGAAATGAAAAACACTATGCTTAAAAAAATCTTATTTTTCCTTAGTTTACTGTACACAAACGGGCCCGATTGATTACTTTTTGTCACACAAAACTGCGCATGCGCAGCGTAGCCAAGGAAGTTAATCAGCCTAAACTCATCTATACTGGATACAATGATAGCAGACAGTAATTTACCAGTCAATAAGTCAGCCAGTCAGAAAGACCATCACTGACTTACTGGCTGACTTACTAACTGGTCTGACAAACAGACAGACGGTGGGACGGACAGACGGACAGACAGACAGACACTGTGTAAATGGGTGACCGATATTCCAATGAAAGCCTGACCCAGCCAAACAGCTATGCATTTCAAGAAAATAACTTTTTGTTACAGATACTAAGAGTGAGTGAGTGAGTTTTAGTTTTACGTCCCACCAACAGCTAAGGTCATACGGAGACGGGACCTCGGTTTAAAGATGTTACGAGATGGAATAGGAAACCTCTCTGGTGCTTATGCACATCTAAATTATTTTAGTAGATATGGTAGGGCGGTGCGAGTGAAATATTTTAGGTGAAATATGGTAAGCAAAATGTGCTGCTCCATGCACAAGTCATGCACATATCATTCGATGTATGCATGAGTGGTTTGTGGAGATCTGTTTTTACAATACAGGGGGTCGCTATAAGGCTGAGTTCTATAAAATTTGCCTAAAAATCGCCAACCACCAAATTGTGCCATATATGATTTTCATTCCCGTCACGTGTTGTGTGGGTGTTCGTTTTGACAGGAGTCATGGCATTGATTTATAGGGTCGTTTCATCATTTTTTCCTATGGGAAATATACTATTTGAACGCAAATCCATTATCTGCTCGATTTTTGCTATCTAGCTTCAATTGTGGACGGTATCTCCACCTCGCCACGATTTTAGCAAGCTAATATGAGTATGCATGATTTTCCGGTAGTATTCATAGATATAAAAACCCTGAGAAAAACGAACACTTTAGCAGCAGGTCAAGTTGTAACGAATATCCACAACATTGTGTCGGGAAGTGAAAGTATATTGAAAGGTATGTTAAATCTATGTTTAGTATTATTTTTGTATGAACATGCTTGTAGGTTTTGGAGGGGTTTACTTCTAGTATACCCCAACTTTCTGAAGCCTATTCTGAATTCACTGTTGAAGCCTGTAGTGATTAGGCTACTAGCTTTGCCAGCTAGACATCGCAGGATCGATCCCAGGCTTCTCCAGTAGTAGAATGAGTCTTTCTAAGTGAGGTCCTGTCTCATTCTGACCCTAGATGTTGGTGAGACGTAAAGTTTGGACACCCGCTCATCTAGATTCATTTAGGTTTTTAGACCCCTTTTGTAGAATGTAATTAATAAACGCCGGGTCACTTGTTTGATCCATGACTTTTGACTAGCTGTGGTTAGAAAACCGTGGTCCCGTCGCCATATGATATTAGGTGTAGAGGGGACGTAAACATAAGACGGGTTTAACCATATCTTCATCATCAGGGCAAACTCTTACAAGAGCTTGTCGGGTTATCCGTGATGATGAACCGTAATGAATTTTATTTTACAAGCGTGTTCATGTTGAGTAGAAATAATTTTGTTCAATAAGAATTTTGTAATGATGCCGTTTTTGTCTGATGACTCAGTTTGTGCATGTATGTACATATAAAGAACGTGATGATGATAAGTGGGAGTATTTGGTCGCCACACGTCATGACGGCCTGAGCGGCGGGGATGACGTCAGCTGCGTCATCGGCGTCGCGAGGACGGTTGTGACGGGGTGCCTTCCAAATACAAAGAGAATTTACGGCAAACAGTGTTGGCCCTTATGAGACACTAACAAATGTTTTGGATTATAGATGAAAATCTTCTGTTTGTAGCTTCTATCTGTTGTTAATGTAATGAATTTGTGAATAGCTATATTTGTGAGCCGTGTCGCGGAGAAGGATATGAAATAGAGTTTGTTATGTTTCCTGTAATTGGCGGCTGACCAGGTAGCGCAAAGGCGTGGTCTGTTCAATTGCCTCTTACTTGTGATAATGTAGTGAGCATAAATTTGATGAGTATTATACTCAGTAGTAGTGAGCATTAATTGATTTCTGTAGTGCTCAGTAAGGAAACATGAACTTTGTGTATTCTTGTGTCAAGCGCTGGGTGCTGATAATTTGATGCACAGTCAAGTTGAGTTCTGCTGTACGGTTATTTGTCACATGCACTAATCAGCCTGTGTGTCTGGTCGGCGCATGCTTAATAACGGTATATGCATGAATATATTCTAACTTCTCCGGGAGGGGGATAATGATATAGCATGTATGTTTTGTGAACTGTAAACTTAGTCCAATTATCGTAATTTGCGGGCACAACAATGTGTGGTGACCTGTTGCTCCCTGCATTATAGCAGCAGGTACTGGTACGACGCTGGGGGTTAGGGTCCAGCAAGGGCGGACGAACCACCATAAACAGCTCATACCAATGTGAACGAATGTGAAACCATTCAAATGGAATAGGTCCAATAAATAACCTGCAGGCGAATCAAGCTCGTGCACGATTGCTAGATAGAACCTATCAACATGTGGTCGGCAACAATGTCGACAGACTAGTTTACACTAGTTCGCGAGAGGGAGATTCACGCGAGTGGGGGATTCACCCTAAGTTATAAACTGGCCAGTCGCGTCTTGTGTCGTTTCTTTTTAT
Source organism: Lucinisca nassula (assembly GCA_963580285.1). Lineage (NCBI taxonomy): Eukaryota > Metazoa > Mollusca > Bivalvia > Lucinida > Lucinidae > Lucinisca > Lucinisca nassula. The sequence goes on from CAUZLF010000608.1 coordinate 282,229, forward strand.
TTTGTTGTTGTTTTTGTTGTTTGCTTCTGTAGGTATTCACGTCACCCGTTCCGAGCACAGAACATTGTTTTGCCTTCGGGGCGGACGTCGTGAGTTGGCTACAGAAGCAACAAATTGTGATGTTTTGTGTTAGTAAGTGTTGTATATAGATACTGTAAATAATTCATGTCATTCATCTAATACCTTTCTTGTGCCTTACCCCACAGCTGCCCGTACACCTGTCAGAGATCACGCTCGGTTGTCTTGTCAGCATGGGGGTTTGCGGGACGCCGTAAACCCACATGTAACATTTGGTGTCATTGAAGTGAGGATTTGATCTCTGGCTGGTGTTCCCGGCTGTGGAACAGCACATTGATGCTCTGAAACATCAATTAAAAAAAAATGCATTGACAGCCACATTTAGAAATTAACTTGAATCTTCCTTCCTGCGTTGATGAAGTGCCAAACCCATGTTTTCAACTAAATGGATACTGACAAGTTTATAATTTCTGAGCAGGAAGGCAAGGCAAACCCCACTTTTTCTTGGTAACGAAAAATTTAAGTAGACCCCACTTAATTGTGTTACCTGACATTCTACTAAGTTAAACTGGAGTTACTAATTGATCTTACCCACACATGGTTCTGACGTAGAGACGTTAACAATTTACTGACGTTGACATAACGATAGCGTTAATATTTACGCTGTGGCTTGAGGTTAGGTATGACGTAATAGAAACATTAATGGTGACTTGTTATAATCGGAGTTTTATAATGAGATGAAATTTCGGATTGTAGCATTTTACTGTAAATGTCGTCAGTTTATGACGTCATATTAGACTACCAGTACGCAACGTCATACTTTGCTGAAAGCATTTGACATTTCAAATCGCGTGTGCTTTAATAACTAACGTTTTAGTTAGATTAACGCGTATAACATATATCTTAACGTTTTAGTTAAGCCCATTCAATCATCACTGATCATAACTGATCAGTTTATAGTGGTTTTGATAGTAACGTGAGATTTACGTTATCAATAATGGAGCGTTTAATGCAAATGGGAAAGGACTTAGGTTATGAGGGGAAGGAGTTGCAAGGTTTTGTTAAGGAGCAGCAAGATACTGAGCGGGCAGAAAGGCAAGAGCAAAGGGATTTAGAAAGGTTAAGGTCTGAAGAAAAGGAAAAGGAAAGGGCAGAAAAGGAAAAAGAAAAGGAAAAGGAAAGGGCACATGAACTAGCTATGTTGAATGTTAATAAGGAACTTGAAATCGCACGCATTCAAAGTGAAAGGGAGGCAAAAGAGATAAGTGAGGCCCATTTAGAACAAATAAAACATGGGTTTGAGCTACAGCACAAAGAATTAAGGAACCAATTAGAAATGCAGAGAACGAAGCTCGAGCTAGAATTTGAAAAGCAAAAAGCTGAGAAGGTGGCTCATGCCCGGGATCCTAAGTTATCCTATTTTGAAGAGGGTAAAGATAAAATGGATAGTTATTTATCTAGGTTTGAGAAATATGCTGTGGCTAATAAATGGGATAAGAGTGTTTGGGCCGCGTATTTAAGTGCATTGCTCAAAGGGCGCGCACTTGACGTATATGACCGGCTGTCAAATGAGGATGCGGCGGATTATGAGAAGTTAAAGGATGCTTTATTAAAGAATTTTGACATGACAGAGCGCGGATTTAGGAAGCAGTTTCGTTATAGTAGGCCCGAGAAATCAGAAACGTTCATACAGTTCAGTAGTAGACTGAGAAGTTATTTAGAAAAATGGCTTAATATGGCAAAGATAGAAAACTTCACCGGCTGTCTGTGAGTTCATGGCAAGGGATCAGTTCCTGGAGTCATGTAATAGAGAACTGTATGTACATCTGAAGCCAAAACGGTTTGGTAATTTAGATGAAATGGCTAGGGAGGCAGATTTGTTTGCAGAAGCGCGCGGGGGGCGTATATAGTTGCATTTATAAGGGGCAACGCGATAATAGAGGCGCAGCGCAGGGTAAACAGGACAAAGCTGACTCGAACAAACCGAGTGGTAGATCGGATATCAAGTGTAGCATATGCGGTAAGGGGCATTTAACAATTAAATGTTTTAAGAACCCCGACAGAAAACAATTATACAGCGCAGAGGTAGGAGCAACTGGAATTGGGGATAGCGGTGTTAAGGAAAATTTTAACACGCGCGTAGAGACTCAAGGTTCTCAGGTTAAGAATGAGAATACGCAGAATGTAGGTCGTGGTTATACACGTGGTCGTGGTAAGAATAATGGCACACCACGTGGCGCAGCACACCAAGTTAGTTTTTGTCAAACGGAAGTAACTAGGAAAGGTGATGAGATTGGAAGTATTTTTGAAAATAAGGTTTGTGATCCTTTGATTTCGGATAGGGAGGAGTGTAGTAAGGAAACTAGGGAAGGTGTCTGTTACTCCTTAAAGGCAAGGTTACCGACGGCACAAGGATTGGTTAATAATAAAAAGGTGGTTGTATTAAGAGATACTGGGTGTACAGGCTGTGTCGTTCGGAGAAGTTTGGTTTCGGATCGTCAGTTAATAGGGAAGGAATCAAATGTTACGTTGATTGATGAATCCACACAAAGGTATCCTTTGGCAATGATTGACATTGATTGTCCTTTTTTCACTGGGAAAACTGAAGCTTTGTGTATGGATGATACGTTGTACGATTTGGTTATCGGTAACATTGATGGATCAAAACTTCCTGATATGTCTCATTTCTCAGCTGCGGCTGTAACTAGGTCTCAAACTAGGCATGATGAGAAGCCTTACAGAAAACTTAAGGTTCCCGATCAGATCATTAACGATGACAAGGAGGCTTTTAAGCAAGCTCAGGTTGATGATCCAACTTTGGAAAACATCAGGAAAAGGGTTGTATCTGGGAACAAGACTGTGAGTCGTGGTTTAAACCGAGGTTAAACTAGGTTTATTGAGAAAAAAGGGTTTGGCATATAGGGAGTTCACCAAGGGTAACAAAGTCTCTTTCCAACTTGTGGTCCCTCAAAGTTTCCGAGGAAAGGTGTTGAAACTGGCTCATGAAACGCTTGTGTCTGGACATATGGGTATTAGGAAGACATTGGATAGAGTTGTAACTGAGTTTTACTGGCCCGGTATTTGCGGTGATGTCGCTAGATTTTGTAAATCTTGTGATATTTGTCAGAGAACCATTCAGAAAGTGATACACCATTTAAGAGGGTGGCAGTGGACATAGTTGGTCCAATTGAGCCTCGATCTGATAGGAAATCTCGGTATATTTTAACCACGATAGATTATGCGACAAGGTATCCAGAGTATTGAGACGGAACGTGTCGCGGAAGCGCTTATTGGAATGTTTAGTAGGGTTGGCATTCCTGATGAAATGTTGACTGATTGTGGATCACAGTTTACTGCTGAGGTAATGAAAGAAGTCAGCAGACTTCTTTCTCTTCAACAGTTAACGTGTAGTCCGAGACACCCAATTTGCAACGGCTTGATTGAGCGTTTCGACGCTACGTTAAAGCAGATGTTACGTCGCATGTGTGCTGAACGTCCAAAAGATTGGGATGAATATCTTCCAGCTTTATTATTTGCGGTTAGGGAGGTCCCACAAGAGTCTTTAGGATACTCCCCTTTTGAGTTGTTATATGGACGTAACGTCAGAGGTCCAATGGCAATATTAAGTGAATTATGGGCTGAAGAGGTACGCGATGAGCAAGTTCTTTCGACGTATCAGTACGTTATTGGGCTAAGGGAACGGTTAGAGCAGACATGCAAATTAGCGCGTGATAATATAAAGAAGGTTCAGATTAAGCATAAAGCTTATTATGATAAAGGCGCGAGGTCGCGTAAATTTGACGTCGGCGATAAAGTGCTGTTGTTACTACCGACAGACAGTAATAAATCATTGCTTCAATGGAAAGGTCCTTATGAAGTGGTTGAGGTAGTGAACAGAATGGATTATAAGATTGACGTTAATGGAAATGTTAACACATATCACGCTTACATACTGAAGCAATATGTGGAACGTCAAAATGTGACTTCACATTGCTTGCTTTCTGTAGAGTCCATTCCGTCAACTGAAAATGATGACGCTGGCGAATTCTCATTGGAAGATTGCGTTTTTCCTACTGCAAAGCAACCAGAGACGTTTAAGGACGTCAATATTTCAGAAATGTTAACGCAGGATCAGCGTAAAGAAATAGAGACGTTGATAAAAGAATACCCGGACGTACTGTCCAGTGTACCAGGACGAACTGACCAAATAGAACACGACATAAAGTTGCTGACGTCGGAACCAGTGAGGTCAAAAGGTTATGCCATACCATATAAAGTACGGGATGTAATGGAAAAAGAAATTCAAGATATGTTAGATTTAGGAGTTATTGAGCCATCAATATCTCCATACTCATCCCCTGTAGTACTTGTCCCTAAAAAAGATGGTTCGGTGCGGTTCTGCATTGACTTCCGTAAACTTAATAAAGTGACGGAGTTCGATGCAGAACCAATGCCAAATATGGAGGAGGTTATAAATAGAATGTCAGGGCACAAATACTTTAGCAAATTAGATTTGTCAAAAGGTTATTGGCAGGTACAAATGACGTCCAAGGCAAAACCCTTAACTGCGTTCGAAACCCCCAAAGGCTTGTTTCAATTCAAAACTATGCCCTTCGGTTTGGTAAACTCAGGAGCAGGCTGATGAGAAAGATTCTGTCCGAACTTTCTAACGTTGATAGCTTCGTCGATGATATGTGGATCTTTACCGAAACTTGGAAAGACCACTTGACGTCATTACGTGAAGTTTTGGATAGACTTAGGACAGCCAAGTTGACGGCAAAACCTTCCAAGTGTATGATTGGGTATAGCAGTATCGAATGGCTTGGTCACAGTGTAGCTGCTCAGTCAGTTAGACAGCAAGAAGACAAGATACAAGCTATAAAGGATGCTCCTCGACCTTCCACTAAGAGACAACTACAGTCATTTCTTGGGTTGGCTGGTTTCTACCGCCGTTTCATTCCAAATTTCTCATCTATTGCTTCCCCTTTGACAGATTTAACTAAGAAAAGTAGACCAAACAAGATCACAGACTGGCAGGACCATCATGAAAAGGCTTTCCAGACCCTGAAGAATAGACTCACGTCTAGTCCTATTCTTCGTCTTCCTATCTTTCATGATGGGAATCCGTTCATACTCCGGACGGACGCTTCTGATGTTGGTATAGGAGCCGTTTTGCTCCAAGAATTTGAAGGGGAAGGACGACTTCCCATTGCTTATGCCAGCAAGAAACCTTTGCCTCGTGAGAAAAACTATTCTGTGATAGAGAAGGAATGTATGGCTATTATCTGGGTTGTTGAGAAATTTCGCAAGTATCTTTACGGAGTAGAATTCTTGCTTGAGACAGACCACAAGCCCTTGTCTTATATGCAAACAGCAAAGGTTCTCAATCCTCGAATTATGCGTTGGGCAATGAAACTACAGCCGTATAGATTTCGGATTATTGCAATTCGGGGCCAAGAAAATTTGGGAGCAGACTACCTTAGTAAGTAATTTTCGCACGGTTGTTGTGTAAATAGCTGTCTTGTTTAGATAGGTTTCATCCTATTCCATCTCTGTACACAAAGAAAAAACATTTCTGATTGTTTTTTCTCCAAAAGGGGAAACCTTTGTTACGAGATGGAATAGGAAACCTCTCTGGTGCTTATGCACATCTAAATTATTTTAGTAGATATATGGTAGGGCGGTGCGAGTGAAATATTTTAGGTGAAATATGGTAGGCAAAATGTGCTGCTCCATGCACAAGTCATGCACATATCATACGATGTATGCATGAGTGGTTTGTGGAGATCTGTTTTTACAATACAGGGGGCCGCTATAAGGCTGAGTTCTATAAAATTTGCCTAAAAATCGCCAACCGCCAAATTGTGCCATATATGATTTTCATTCCCGTCACGTGTTGTGTGGGTGATCGTTTTGACAGGAGTCATGGCATTGATTTATAGGGTCGTTTCATCATTTTTTCCTATGGGAAATATACTATTTGAACGCAAATCCATTTTCTGCTCGATTTTTGCTATCTAGCTTCAATTGTGGACGGTATCTCCACCTCGCCACGATTTTAGCAAGCTAATATGAGTATGCATGATTTTCCGGTAATATTCATAGATATAAAAAACCCTGAGAAAAAAGAACACTTTAGCAGCAGGTCAAGTTGTAACGAATATCCACAACATTGTGTCGGGAAAGTGAAAGTATATTGAAAGGTATGTTAAATCTATGTTTAGTATTATTTTTGTATGAACATGCTTGTAGGTTTTGGAGGGGTTTACTTCTAGTATACCCCAACTTTCTGAAGCCTATTCTGTTGAAGCCTGTAGTGATTAGGCTACTAGTTTTGCCAGCTAGACGTCGCAGGATGGATCCCAAGCTTCTCCAGTAGTAGAATGAGTCTTTCTAAGTGAGGTCCTGTCTCATTCTGACGCTAGATGTTGGTGAGACGTAAAGTTTGGACACCCGCTCATTCTAGATTCATTTAGGTTTTTAGACCCCTTTTGTAGAATTTAATTAATAAACGCCGGGTCACTTGTTTGATCCATGACTTTTGACTAGATGTGGTTAGAAAACCGTGGTCCCGTCTCTATATGATATTAGGTGTAGAGGGGACGTAAACTTAAGACGGTTTTTACCATATCTTCATCATCAGGGCAAACTCTTACAAGAGCTTGTCGGGTTATCCGTGATGATGAACCGTAATGAATTTTATTTTACAAGCGTGTTCATGTTGAGTAGAAATAATTTTGTTCAAGAAGAATTATAAGTTCATTTTGTAATGATGCCGTTTTTGTCTGATGACTCAGTTTGTGCATGTATGTACATATAAAGAACGTGATGATGATAAGTGGGAGTATTTGGTCGCCACACGTCATAACGGCCTGAGCGGCGGGGATGACGTCAGCTGCGTCATCGGCGTCGCGAGGACGGTTGTGACGGGGTACCTACCAAATACGGAGAGAATTTACGGCAGTGTTGGCCCTTATGAGACACAAACAAATGTTTTGGATTATAGATGAAAATCTTCTGTTTGTAGTTTCTATCTGTTGTTAATGTAATGAATTTGTGAATAGCTATATTTGTGAGCCGTGTCGCGGAGAAAGATATGAAATAGAGTTTGTTATGTTTCCTGTAATTGGCGGCTGACCAGGTAGGCGTGGTCTGTTCAATTGCCTCTTACTTGTGATAATGTAGTGAGCACAAATTGGATGAGTATAATGCTCAGTAGTAGTGAGCATTAATTGATTTCTGTAGTGCTCAGTAAGGAAACATGAACTTTGTGTATTCTTGTGTCAAGCGCTGGGTGCTGATAATTTGATGCACAGTCAAGTTGAGTTCGGCTGTACGGTTATTTGTCACATGCACTAATCAGCCTGTGTATCTGGTCGGCGCATGCGCAATAACGGTATATGCATGAATATGTTCTAACTTCTCCGGAGGGGGATCATGATATAGCATGTATGGTTTGTGAACTGTATCTTAGTCCAATTATCGTAATTTGCAGGCACAACAATGTGTGGTGACCTGCTGCTCCCTGCATTATAGCAGCAGGTACTGGTACGACGCTGGGGGTTAGGGTCCAGAAAGGGCGGACGAACCACCATAAACAGCTCATACCAATGTGAACGAATGTGAAACCATTCAAATGGAATAGGTCCAATAAATAACCTGCAGGCGATTCAGGCGAATCAAGCTCGTGCACGATTGCTAGATAGAACCTATCAACCTGTGGTCGGCAACAATGTCGACAGACTAGTTTACACTAGTTCGCGAGAGGGAGATTCACGCGAGTTGGGGATTCACCCTAAGTTATAAACTGGCCAGTCGCGTCTTGTGTTGTTTCTTTTTATTTTGTTGTTGTTTTTGTGGTTTGCTTCTGTAGGTATTCACGTCACCCGTTCCGAGCACAGAACATTGTTTTGCCTTCGGAGCGGACGTCGTGAGTTGGCTACAGAAGCAACAAATTGTGATGTTTTGTGTTAGTAAGTGTTGTATATAGATACTGTAAATAATTCATGTCATTCATCTAACACCTTTCTTGTGCCTTACCCCACAGCTGCCCGTACACCTGTCAGAGATCACGCTCGGTTGTCTTGTCAGCATGGGGGTTTGCGGGACGCCGTAAACCCACATGTAACAAAAGACTCATCCGAAAGTCTGGAGAAGCCCGGGATCGATCCTGCGATCCCTGGTTTACACGGCGAGTAGCGTAACCACTGCACCACGGAGGCTTCTACAGATACTAAGAAAGCACAAGAAACAAAAAGGAAAACAGTTACTTCTCCTCCCCCTTTCTTGGTATGACAAAAGGGACGGCACCCATGCTCTAAGTTCGGTATCTCACTTTGCGGAGATACCTCTAGGCCTAGCAATCTACTAAATGTATGCGTTCAGAACTTCAGGCAAACCAAATTTAAAGCCTGGTAATTTCACTTCGCTAGCACTATGCCAAAACCAAGTTTAGCATTCGACATTATGCCAAAATTAAGGTGACCTTATTTCGTCGTTAATTGATTTGACCCCTTCGACATGAAACAAAAAACAAACAAAAACAAAACAAAACAGAAAACAAAGCAGATATTTACACCTGCAATATCCCCACCTCAAGAAGTTTCGATTACGTAAACGGGTCTGCTTACTTCATCACTTCTCAGTTCTGATTTCTTATTTCTAACTTCCAACTTATAACTTCTAATTTCGAACGTCTGACTTCAAACTCCTAATTTCTGATTTCAGACTTTCTCCTTCTGGCTTCGGACTTCCAATTTCTTACATTCTGCAATATTCATCCTGATGGGACTTCTAACTTCTATGATTTTCAACTTACAACCTTCGACTTCCAACTTTCGACTTATAAATTTCAATTTCCTACGTATTACTCCCGACTTCTTTCTTCAGACTTCTAACGCCCGGCTTCGTACTTCCACTTACTGAGTCCCGAAAATCACCCTCTAGCGCCCGTCTTCCAACTTCTGAAGTCCCTCCAGGGCTTCCATGGCATGTGCATCAAAGGCCGAGATGAAGTCCGAGACGAAGGCCTCCCGTTACTTGGGTCTTCGGATCGGAAAGTTCGAGAGGTAGAATTAGGCACTGTGCAGAAAAAGACCTCAACAAAATTACAGCGAAAGTTTAATTGCCTTAATATCGTCGTTTCATCAACCATGGTAGATTCGAACTGGATCTTGATTCCCTAGGGCCCAACACATATGCTTGTTATAAGCATTTAAATGTTTCAATGTTTCAAATTTCCTGGGGAAATTTACTGTTTCTAGTGTTATGGACCGCATTGCCTCCCTTCACTTATCTACACGAATAGCATATAGGTTTATCACCACTCTTTGTAAACTGCGTCAGTCGATTCTTTGGCTCAGCGGTTAGAGCACTGGACTATCACCCGAGTAGCCCGGGTTTGAATCCCACTGTAGGCAGGGATTTTTTCAGGCTATGCTTCTTTCCTTTGTGACGGCTTTCATGTCGTAAGATGGGGGCTCGTCCGGGATCGGACTTCCAAAGGATAACTCTTTTATAGAACATATTTAACGTCACTACAGCTGGTGTCTGGGAATGTGTGGCGGCCGTACAAAGTCTCCCTGCCCTACATCAGTGTGTAGTTTATATTTTCTTGTCCTTTGTGATAATTGATTCCAATGTGGAATTTGAAAATATTTGAGGGTCACTGATGAGGCCTAATTGGCCGAAACTAGCTAGTCTGGCCCAGAAAACATGTACACTTCATATTTTCCAGTTCTGTGGTGTATTCCTTGCTTCCAAAGGGTAACCCTTTTATAGAACATATTTATTTCGCCGAAAATTGCTTCGTGCCGAAGTTGGCTTCACGTCATCATAAATGATGACTTCCTTGAAGAGGGGGCGTGTTATGAACCGCATTACCTCCCTTCACTTATCTACGCGCATAGCTAGGCTTATCACCACTCTCTTACAACTGCGTCAGAGAGATGACTCTTTGGCTCAGCGGTTAGAGCACTTGACTATCACCCGAGTGGCCCGGGTTAGAATCCCACTATAAGCGGGGATTTTTTCAGGCTATGCTTCTTTCCTTTGTGCCCCGCGCCAGCCCGGGGGTAGAAATATGGCTGCTGCCTTCGGGAGTGTGGCAGAGTGGTAAGACCCCACCGAAAACAGTCCCATTGCCGAGACCATCCGGTGCCTCGAAATAGGTGGCTGCCTTCAGCTTCTGTGGCAGTTGGGTAAAAGCCTCCAACATACAGAACAATCGTCATTTCGATCGGGTTTTTTTTTTACTACGTTTGTTCAAATGCATCTTACCAATTTTTGTACAAAATTCCTTGCGCGAGATCTATCCTTTTAAACCTTTCCTATCTCATGTTACTACCACGCTGCATTTGTACGTGTATCATCATTGCTGGTGGGTCGCGCACCGCAAAGAAGAAAACCTCATCTGTATATGTTTGTACTGTGTATGTGTCACTTTTTCATGCTCCATCACTCTGCACATCAATGAAAGATGCATTTTGTATACGTTATTAGATAAGTAACTTGTCACTTCATGTTACTCCAAAGTTATTTCATGTTACTCCAAAGTTATCAGAATCAGATACTTATCACTAAGTTCTGAAGTGTACGTTATCATCTAACACAACTTATTTCTTTAGTAGTTTATAAAATTCTTTGTTCTTTCGGAAATTTATTACCTCAATTTCTTACCAACATCGTGGATCTGATGTTTAGCAAAGGACCTCCTATTTTCAAAGCCAAGCTTTTATTAAAGCAAACGTTTTCGGTCTCCCTTGTCTGTAGGGAATAAAATATACAGGTCACTTTTCTTCTGTAGTGAATGGGGATGAAATTCCCTGTTAAAACAGGAGCCACTTGTTTGCCGTGAGTGGCGTCTCGTATGCTGGAAGAAGGGATCCTGATGATTGAGGGAAGCCCAGGGTTCTCCAGCTTTCCAACGCATCATTTTGGCCCATATTTCAGATAGACGAGGGGTTTGGGCTAGATCCGGCTTGAATCAATCGGCTCAGTCGTGGCAAGCTCTAGAATCGCACAACTTATTCTTTACTTCCTTCTCACTTTTTACGTATCTTTATGGTACAAACCGGGTTTATTTTTTCTTATTCCTCTATCTTTGAGTGTTGTTTGACGGGCGGCGGCTGATGGATCAATCGGTGGGCTTGTAATGGGGGAAATTCAGCAGATGCTTCTGTGAGGGAGAGAATATGGGTGGGAATGGATCCAAACTATTCATCTTTTTTCTTTTGAAAACTAGATGCATAGTTTGGAGACATAAAGCAGGGGTGGAGCGGAAGGACTCTGGTCCTGTCATCGAGTATAATAGCAATGTAGCCTTGGCGTTGAAAATAGGAGATCCATTTTCATTAAACGTCCCCTTGTAGGGCTCCAAGGAGGGTTGGGCGCATAGCTATCGAATCATAAATTTCAATCATGGCTTCCTTAAAAAGACCCCGATCGGATAACGACAACGACTATCAAGAATTTCCCTTGTTCTCGGAAACAACTGAACGATTCGCAAGATTTCTTACCGTCAAATCCACTAACGAAACCAAGATAACCTCCCTGTCACCTTTCATTATTGAGAAACAAATGAAAGGATTGATAGGGACGGTTAAGTCGGTTAAAAAGGTAAAAGATGACTCCTTGTTGGTAGAAACGGCTTCAAAAATACAATCAGACAACCTTTTAAAATTGAACACATTTTACAATCTGCCCATTATTTGTTCCATTCACGGCTCCTTTAACTCTTCTAAAGGTATTGTAAAAGATAAAATTCTTAAAGGTGAGTCAGAGGCAGATATTTTGGAATATTTATCAGACCAAGGAGTTACCAACGTCAAAAGATTCACGATTAAAAAAGAAGGAAAAATCATAGAAACAAACACCGTTCTGTTAACTTTCAACAAAGAAACTCCTCCAAAAGCACTTAAAATTTTCTACAGAATCGTTCCAGTTGAAATGTATGTACCAAACCCTCTGCGGTGCTTTAACTGTCAGAGGTTTGGTCATCATGAATCAAGATGTCCCGAAGACCCAGGATCAATTTGTGAAAAATGCGGTACTGGTGGTCATGACCACCATACCAGCCAATGCAAAAATGCTGAGAAATGTGTGAACTGTGGTGAAAGCCATCTATCTAGATCAAATCAGTGTCAGATTTGGAAAAATGAGAAAGAAATCATGAAAATTAAAGTTTCCAATCACACCATTTACTTTGAAGCCAAAAAAATGTTTGAAAATAAACCAGAATTTACCTTTTCGCAAATCCTTCAATCTGCAGCTCCAAAACCAGAAAAGAAAGAGGTAGCGTGCCAATGGGATAAAATGGCGGCAAAATCACGGAGAGTTCAAAAGTAATTAATCCAAGAATTAAAAAAACACCTGTCCATTCTTCTCAAACTGCTTCAACATCATCATCTTCACAGTCTTCTCAGTCTTCTGCATCTAGCAAATCACAATCTTCTGCTTCTGTTAAACCGAGATCATCATCTCAACACTCGGAAAAACCCAGTTCACACTCGGGACACACGCCAAGACCATCATCACGAACAAGGGACAAAGATAAAAAAGAATCGCCAAAGCCACACCAAACCAAAACTTCTAACAGACAACAAAAAAGGATCAGATCCTATCAAAATAGCAAATAGCTATCGGGATCTTGATCCAGACTATGAAATGGAAAGTGGTTAATATTATTAATCTCTTTATTTTCTCATGGATAACACAAAACAATAAAATAATTCAGTGGAAATGTCGAGGAATTAAAGCAAATTACAATGAAATATTAATACTTATATCGTTATTTTCTCCCCAAATATTATGTATTCAGGAAACTAAATTAAAACAGTCTGACATTATAAACATTACTAACTATTCGGCTTACCATTATATCCACAACGATGGCTTAAAAGCCTCGGGTGGAACTTCCATCTTGGTAAAATCTGATACTCCTCATAGCTCAATCGATCTTACTACAAATCTACAAGCAAAAGCTATAAAAGTCTCCATGTCTAAATCCATTACTGTTTGTTCTGTCTACGTACCGCCTCAATCCCATCTAGATCAGAATGATCTAGAAAACTTAATCCTTCAACTTCCTCGTCCTTTTATATTAATGGGTTGTTTTAATGGACACAACCAACTTTGGGGTTGTTCGGATTTGAATGATAAAGGTAAAATTATCGAAGACTTTATCACTGAGAATGATTTATGTTTATTAAATGACAATAAATATACGTATTTACATCCAGCTTATGGAACCTATTCCTCCATTGATTTATCCATAGGTCATCCATCACTTTATTTAGATTATGAATGGTCGGTTCACGATGACCTTCATGGGAGCGATCATTTTCCTATCATTATTAATGAAATTGAACCAGCAAATGACGTTTCTTTACCAAGATGGAATTTCAAAAAAGCCGATTGGGAGAAATTTAAAACACTTTGTGAAGATAAATTACAATTTGAAAATTTTACTAATGAAATTGATCCAATCATGTCTTTTTCAGAATCGCTTTTAGAAATATCTCACGAGTGTATTCCTAAATCGTCGACAAATCCAAAGAAAAATAGGCCTTGGTTCAAAGAGGATTGTAAAGAAGCTATTAAAAATAGAAAAAATAGCTTGAAGAAATTTAACAGACAACCGACCGCAGATAATTTAAATACAATACGAATAATGCGAGCTAAAGCTCGACGTACTATAAAAACAGCCAAACGAACATCATGGCAAAAGTACGTCTCTAAAATAAATTCACGAACTCCAATGAAGAAGATCTGGAATATGTTGAGGAAAATAAATGGCAAAAATAAAAAATCACCTTGTACACACATTCAGACTAACGGCACTACATACGAAACTAAAAAGGAAATAGCAGATAAATTGGGTGAAACTTTTGAACACAACTCTTCATCCGAACATTACAGTAATAAATTTCAAAATATTAAAACGGAGGGAGAACAGAACTTTCTTAATTTTGAGTCTGAAAATGACGAAAAATATAATCTTCCTTTCACGACGGCTGAACTTTCGGAATCTTTGCAAAAAGCTAATGATTCAGCTGCTGGTTCGGACGACATACACTACCAAATTCTGAAACATCTTCCAGAATCTTCTCAGAAATGTCTTCTAGACATTTTTAATCTTATATGGGAAAAAGGTACATTTCCCAAATGTTGGTCGGAAGCTGTTATAGTTCCAATCCCAAAACCAAACAAAGATCATACTAATCCAACAAATTATCGGCCTATCGCTTTAACAAGTTGTGTTTGTAAAACTATGGAGGGAATGATCAATAAGAGGCTCGTCTGGTATTTGGAAGCAAATAATTTGATCTCCAGATATCAAACGGGTTTCCGGAAAAATCGTAGCACTAACGATCAGTGAGTCAGATTAGAAACCTTCATTCGTAATGGTTTCATTAGAAAACAGCATGTTGTAGCCATATTCTTTGACTTAGGAAAAGCATATGACACCACATGGAAACATGGCATTATGAAAGATCTACATAAAATTGGCCTTCGAGGTCATTTGACAAACTTCATTTCTAACTTTCTTTCTAACAGATCTTTCAAAGTAAGAGTTGGTCAGACTTTGTCTGATAATTACGATCAAGAACAGGGTGTTCCTCAGGGAAGCATCTTATCACCAACCCTTTTTAATATAAAAATCAATAACATCACTAAATGTCTTGACAACGATATTAATTGTTCTCTATATGTTGATGACTTTCTCATCTGTTATCGTTCGCAAGACATGGAAACTATAGAAAAGAAACTCCAGGAAAATTTGAATAAAATAGAAAAATGGGCGACAGAAAATGGTTTCAAATTTTCAAAAACTAAAACTCAGTGTAGCCATTTCTGTCAACAACGGAATCTTCATCATGACCCTTTCTTAAAAGTTTATGGTTCACAAATTCCTGTGTGTGAAGAGGCGAAATTCCTTGGAGTTGTCTTTGACAAAAAACTGACATTCAAAGCACATATTAAGGCGTTAAAATTAAAATGTTCAAATGCCTTAAATGTTCTGAAGGTCATATCCAGTACGAACTGGGGAGGCGATAAAAGTACACTTTTAAACCTTTATCGATCACTTATCCGATCCAAATTAGATTATGGTTCCATTGTATATGGTTCCGCTCGAAAGTCCTACTTAAAAAGTTTAGATACTATTCACCATCAGGGTTTACGTTTAGCTTTGGGTGCATTTCGTACATCACCCGTTGAAAGTCTGTATTCTGAGGCTTGCGAGCCATCGTTATACATCAGAAGAGAAAAACTGTCATTACAGTATTTTACCAAACTTGCTGCAGATCCTCAAAATCCTGCTTATAACGATGTATTTTATCCTTTATACAAGCAATTTTATCAAAAAAGACCTCATGCCCTTAAACCGTTTGGTCTTCGAATGGAACCTATGAATGAAGCCGACATAAATGTACATAATATTGCCAAGTATTCTTCCTCTAAAAAGGAACCATGGACTTTAAAGCCTCCTTCAGTTCTGCTGGACCTTAATCAGAGTAAAAAGTCGGAAACCAACCCTCTTGTTTTCAAAAATAAATTTTAGAGGTTACATCTAAATATCACGATTATAAGTCCTTTTATACAGACGGATCTAAACTACATGACAAAGTAGCATGCTCAGCCACAAACCGATACGAAGCTTTTAATGTTCGTTTACCAGATAAATGCTCGATATTTTCTGCTGAAGCTACTGCCAATAATGTTGCTCTCATATCTATAAGAGATACAGACTATGACAAATTCATTATATTCTCGGTTCTCTTTCTGTTTTAAAATCACTTCAACATTTAGATCATCCAAATCCATTGATCCAACAAATTTTCAAACGTTATTTTGAATTGCCATCAACAAAAACCATTTTATTTTGTTGGATTCCTAGTCATATCAACATTCAAGGAAATGAAGAAGCAGATAAGGAAGCTAAATCTGCATTAAATCAACAGCCGGCTAACATCAAGATTCCTTTTTCCGATTTTAAACATCATATTCGAAAATATATACAAAATCGTTGTCAGAACTTATGGGATAAGCAAGATTTTAATAAACTTCATTAAATCAAACCAAATTTTATTCAATCATATAGCTATCCCAATAATCGAAAAGAGCAAGTCATACTGACCCGGTGTAGAATAGGTCATTCTAATGTCACGCATTCTTTCATTTTTAAAAAAATTTAGATAAGCCGCAGTGCATTGCCTGCGCACAAGACTATACCATTAAACATATTTTAATTGAATGCGCTGACTTTGGAATCATCCGTGATAGATTTTATCATGTTAACAATATTTTTGAACTTTTTAATCAAATACATTATAAACAGATTTTATCATTTCTTAAAAAAATCCAGATTTTTAATAAATAATTGTAAATAGCTACGTTGAATCTAAATTTTTAATGTATTACCATTTTTCATTATCCCAAACATTCTAATAGAAAAGTATTAGACACCATATGACCAATAGGTTGAGGTGTCTTTAAACAAAATATCACTCACTCTTTCCTTTGTTGCGGCTTTCATGTCGTCAGATTAGGGATGTTTTCTCGTGCACATTTCCCGAGTAGGCTTAGACCCTCTAAGCGGTTTACCAGTACACGTGTGCGTTCGGTTTCAGCTCTGCGTGGAAACATCATATGGCCCATCTATTTCTTATTGCCCTGTTGGGCGTGGCCGTCTTAAATTGAGGTAACAAAAATAAACCTCTTCAGGTCGTGGTTCACGACACTGTTATCTCAAGGTTGAGACGAGCCCCCATGGCGTAGTAGATAAGAGCGCTGATTCTTAAATAATAGGTATCTCACCGCTGAAGGTTCGAGCCTGGCTCGGATCATATGTGAGATGCCGAGTTCTGCAACGGAAGGTCAGGTGGTTTTTCTCCGGATTCTACGGTCTTCGACCACATGTGATTAACGATCTGCTCGATATGAGTGAAATGATCTCGAAAGGGCCGTAAAACGAGCCCCCCCCCCCGAAAAAAAACCCTCAAGTTTGATATCAATGGATTCGACCGAATTCATAAATAGAAGCGTCCACTTTAGAAACTCGCGTATGAGAGAGCATGTGTGTGCTGCACTGTAGGGGTTCTGTCCCCTTAAATCCCTGTTGGAAAAGGACCTAAAGGGCCCAACCTAAATAGTGCATATTGTCATTTACTAAGCATTCGCAACCCAGGATCAAAATTTCAAAACATAAACAGGAATATGTTGCAATAGGGAACAAATTTTTTCAATGCTGCATCCTTTTAAACATTTACGTTTTGGTGGCATTTTAACAGGCTGGATATTTTTTTTATTTCTGTCTGCACAAGCAGGAGTGAAACTGTTTTGAAAATAACACAAAATGTCCACGATTTCAACAAAAAATACATTTCTTTTTCTGAATCCGGTATGGAGATAACTGCGGC
This sequence comes from Lucinisca nassula, assembly GCA_963580285.1. Classification (NCBI taxonomy): domain Eukaryota; kingdom Metazoa; phylum Mollusca; class Bivalvia; order Lucinida; family Lucinidae; genus Lucinisca; species Lucinisca nassula. The sequence goes on from CAUZLF010000608.1 coordinate 299,667, forward strand.
TCATCCCTGCCTTCCTTAATTAAGCCACCTAGCTCAGTGGTTAGTCCATTTGCCTCAGATGCTAAAGGTCCCAGGTTCGATCCCCAGCAGCGGTGACAAAATTTCGGTGTCCGAACATGCTCCATTGGCATCATTTGCAGGTATGAATGTCATAAAGTGCATCGTCCTTCGGATCTGGACGTTAACTGGAGGCCGCCTGTGCAGGGAGAACCATCCCATGTGCAGGTTAAAGAACCCCACCGTAATTACATGCACTGCATGAAAACCTCGATTTAAGATAATTTGCGTATATATGCAAATTTAAGTGGCATGCCACCTGTTATATGCGCGAAACATTTACTGACCTACGGGCAACAATGGAAATGCCGCATCTCTTTGCAACAGGTTATCATACTGGTCAAAAATTAGCAAATGTATACAATTTATTTGCATATATTTGCAATATTACGAATGATATTTTCAAATACATCATATATTTGATGTGACTTTGCGTCCCTAGAGTTTTATTTTAAAAACTTTATTTTGACTTTTTTTTTGCATAAACATGCAAATATCCATTTCTGCCGCAATTTAATAAGTAACATTACTTGTTGAAATGTATGTTTGATTGTTTGATTTGAGGTTTAACTTCCCCGTCAACACTGTAAAGGTCATTTTGGAGACGTATCTTCCAATTTTGTGGGACTTTTACCCGACATTGAGATGAAATGACATCTCAAGCCCTGTCGCCCAATGAAACCAATAGGATTTATTAGCATGGACGGTCCGCCTCGCACCGCGGTTCCTGGACAGGCTTAGATCCTTTAAGCGGTTTACCAGTACTAGTGTGCGGGCCGGATTCAGCTCTGCGTGGAAGCATCATGCAGCCCATATATTTCTTCAAGCCCCCATGGGCGGGGGCTAGTTGAAATGTATGTAAATGTTTACATGCCGTTCACAAAATCCACAAAGATTTGCAAATATTACCCACACCTTTGCATATCTTTGCAGTTCTTGTGTTAGCTGTCAAATGAACATGTTTAAGATGTGTATCCGTAATATCATAAATCGGAGGTATATCTGTGAATTCACCAAGCATTTGTGTGACAAAAACCTTGTGTTTTTTACTCATTTATTTTCTAATAGTTGGACAATTCGTCAAAACATTCGTTTTACCTACTGAAAAACTATGCAAATGTTTGAAATGTTTACATTCCTTTGACATGGACAACAAACGATTGCAATTGTTACCCAATCTTTTGCAAAGGTTTGCGGTTATTTTGATAACAGTCATATTCACATGTTTCAACATGTTTCCGTAATATTATTATAATCGGAGTTTACTCATTGTTTGTTAGTGAATACCCTTTTCTACCATGTCCTAAGAATGCCATCTTCCTTATATTTCTTATATCAGCTACAAAATAAACTGTGGGTATTCGTTAGAATCGCCTGATTGTGGATGTTTTGTTTGATTTGAGGTTTAACGTCCCCGTCAACACTGTAACGAGAACCCAGAAGCTGCGTTTTTAGCAAAAATAGGACAAATGATAACTATCTTTGTAAAACCCAGTTTTAATTGTCTGAAGTGGGCTTTACAAGATAATGTATTATACGGACTTCTTAACGTGATTTCAGAACTTTGCAAAGCCAGTTACATGTAGGCACATGTACGCATTTACAATTCAGTGCTTACATATTTCAAATGTTTCAATTGCTCTCGAGTTACCACAATTTCGTTTTACTCATGCACAAACGCGCGTGAAAACATTTTATTTTCGTGAGGTGTATTAGTTTAAAATGCGATAAGACATCGGATGTCGAATGAACAAGGAAACATGCAATACGAAATAGCAGTCTCCATTATATATAGAAAAGAGAACCGTTGAACTCATGGAAATCAAATTACATTTGCATGTATAAAATAGTACATTTTAATGATATCACGAAAACACGTCTATATAATTTGACCCCCTTAAACTCACTTTCTTATTTCTGCTCGAAAACATAGATTGAGGGTACACGTGAGAACAACCCCGCCGAGGGCGGTTCTAGCGGTACCCACAAGTTATGTTTAGAGCAGATATATGAAAAATACCAAATATTTTTATCTGAAAATTTTCATTTTAGTGGCAAAATTTTCAGTATATTGGAATAGGCGTGTTTATGGAATGATCCTGGTAATGCTGTATTATTGACTAGTAGTGGTTTAGTAACTGCTTACTTCGAGCAAACGATCTTCAGTGTATAGTTCGCCAAATATGTATGTTAAAAGCACATGTTCAGTCGAACTTTGATAGCTCAAATAACTATTGGATCATGATATTTGTTCGAGATAGTAGTACTTCGAATTACCGAGGGTTAATCGTAGCATCAAGTGATAAAGCATTATATGGGTGGAAATATTTTCCATCTTCTCTGTAGAATAATGTTGTGTGTACTAAAGTTACCTCATTGAGACGGTGCTAATGAGTATACACAACACATTTTTTTTCAAGACAAAACCAGAAATAAAGAAACTCCTTGGTTATCCTAAATATATGAATAACTGGATCAATGAAAAGCCGTGTCCAGGTACTCAATAACAAGTTCGAATAAGCCATGGTAAACGGAACTACCCGTGTTCAAGTTATCGAAGATTTACTGAATGAATAATTAATTAAATAATTAATATTTTCCATATTATGCAGCAATATGGAACACTGAAGACTCCATAATCATTATAAGAATTCAGTTGATTGAACTCTAAATTATTTGAAAATATAAAGCTTTAAAGGCGAGACAACAGCAAGTCAGTTAAGTTACATGTAACATGATACTGTAATCATAGAAACCATAATTTATGGTTTGATATTGAACGCCCCAGACCTAATCTCAGCTGGACTTATCGCATCAGGTAGTCAAGAAAAAAAAAACACACACACAGGAAAGGGGTCATTTATGTTGTTCAAATGGGTGTTCGCATATTTCTTACACTAGCTACCCTTAGGCCTCTCTCTTAATTATGTTGTTCAAATGCGCGTTTGCATATTTCTTGCACTATTTCTTGCAAAAAGCTACCGTAAGGCCTCTCTCTGCATACTTTATACCACATGCTGTCGGCCCCCGCCCATTGGGGCTCGAAAAAAAAAATAAATGGGCTGCATGATGCTTCCACGCAGAGCTGAAACCGACCGCACACGAGTACTTGTAAACCGCTCAGAGGATCTAAGCCTTCCCAGGTAAAGCGGTGCGAGTTGAAGTGTCCAGGCTTATAAACCCTATTGGGTCAGCAACTCCCTTGGACCAAGTTTACTTAACAGCCCCCGCCCATAGGGGCTTGAAGAAATATATTGGATGCACGATGCTTCCACGCAGAGCTGAATCCGGCCCGCACACTAGAACTGGTAAACCGCTTAGAGGATCTAAGTCTGTCCAGGAACCGCGGTGCGAGGCGCACCGTCCATGCTAATAAACCCTATTGGTTTCATTAGGCGACAGGGCTTGAGAAGTCATTTCATCTCAATGTCGGGTAAAAGTCCCACAAAATTGGAAGCGACGTCTCCAAAATGACCTTTACAGTGTTGACGGGGACGTCAAACCTCAAATCAAACAACAAAAACAAGTTTACTTAAATGTGTAAGAGAGTTACTGTGCTGATTCATTCTGTTAGTCAGTGGAGCTTGTGATATATAATATACATGTGCATGTCCACTGGCGTCATATTTACTGCCGAGATTGCGCGTATGCTTAGCCTTGCCCGAGCCTTTGCCGGTCGTCTATGAACATGTATTATTTTCACATGAGCTGGCGGAACCCAATAAAAATAAATAAATGTAGAGAAATCGCATTATTGTGACGCTGGTCAAATAATAATGATGATGATGATGATAATGATGATGATAATAATAATGATAATTCTGCTTCTTTTTCATCATCTTCCGGATACGCCGGTTTTCGCCCACCACTGATTAACGATCGGCTCGCTAAGAGTGAAATAAACTTGAAAGAACCGTAAAACCAAAACCAAAAACATGGGAGTCCAAGAATACTCATGGAGGTTTTTTGTTTGTTTGTTTAACGACCATTTCAAGATCTTTTATCGAGCCGATCGTTAATGAATTTTGGGCGAAAACCGGAGTGCCCGGAGAAAAACCACCTGACCATCCGTTACAGAACTTGACCAGGCTCGAACCACAACGGTGAGGGACCTAATGATTAAGAATCAGCGCTCTAATCCACTACACATAGAGGGCTTATGTGCAAGCTAAGTAGCTAAGTCGGATGCGCTTTATACTGTGATCAGGAGGTCGCGATTCCGGAGTTGACAGCATTCTTTCATAAAAATTGGTCGTGCAATCTTTTCTATGGTCATTATCTGTCTAGGTCAGTTGTCAGCGGATGGCGAAAGAATGTGCACATCACTGGATAACAACCTATGTCTAAGGCTATCCAAGAGAAGTGTGTTTAGGCTAACTGACAGACTAAATTAACTTAATAGTGTTGACTGGGCCAAAACATTCTAAACAAACAAATTTAATGCACATTTGGGCTATTTACGTTAGATTATAAATTAGAGATGGTGAAAATTTGGGCGAATCCGGCAGGGATCGAAACCAGGCCACCGGAGTGACAGGTAATACTACGACGTTGGCAAAACAACCGAGAGCTATTAGCATAGGCTGTCTGGGTTCAATCCTCGCCATCTTGCTAATCATCTTGCTAATTCTCCAACTGTCACAATGGCATCATTATGACTTGTAGGATTAAGAGCCTGCCACTCAGCTGCATTAAGAAAACTGAAAATGGCCTTTTTCCGAGACTACATGAGGCAAAACTTTGAAAATATCAAAAATAGTCATATTGTTTTATCCCATCACGAATAAGGCGATTAATAATCTTGAACCCTTTAAGCCCAATTTTATATAGAAAAATTGGGGTTTTCAGGGGCATATGCATAGTTTGTTCTTATTTTCTTTTTTTTCATCTCAAAAACATAGATTGTGGATACTTGTTAGAACCGCCTCGAGTATACACGATCTATGTTCTGTGCAGAAATTTAAAACATCTCAGAATTACTTTATATGATAATTTACCTTTTTTTTTTTTTTTTTTGTTATTTTTGGATTTTGCATTGCCATTCAATTTGACTAAATCAACATCGTAGCGTCATGGGCTATGTAAGTTTTTCAGCCTAAGTCAAGGCAAACGATTCGAAAAAATCAAATGACTAGTTCATTGATATCGACAAAGAGTGATTTGACATATCCCGTGACTCACCGGCGAAAAGTAAGATTCAGATCAGGCCACCCCATGTAGACTCATATCAGACTGGTACAAAAGTAGAAACTGAAGTACAGTAACATATTACCTGCTGGCAAAATAAGTAAAACACGCAATAGTGGCAAACATTATTGCAGATAACTGAAAAAACATAGAATTATTTTTTATGTGTGTGTGTTTGAGATTTACGTCCCACTAAACAGCTAAGGTAATAGGGAGACGGGACTACGGTTTAAAGACTCATTTGTTTGTTTGTTTGATTTGAGGTTAAACGTCCCCGTCAACACTGTAAAGGTCATTTTGGAGACGCTGCTTCCAATATTGTGGAACTTTTACCCGACATTGAGATGAAATGACATCTCAAGCCCTGTCGCCCAATAGGGTTTATTAGCATGGACGGTCTACCTCGCACCGCGGTTCCTGGACAGGCTAAGCGGTTTACCAGTACTGGTGTGCGGGCCAGATTCAGCTCTGCGTGGAAGCATCATGCAGCCCATAACTTTCTTCAAGCCCCTATGGGCGGGGGCCAATCATCCGAAAGTACATAGGTATACGTATGTTGTTGAATGCCAGAGGTTGAGGGATATAAATATAGAGTAGTGTTTTTTCCTTGGACTGTCCGAAGAAAAAAGTGCATCATTTTTAACGCTTCACCAACGTGAGAGCCTGTGGTAACGATAACTTGGTGGTGGGTGGTGTTTGTCTGGTTATGAGGATGCGTACATAACAATATGCTATAGGGTTTATTTACATACTTGCGTTTGTACGTATAGTTTATCAACGACCTTTGAGGGTTCAAAGTTTAAGCGTGACAAGTCTATTCCATTTTTTAGGGGAAGCAGGTTTCGGATACCTTTTTTCTCAGGATTTTAAAAATGTAAATCAATGTTTTGCTATTACCTTCATCTAGAAGTCATGGCCGAGTGGTTAATGTCATGTACTGCGTGTCACGCTAAAAATCTTTTAGACGAGGGTTCGAGTCTCAGCGGCACATTTTTTTATATTTCTATTTCTATTTTTATTTTATCTTTTTATGTTTTAAGTTTTTTTTTTATTTTACATTCTTTATATTTATTTATTTTTCCTTTGTTTTATTTTCACCAATTATATTTTATGTCATTGTAAATCTTTAGATGCCGGCCTCGGTAGTTCAGTCGTATGTGCGTCTGGCTGGTTATCGGATACCTGCCGGTGCCGGCAACAGTATTTCCTGGAGATTGATCATGAAATCTTTTACATCTTCCCTCCTTTCCGCTGCTTCAAGAAGGGCAGTAGTCAGTTTCTGGAAAAAAAATGTGTACAAAACTGGTTAACCGCTTACCCAAGAAAAGTGTGGGTAAGTAAACTAACCGTCTCAATAATAACCTAAATAGTGTTGCCTGGGCCGTAAAACCCCATTACAAACAAAAGAAACTCTTTCAGATACATTTCAACAGCGCATTTGGCTTCACTGACGGCTACGAACGTACGTTCACTCATTGTAACAATTTTGATAATACTTCTGGAATCCGAGTTGCAACGATTCGTTGTGCTCGTTCCATCTTTTTCAATCACACATCTTGTGTGATGGCCCCGCCCATCGGGGCTTGGAGAAATAGATCGGGCTGCATGATGATGTCAAACGGAGCTGAAACTGACGGCACATGAGCAATGGTAAACCGCTTAGTAAGTCCGAGCCTGCCCAGGCAAAGTGGTGTGAGCTGGACCGTCCATGCATATAAACCTATAAACCCGGTGGCAGGGTTTGAGATGTCATTCCATCTCAATGTCGGGTAAAACCCCCGCAAAACTGGAAGCAACTTCTCCAAAATTGACGGGGAAAATTAACCTCAAATCCATCAAACCAAAAACAAAATCTCGTGTGATCCAATTTATAGGCACGAAAAAATGTTCAGGAAATGTAAAAATAAAAAAGAAAAAAAAAAGGAAAACTAAATCTCCCCAAGATTCGAACCTAGATCTCCAAGATGGCAGCTGTTTTACTTAACTGTCTCGACCAGCCGTCAATCTGGTTACACGAAGTGTGAGATTAAGAATATGACGGTAATTATCGCCCAGTGTAGAAAATACCCACAACAGGCGACTTACCTAAAACACGGACGAGTCCAAAATTAAAAGTGCAGTCACGTCTCACTGCGTTTTGAAAGACTATAACGATGTATAGGTTATGTACACTTATATTCCAAAACCCTTACTTTGTAGATATATACACATCAAGAGAAGGGATAAGAATGGTAGATACTATAACGTGAAGTGAGGTGTAACCTTTCATGGCTTCAAAACTGACATTTGTATTGATAGCAAGCAATTTTACTGCATTGATTCTTTATTTTGTTTCTGTAACCAGAGGTCGCAGGATCGATCCCGGACTTCTCCAGACTTTCGGATGGGTCTTTAACCGAGGTCCCGTCTCCGTATGGCCGTAGCTGTTGGTGAGACGTAAAACTCAAACACTCACTCACTCCTTATTTTGTTACAAATGTAGATTTTACGTGTTCTCAATACATGCAAAACTGTCTCACTGAGGTTCTGGTGAACTCAGTATGCCTGGGGGTTGTTTGTTTGTTTGGACTGGAGTTTAACGGCTCAGTCAACACTATTTTAGGTCATTTTTGAGCCGGTCAGTTTACATATCCCCACTTTTCCTGGGCAGGGTTATACGTAAGCTGTTAACCAGTACTGTGCTCAGTCTTTCGGCAGAAACTGACAACTAAATATGCCTGGGTAAATAGCACACGTGTTTTCATCAGAAATAATGGCGTATTCAGAGAGGACAATGTGTTATTTTGATTCTTGATGTGGAACATTGAACTTATTCCTCGCTTGCTCGAGCCTTTAGGCGAGAAACAAAGTAACGAATAGCTTTTTGACAAAATTTGTATATTGTAACAATGATTCAAAATGATTCTAATCACGTTAACAAGTCCGTGAAATACCCCCCCCCCCCCCCCCACCCCTCAAACCCCCTTTATATAGAGAAAACTGGAGTTTAGGTGGTAAACATTATTTTCCTTATTTCTGCTCCAAGACATAGGTTGTGGGTACTCGTTAGAACCGCACCTTTGGAGTGTAAACAAGAAAAATATTACAATTTTTTATCAGATAAATCACGTTTTTTTTTAGGTTTATCACACGGACGTGTTATCGTAATGCTTTTGTAGCGACCGCCTAGACTGTTTCCCTCACCCTATAGCCCTATAGCCTTTGCGTACATTTTATCATTTAACCGTCAGAAGTACATGATAACATGTGACGCAACAAACGCACCCTCATACACGCAGTACATTGATCACGATGTTAAGTGGGAGAATGTTAACGTTATATTAAAATGAGAGTTTTATAACGGAAAAAAATGAAATAAATTTCAAAATGAATGATAAAACAATAAATGTTTGTTTATTTATATCATTGTGGGGCATGACATTATTTCGCCTTTATTCCTTATCAATTGTGCAGTAAATCAAAGATGCGCCAAAGGGAATTAACGCAAACAACACAGAAAATAAATTAATGGTTACCTCCCAAAAGAAATATATGGGCTGCATGATGCTTCCACGCAGAGCTGAATCCGGACCGCAAAATTGGAAGCAACGTCTCCAAAATGACCTTTACAGTATTGACGGGGACGTTAAACCTCAAATCAATCAATCAAAACCTTCCAAAGGCCTCAACTACCAAGGCATGGTTGCCTACTAGTAGGTGACTTTTAATCCTTCTTCTGACCATATGTGCGAAATGCCAGAGGCAAATTGTTTTCTAGCTATGAGGATCGCTCTATGCGTGTTTTATACATCAGTATTCTAATTTAAGAAAGTAGAAATAGTGTTATAATGTATTTTCATTTCTTGATAAATCATCACGAAAACATTATTATGGCCCACTTGAACCCGAGTTTTATATAGTAAACCTGGGGTTTACAAGGGTAAACATTATTTTTCTTATTTTTGCTCTAAAACACAGATTGTGGATACTCGGTGGTTCGAACGAATGCCCACATTCTATATTTTGAGCAGAAATAAGAAAACATATCACACAGATTGTGGGTACTCGTTCGAACCGCCTCGATGATGCGGTTCTAACGAGTGCCCACAATCTATGTTTTGTGCAGAAATATCGCAATTTTTCATCTAAAACTTTTGTTGTTTTTTCCGCCTGTAAAATTTGCAGCCTGTTTTCGTGATGACAACTGAGTAAAGAAGCAGTAAGTAAGTAAGTAAAAGTAAAGTAAGTAATTTCTTTATTTAAAGAGGGTGGCTCGTTTGGTACAATTACCAATCTTCCACGAGGCCCTCTAGTTAAAACATAATACATAACATCGACAAACTATAATGAGTATTTACAAATGTGATGAGATTTCTTTACAATTACATAATGTATGGAGAAGTGTGAGAAAAAAAAATGGAATGAAATTTATACGTTGATGAAATACGGCGATGAAGGCATACGTATCAATATCTAGGTGTTAGTCATCCAGGAAATTAATCTATCTGAGAATGAGACCAGGGTATCACTATTTGTTATCTCATATGGAATACTATTCCAAATAATTGGCCCTGAATACGAAATGCTTTCCTTGAATTTGGCTAAATTTAGTTTTGGAACAATGAAGACTTGACTTGAGCTAGATCTGAGCGTCATATTTAAAGGGTTTAATTCTCTTTTCTGGAAAAGCTCACACAAATAGTTCGGAGCTAAATGGTTAACAACTTTAAACATCATGTTTGCCTTGTTCAAGAATATATTTTGCTCAATTGACATAACTTTTAAGCGTGATTTAGCAGATTCAGAGTACATATTCATATCCTAAGATAAATTTGAAAGCGCGTTTCTGTAATTTTGTTATATTAGAAATATTATAGTTTGAAGAATTACCCCATATGACATAGCAGTAATTAAAGTGAGGCTGAATATATGCTTTATAATAAAGAAGCCTATATTCTGAACTTAAGAAATGACTTATTTTTGACAACAACCAGATATAGGACGACACTTTCTTGCAAACAGCCTTGTAATGGGTACTCCATTGTAAATTTTCATCAATATATACGCCAAGTATTTTATCACCGTTAGTTATCTGTAACTCAATATTATCAAAAGTTAGTTTAAATACGCTTTCATTAATATGTAAACGTTTCTGGCGTGTTGTGATAAGCATTACTTTTGTTTTTGCAGTGTTAAGTAACATTCCATTTTGTTGACACCAGTCACGTAATGTTATACGACAGTTTTGCAAGTTTAGCCTGAGTTCATTAATATCAGCATGTGCGTCATAAATAGTAGTATCGTCAGCATAAAGGTCTGTAGACCAAATTTGATTGGAAAGATGCAATGGCAGATCATTTATAAAAATAAGAAATAGTAACGGGCCCAATATGGATCCTTGTGGAACTCCGCATTTGACGTAATCACGTTCTGATATTTTAATATTTACAGAAACTACCTGTGTTCTATCACTCAGATAAGATTGCATTAATGAAACAAAATTATTGCTACATTTATAGCAAAAGTAATTCATTATCCACTAGGTCGAAAGCTTTTCTGAAATCTACCATGATAGAACCTACAATTTTGCCTTGGTTTATAGCCTTGAGCCAGTTTTCTGTCATGAGTGTTAATGCACTTTCGGTAGAATGTCCAGATCGAAAACCACTTTGTATTTGATGTATAAGGTTAAAATTGTTTAAATATGACATAAGATTCTTCTGTATAATTTTTTCTAGAAGTTTTGATAATGTTTGCAAGATAGATATGGGACGGTAATTGTTCAGTTCATCTTTTGGGCCACCCTTGTGGAGCGGGGTTACTTTTGCTTGTTTCCATAAAGTGAGAAAACTGTTATTGTGTAAACATTTTTGGGCTATAAAAGTAATGCTTTTCGAAATAATACCCGAAGAAAGTTTTAATAGTTTGGGTCCAATTTCATCTAAGCCTGTTGCTTTAGTGATATCAAGCGAAGATAAAAATCTATATACAAAATTTTCATCTATATCGGGTAAACTAAAAATGCGTTTTGCGGAACCTTATAATCAATATACTCCCTGAGTGTCCTTAAATCATTTGGCAGCAATGGCTCTTTAAGATCTGAAGCAATATTAATGAAATATTTGTTGAAATGCTCCACTAATTCTTTGTCATCTGAGACTGTCTCGCCATCGATTCGCACTCCCAAAATACCATTACTTCTATTATTGCTATGTTTACTGGAGGCTCCAAATTCTTTAAAAAATTTCCAAATTGATTTCGGATCATCTTTTCCTGATTCGATTTTTTGTTCATATGTGGATTTGTTAGCTATTTTAATTAAGGTCGATATTCTGTTTCGTAGAGTTTTATATTCTTCCATATCCCCATGCTTTTTATGAGTATCTCTTTCTTTCATTGCATCCAATATTTCGGAAGTTATCCAGTCTGGTTGAGTTTTATACTTTACCCTTTGAGTTTTCAGTGGTGCGTGCTTGTTTACAATATTTATGAAAAGTGAATACCAATTATCAAGAATGTCATCAACTTCATAAAATATCGCAAGTTATCCCAATTAATTGACAATAAATCTGTTAAAAACTCATTTTCGTTAAAATGTTTGAATGATCTGTAAGTTATATAGTTATGAGAGTTCTTTTTGCTACTTGAACTTACATTCCTATTACAAAAGATAGCGTAATGATCACTAATACCTAATTCAGAAACGCACACACATGATATATTATCTTCATTATTTGTATAAATGTGATCTATAAGGGTACTTGAAAGTGTCGTTACTCTTGTAGGTTGCATAACTACTTGACTTAATCCTAATGATTCAGTGAGAACTACCCAATCTCTATTTACATCAACATTTAATAGATTTTTATTAAAATCTCCAAGTAAAATAACCTCTTTTTCCTCCATTAATACTGTTTCAATAAACATTTCAAAACGATCATTCCATTCAATTAATTCATTTGGATTTCTATATAGTGTACCACACAGAAATGGTTTACCCTTATTCGGCGTAATTTCAAGTCATATGCATGCAATATCATTGGTCTCAAGGTCATCCCTTCGCTTCGACATTATATGATCTTTAACATAGACAAGTATGCCTCCACCACCGTTGTTGTTATTATCTTTTCGATAAGGTGACTGAAAACCATTAATATGAAAACAATTTGTCGGTTTATGGCTCTTAAGCTTAGTTTCGCACAAACCAAATATATGTATATTCTCATTTCTCTCTGCAGTCAACATCAATTCAATTTCAGAGAATTTTGTCATATCCCTCGAACATAAACCCTGAACATTAAGAAACCCTATATCCATACCCTTATTTTTGAGATTTAAATTCAAAACAGACTCATTTTTATGGTTTTCTGATTGTCTCTCTGTATCTAAAGCTGATTCGTAATGCATCTCTATATCTATAGATGAATCAAGCTGTTTTGAATGAACTGAGCTGTATGTGCATGCTGTGTCATTTGCAGAACACTTAGATAACACCCCAAAATTTCCTACAACATATGCAGATTGAATGCTTTTTTCATCATACTTTGAATACTGACAGTCGAAAAATAAAGAATTACAGTCACTGCAAACAGAATTTAAAACACTAAAATAATTTTCATTCACTGTACCATTATTTTGATCAATTACAGGCATTTGAAAATTGGTGGCACTAATGCCGAGTCCCTATTTCTGTGCTGTGTACCAACAATTAGAAAACTTGTGTCCAACAAGATTGCACTCATAGCAACGGCCTCGGTTACCGCCGAACCGTCTGACCGAATGTCCATATTGATGCCTCCGAAACCCATTTCCACCTTGATTTCCCCTAATTCCATTTCTAGCTGTCTTTCCTTGATATCCGGCTGGCCCGCTGAAATTTCCCGGGATTTGCGATCTCCGTCTGGTGTATACGCATTCTCCGAAATCTGTAATTATTTGCAGTTTCCTATTGATTGCATCTAGGAGCCGTTTTATGCCAGAATCCGATAAATGAATACCATCATCCCTGTAGTATCTAGATGACAACTGGTCCTCTCTGAAGAAAAGATCATAGCTGTCCTGAACCAGTTCTACTTTTTGATTTCTCCAATGAGCGACGAGCTTAGCTAAGCAGCGGTTGATAACACAAACATCAACATCTCCTCTCGGTGCCACAAAGCAAACTAGTACTCGACATTCAACATTGCGACATTTTATCAAACTCAAAAGTTCATCATAGTTTTCTTCTATTCTTCTAGGATCAGCGCCATTTGATAAATCATTTCCACCTACGTAAAGAATAACAATTGAAAAAGACTTCAAATCATACACATCTAATTGGTCGATCAAACGTTGAACAGTGGCTCCGCCTGTTGAGGACTTGTGGACAGTTTTGACCAGTCCTTTAGTGTTAACACCATTTATTATAAAATCTCCGAATAGAAGAATCTTTCCCCCAGATGGTTGAGGATTATACTGGGGTTTATGGCTTCTCGCAGGAATTGTCTGAACTGGCCGTGTTGGTCTGCTACCATTGTTTACTACTACGGGTATGTGTTGCGGCTCTTCATTTGATATTGGAGTATCTGTTCGTTCACCACGTAGCGGTACTGCTACTAGAGGAGATTGCGTGCGTGCCTCCTGCAACAACACGGATTTCTCTGCAACATTGGGCTGAAAAAAATGACTGGCTTTCAGATGGATTGTTGCTCACTATTTCGGAATACGTTGCCGGTTTTGACATATTTTCTACCAATAGTATAATCGACTGTTTTAAGTCGCGCACGACGGACTCCATCTCATTTATCTTTGCAATTAACATGGACAGTTTTCTTCCGTTTGTTTGTACGTCATCATGGGATGCAATTATCTCCAGTCCTTGTGGACTAAGTTGCGACATACTATGATTATCTTGCCCGGGACAATTTGGAGTACTTTCCCACATCGTCTGCCTTAGACTGACATTTTCGGCTTCATCGCTATAATCTGAATGCGTAATTCGTGGACTTAAGGCTCCAGGTTCGCTGCTGATGACATCCTGAGAGCTTTCTTCCTTGGTTGTCAGGCTGTCAACTTCCTGCACAAACCTTTTAAACAGAGTTAAAGCCACTTTCGGAAAATATGAAAAACGCCACAACCTGTGTCCGACTCCTGTGACTTTCACTGTACTGAAATGACTGTCAAGTATTATTTCGCATTTAAGTCCGTGCACATGGGTAATATATTTTGTAACAAATGTGGTGTCGTCTGCATCAATTTTGCTCGAAAAGTCTGCCTTTATCTTAGACACGAACATATGAAAGAAGACATTTGAAGTAAAAGATAGAGTAGTCTTACTTTCATTTTGCTGAGTTCTGTAGAAGAATCTTTCAAAAGGATCCGTTTGACCCACTTCTGCATGCCACTCATCATCAACAATATCCGAGAATGACATCGAGGATAATGTAGAAGCGCTACTTTTATTAAAATCCATTTCCTCTTCTCGAAGGCGCTTATCTATGTCCATATCCGAATCACTCGGCCCTGCTTGTGAACCCATGTTCAATGTCACAATCACAAAATCAACAAATTCTCTGTAAAACTGTAACTTCTCTGAGAGATTTTACACTATCTTGTAGCTAATCAAAATATCTATCAAATTTTTACTTTTATATGAGTTTCTGATCCATATTTGACGTTTAATTAAATTCATTCTGATTTTTTTCTCGGCGTTATTTAGAAAAACAACTTGACGTCACCATGGCGCGAAAAGATCAATATCAATATACATGGATGCTGTATATACGTACTTACAAATTGTATATTCGAGTGTCAAATGTATCAAGTAAATCAGTCTGAATTACATAAATTGACGAGCCAACAGTTTGAAATGCAACAAGGATTAAAAAAAATAATAAAATACAACATAAATATTCAAGAATGGCTGAAATTAGTTTGTCAGTGCAAAAGGATAAACATAATAATAAAACTTTCAGTAGCGTAGGCTCAAGAAACGCGAAGTTGTTGCACACAGCATGGAAAGTCCGACGAAAATGATAACTTTTTTCTTTTTTATCAAGAAAAAACGCATTTAAAATTTTGACCCCCCCCCCTTGAATCCCACTTTTATATGGTAGGGTAAAGCTTATTTTTCTTATTTCTGCCCTAAAATATAGATTGTGGATACTCGTTAGAACCGCATGGATGAGGCGGTTCTAACGAGTACCTACAATCTATATTTTGAGCAGATATAAGAAAAATATCACAATTTTTTTCATAGGAAAAAATTAGTTTTTTCGGTTGTCAAGTTTACAATGTATTTGAATAGGCGTGTTTTCGTTATGTTTCCTTCTTTCTCTTTTTCAAAATACTTGTTGTTGTTAATTCTAAGCGCAATTAAAGGTGCATTATTGAGCTACCGGGTCTCAATTTTTTTTTTCTGGTTTTTATCTTCAATTCATACTCCTTTGTCATGTGTGCACTTTTGGAGCCAAATATAGCTTCAGAACTTTGTGAAAATGGTCGTTTTCATTCGTGTTTACCCTTCGCTCTGAACATGTGTTCGGAATTTCTATTCTAAAAATAAACATACATGGCGACAGTATCGTCTCTGAGTGTCGTTACTTATGGCATGGTATTCAGTGTCATATTTTATTTCCGATTCAGGCATGGCCTAAGCAAACACGGCAAAACATGAACGTCGCATAACGTCATATATGGGGATTCTATTTTTGTCACGAACTAAAAATAGATCTAACTAGTGTTCGAAACCTAGTCAGGGAATCCCTCTCAAACTCGTTTACCTGTCATCATACTTGTTCGCATTTTTGCAAAAAAATGCATTCATTTGTATTGTTTTAAAGAAAAATACCGGCTATATGTATTTTATTTTTGGAAGCATTTTTACCGATAGCTCAATAATGCACCTTTAAGGCATCACATTACTTGTGAATTGTCTGTAACAAACGATTAACGTGAAATGTCAAGCCTTATTCGCGTTGTCGTCTGCTACTTCGTCCTAGTTCTACGGAGCCCGGGAAGTGACATTTTACTCTTTTATTTATTGCGTTTCATCAAATTATTAATTCGTTATATCGAATTATTATTGCGTTTTATCGAATTATTAATTCGTTATATCGAATTATTATTGCGTTTTATCGAATTTTTAATTCGTTATATCGAATTAATTTTGCGTTTTATCGATTTATTAATTCGTTATATCGAATTATAATTGCGTTTTATCGAATTATTTATTCGTTTTATCGAATTATTATTGCGTTTTATCGAATTATTAATTCTTTTTATCGAATTATTATTGTGTTTTATCGAATTATTAATTCGTTATATCGAATTATTATTGCGTTTTATTGAATTATTATTGCGTTTCATCGAATTATCAATTCGTTATATCGAATTATTATTGCGTTTTATCGAATTATTATTGCGTTTTATCGAATTATTAATGCGTTTTATCGAATTAGTATTGCGTTTTATCGAATTATTAATTCGTTATACCGAATTATTATTGCGTTTTACCGAATTATTATTGCGTTTTATCGAATTATTAATTCGTTATATCGAATTATTATTGCGGTTTTTTTTTATTATTATTATTGCGTTTTATCGAATTCTAATTGCGTTTTATCGAATTATGATTGCGTTATATCGAATTATTATTGCCTTTTATCGAATTGCTATTGCGTTTTATCGAATTATTATTGCGTTATTTTAAATTATTAATTCGTTATATCGAATTATTTATTCGAAAAAAATGCAATAATAATTCGATATATCCAATTATTTTTGCGTTTTATCGAATAATTATTGCGTTTAAACGAACTATTATGTGCCCGGTAGCGACAGCGGGGACATATTGTTTTTGCATGCAAAAATTTTGGATCTGTGACCTTGACCTTTGACCTTCTTAAAAGAAAAACATATCATTTGTCATAACTTTTGAACCGCTTGAGATACAGCCTTCATATTTGGCATGTATGTTCCTTGTGACAAAAACTTTACATTCATGCAAACATTTTTGACCTGTAACAATTACCTTTGACCTACATAAAATAAAAAATAACATTTTGGTTATAACTTTCTAACCATTTGGGATAGAGCCTTCATGTTTGGCATGTAAGTTCCCTGTGATAAGAGCTTTACGTTTATGCAAAAAAAATGATTGTGACCTTGACCTTTGACCTACTTAAAATAAAAAATAAAATTGTTCATAACTTTTGAACCGTTTAAGATAGAGCCTTCATATTTAACATGTAGGTTCCTTGTGCCAAGGGCTTCCCACTCAAACAAAAAAGATCTTGACCTGTGACCTTGACCTTTACATTCATGCAAAATGTTTGACCTGCGACCTTGACCTACTTAAAAGAAAAAAATATTATTGTTCATACATTTTGATCCGTTTAAGACAGAGCCATCATATTTGGCATGTATGTTCCTTGTGCCAAGGGCTTCCCACTCAAACAAAAAAGATCTTGACCTGTGACCTTGACCTTGAACTGTGACCAACTTTGAAAAAAGGCCATTCCCGGGAACATGTTCGTGTTTCACGTACACATCTTGTTAATATTTAAATATTATCACGTATTATCGAATTACTAATTCGTTATATCTAATTATTTATTGCGTTATATCGACGGAAGCGTATTTGTACCTGTATTTATTGTGTTATACTGCAACTTTGCGACTTCATATATAGCGAATTAGTTCGATTGTCGAGCATATTTCGACATGTATTTGTCGGCTTTTTCTGTCATAGCTCTGAAAATCGGCTGTCACTAACAGGAATTGAAATCAAAGTTGCCCAAATATAAATGGACATTAATACAATAATTAACTTGAACAAAGTCGTCTTGAACTTGTGAAAATTTGACTACACTAGAAATGAAGAAAACATAACGCGTAAGAAAAGACGATATGAGCGCATGTAATAATTGATAATGTTGCACAAGTCGAAATGTTAATGGAGGAACTAAAGGTTCTTATTTTCGAAATCGATTTTTATTATAAAACACACATGTCGATAATAGTTAGGTACTTCAAACTATCGATAAAATCAAGAGGATAAGCTAGGATATATTTCTGACCCAAAATGCATAAGGACCATAGGGTGGCACTCTGGGGACCATAATAGCAGGTCCACATGTCGCCCTACCATAGTCATTTAATATTGAACCATTACCCTTAATAGCCACCTAGTGAGGCTGCTCGATAGGATGTTCATACTTGCAAATACGATCTTGCTACGAGGCTTTGCCATTTCTGATAGGTTGATAAGACTATATCATTCACAAGGGATAATGGGGGCTCGATAAATCTAGGAGGGCAATATATACCCTTACCCTAATTACTCTCCTTATTTGGGATAGGACATTGCAGCAGTAGTTGACAGATATGACACGCTATACTGTTGAGAGGTGGAAAATGGGATCATAACGACATGGCAAAAACAGTTGTAAAATATTATGATAGCACAATAAGGCTAAGATGACCAAGGAGACTCTGGCCCAACTGACTCTCGATATTGCTGACAGTTCTTAAGGGGAGGATAATGAAGGTCGATTAGGCTTTGGAGTAAGGCTGATGGACAGGGGAGTGCCATAAAATTTGCAAGGATTGAGATGCCCTATAAGGCTAGGCCAGTCAACCGGGCACATAATAATTCGATAAAACGCAATAATAATTAGTTTTATCGAATTATTTATTCGTTATATCGAATTATTAATGCATTTTATCGAATTAGTAATTCGATATAACGAATTAATAATTCGATATAACGAATAAATAATTCGATATAACGCAATAATAATTTGATAAAACGCAATAACAATTCGATCTAACGAATTAATAATTCGATAAAAGGCAACAATAATTCGATATATCGAATTAATAAATCGATAAAACGCAATAATAATACGATAAAACACAATAATAATTCGATGTAACGAATTAATAATTCGATAAAACGCAATAATAATTCGATATAACGAATTAACAATTCGATAAAACGCAATAATAATTCGACAAAACGCAATAATAATTCGATAAAACGAATTACTAATTCGATAAAACGCAATAATAATTCGTTATAACGAATTAATAATTCGATAAAACGCAATAATAATTCGATATAACGAATTAATAACGAGCATAGCGGCGGCTGCCGAAGGCAGCCGCCGACGTCCGCCGAAGGCGGGCTTCGAGCGAGCTCGTATCCAGGTAACGCGTATCATCACAAGACACAATCTAAGTAAGAAAGTTTGCTTGGGTTCAGGATCTGGCTTAAACCGGTTTTCAGGTTTCCATGTATTCCATTGAAGTTGAATATGTTCTTTAAAAGGGTTATCTTTTGGAAGCAAGGAATACACCACAGAAGTGAAAAATATATGGTGTACATGTTTTCTTGGCCAGACTAGCTAGTTTCGGCCAATTAGGCCTCATCAGTGACCCTCAGATATTTTCAAAATTCCAAAATGGAATCAATGATCCCAAAGGACAAGAAAATATAATCTACACTATGATGTAGGGCAGGGAGACGTTTTACCGCCGCCACACATTCCAACACACCAGCTGTAGTGAAGTTAAATATGTTCTTTAAAAGGGTTATATTTTGGAAGCAAGGAATACACCACAGAAGTGATAAATATGGAGTGTACGTTTTCTGGGCAATACTAGCTAGTTTCGGCCAATAAGGCCTCATCAGTGACCCTCAGATATTTTCAAAATTCCACAATGGAATCAATGATCCCAAAGGACAAGAAAATATAATCTACACTATGATGTTGGGCAGGGAGACGTTTTACCGCGGCCACACATTCCCACACACCAGCTGTAGTGAAGTTAAATATGTTCGTTAAAAGGGTTATCTTTTGGAAGCAAGGAATACACCACAGAAGTGAAAAATATGGAGTGTACATGTTTTCTGGGCCAGACTAGCTAGTTTCGGCCAATTAGGCCTCATCAGTGACCCTCAGATGTGTTGGCATAAATTTGTACATTTTGTATCTATTTTTGTTGTTATTATTTATGAATAAATTATAGTGACGTCACGAGGTCGAGTCATGACCTTGGTAATTTTCTACGCCGCCATATTTATTTCTGTTGTTATGTACTGGAAGCACTCGAAAAAACAATGAATCTAATGATTAAATCGGACAATCTACACGTAAGTCTTCAGGCACAGGTGTGTGGTTTTTTGTTCTATATATTGACCTAGCGAACTCGGCCCATGCAACAACTTGGGAAGTTCAAGCTCATTGTAGGACATCTCGACCCCTTGTCCTTGACAAACAACAACAACAACAACAACAACAGCAATAATTATTAGTCTTTTCGTCCCGCCCATCAGGGAGCGCGGTTCTCCCATCAGGCGGAACTCAGAATCAGAATTGTTACTGGTGACACGTCAACAAGACCCTACTGACGTTCAGTCACTCCGTACAGGAAAGCAGCGTAGCGTAATGTATGGAAGATCATGAGTTCAGTACTAGGTAGGGCTTGAGATGTCATTTCAGCTTAAGTTAATGTCTATCTATCTATTTATACTGCAGCAACCCCGTTAAGAGGACTATCATGCAGGTAAATTTTGTTTGTTTGATTTGAGGTTTAACGTCCCGTCAACACGGTAAAGGTTATTTTGGAGACGTTGCTTCCAATTTTGTGGCACTTTTACCCGACATCGGGATGAAATGACATCTCACGCCCTGTCGCCCAATGAAACCAATAGGGTTTATTAGCATGGCCGGTCCGCCTCACACCTCGGTTCCTGGACAGGCTTAGATCCTCTAAGCGGTTTACCAGTACTAGTGTGTGGGCCGGATTCAGCTCTGCGTGGAAGCATCATGCAGCCCATATATTTCTTCAAGCCCCTTTTGTTTGCAATGGAGTTTAACGGCCAAGTCAACACATTTTGCACCGAATGGAATCTTCCTCCTTATATATAGCACGAGTTTATTTCAAAGTTTAGGGGTATCAGTTGTTTTCTTCAAAATCTATTTGGAACTGCCTGAATGTTTTGCAAACAATGTAGGCCCTGACGAGTTTTTTTGTTTGTTTGATTTGAGGTTTAAAGTCCCCATCAACACTGTAAAGGTCATTTTGGAGACATTGCTTCCAATTTTGTGGGACATTTACCCAACATTGAGATGATTATGATATCTGCAGCCCAATGAAACCAATAGGGTTTATAAGCATGGACTCTCTCCACTTTGCCTGGGCAGGCTTAGATCCTCTAAGCGGTTTACCAGTACTTGTGTTCGGGTCAGTTTCAGCTTTGCATGGAAGCATCATACAGCCCATCTACTTCAAGCCCCGATGGATTGGGCCCTGATGAGAGGCTGTGTTCTGCGGCATCTGACCTGGGCCTGACAGGCTGTACTGTTTGGCAACTACCCGTTTTGGGGTTTCCGATACAATATGGGTTAAAAGACCAATTTATGTTTTTAGCTTTTAACTATACTAACCATCTCTTTTCGCTTGGTTTGCCGAAACCCCACTTATGTCCCTCTCGGAGGGGTTAAGACGTATTGGAAGAAAGAAAGAAAGCACTGACTGGCTAAAAATGACCTAAATGCAACACAACTGCTTAACCATTGCATGCATCACTGTGTTGGGGGGGGGGGGGTTAAATTTAGAAATGCAATTTATTTTTCTGCAGTTCATGGAAGTATGAATGCACCGGGTCACCTGCAAAGTAAATGAACCCGAAGGGGTTCATGTAAACTTTGCTAGCGACCCACTGTTGTTCATACTTTCATGAAAAGCAGAAAAATAAAGCTTATTTTTTATATTTACATTATTTGCCCCTCATCACTGAGCGAAAAAATGCTTTTAGGGCAAACTTTTAAAGCTAAAAACATTTACACGCTGTTTTTCTACAAAGAGCGGAGCAGCGTTGACGTCATCAACGCCTGTAGAGAACAATGGTTTAAAATGTCGTCACTAAACATCATGTGATTCGATGTGTTTATGGAAGTATGAACGCAATTTTTATGCTCCCGAAAGGGGGAGCCATATAGTCGCCGCTTTGTCCGTTCGTCCGTCACGCTCTATATCTCTAAAGGTATTTAAGTGAAACTTGATATACTGATAGAGGGCGATGAGGGGAATCGTAAAATACAAGAACCATAACCCTGTCACCAGTATTTATTGAGTTACTTCCCTTTCTAACTATTTCAATGAAAAGCATATCTCTGATAGCATAGAAGGGATTAAAGTGAAACTTGATACATTGATAGATGGCCATCAGAGGAAGTGGAGAGTGCAAGAACTGTAACTCTATCACAAGTTATTACAGAGTTATATCCGTTTTTAGTTTTTGCTAAATTAAGCTTGTCCGGAGCATATGTCTAAAAGTTTTAAAGGTAATTTAGTGAAACTTGATACACTGATAGGGGGCTATGAGAGAAATCGCAGAATGCAAGAAGCATAACCCTACCAACAGTATTTACGGAATTACTTCCCTTCTTAATTAGGGCCCCACACAGTATTTTGGGTGCCCTATAGTAATCTCCTTGTCAGTCAGTTTCAAATCTAAGCCAAAACATTTAACCGGTTATAACTTCAAAAGTTTTATCCCTACTCCCATGAAACTTCACACTCATACTAACAATCACAAGACCTACATTCTGACAAACCATATTGCTTGTGTGTTTGTCATGCCTTAACAAAAAAACTTAACCTTGGTCATAACTTCAAAAGCATTTGACCTACTCTCATGAAACTGCACACACTTACTTATCACAAGACCTACATTCTGACAAAGGGCCATAACTATATTGCTTCTCGGGGTGTGTTTGTCAGGCAATAACCATACAACTCAAACTCGGTCAAAATTTTAAAAGTATTTATCCTACTCTCATTAAACTTCACACACATACTTACCATCACAAAACCTACATTCTGACAAAGGACCATAATTATGTTGCTCATTTTCACTGAATTATCTCCCCTTTTTCAAAAAATATCTCCTGTTGTTTCATAACCATGGGTAATAGGGCTTTCATATTTCACATATATATATTCCTTGTGGCATTCTTCATTGAAAATCCCTTACCAGGGAACGCAAAACTGAGTTTCTTTGTCTTATGGTTTAAGATTTACATGCCCTTGCACGGAAGGGGCCTTACATTTCTCCTTATTTTTGCAGTCCTTTTTGAAAATCACTAACTAGGGAATTCTTAGACTTTAGGTTAAACCCATTTGATATCGGAAACCCCAAAAGGGGTAAGTGGCAAACAGTACAGGCCCAGATCAGGCGCCACGAAACTCGTGTTCGTCACGCCTTAACCTGGCCCTACTCTTATGAAACTTCACACACATACTTACCATCACAAGACCTACATTCTGACAAAGGAGAATAACTTGTGTGTTTGTCACACCTAAACCAAAAACCTTAACCTCAGTGGTAACTTCAAAAGTATTTTGTCTACTCTCATGAAACATCACGAAAGATGCACTCATGGGACACGTGTGTGTAAAAATCACACACATAATTACCATAACAAGACCTACATCCTGACAAATTGCATTTGGGTGTGTGTTTGTCAGGCTACATTCTGACAAAGGGCGATTACTATATTGCTTATTTTCACTAATCATCTCCCCTTTTTCAAAAAAATATCTCCTGTTATTTCCTAACCATGGGTAATAGGGCTTTCATGTTTCACATGTGTATTCTTTGTGACATTTTCCATTGAAAATCACTTACTAGGGAACACAAAATTGAGTTTCTTAGCCTTATGGTTAAAGATTTACAGGTCCTTGCAAGGAAGGGGCCTTACATTTCCCATTTTTTTGCATTCTTTGTTGGAAATCACTACCTACTTTATTTGTACTCCAAACATCAGCTGAGGGTATTCATTAGAACCTCCTCATTCAGACGGTTCTAACGAGTACCCATAACCTTTGTCTTCAAACAAATCTTATCAAACTTCAGTGTATAGGATCATTTCACTAAAATAACCCTCCAACTACTGCGCATCTTCGGGGAGCATCCCTCGGTTTCACCGATGCTCTTTTTTTCTATAGCCTAGGTCTACATTAGACTTTACACTGGAAATGTAAATATTCTTAAATGAACACCCCAGATCATGGAGTACACCTTACCCGCACAACCTCGCGTTGATGGGGCGATGATGAAAAAAGATACACATTTGGGACTACCGGCGTGGATACGCACCGAACATGTGGAAGAAGGGTAATCACACGATTCCGCGGCATTATAAGGTATAAGATTGAATTCCGCGTATAACAGCCACCAGATTTTTTTTTTTTTTTTTTTGCCTCACCAGTAATTAGGCAAACTCACCTAGTCTTTCTAACACTTTTAGGTGGCATTCAATGCATTTAGGTAATAGCTTAGATCTATACAAATTATTTCTATATGATTTGGTGAAGATACACATAACGGTTTCATAGCAAACCGGGGTGAAAGGGTGAAAATCCCGCGGGATTTTTTCTCCACTCCCGCGGGATTAAAATCCCATAAAAATGACAGGGATTTTTCTCCCACGGGAGAATTTCAAAATTTTAAAACTTGCTTTTAACTATCAAACTGGACCTACTTAACATTAAAATACATGCACAAAAAATATGGCTGCTCCAGCTCTAATTTCAATTTCTCCCGAGGGATTTTTTAAAATGCTTTGGAATGAAGGTGTAATATCTCTTTTCTATTAATAAGATCAATTAGAGAAGCTTACAATGAGTAAAGCATGAATATAACTATTTTGAAAAAAAATCCCGCAGGATTTTTATTCCCATGGGATTTTTATCCCATAATCGAAAACGGGATTTTTCTCCCGTGGGATTTCACTAATTTCCAATTTCCAATAAATCTGCTTTGTTTGGACAAAGCTATAATAATTTTGTCCCTTTATGTATTAAACATGCATAATTTATTGGTTTAAAGTAACTAATATTGGCTCCATTGAAATTAACTCCCGCGGGATTTTTATCCCATTTCAGAGCGCAGGATTTAAATCCTGTGGGATTATTTTATTTCTTTCGTTCTCTTTTTTGGCTGTTAACCCATTTTGTACCAGAAACCTCAAAACGGGTACCTTGGCAAACAGTGCAGGCCCAGATCAGAGGCCGCAAAATGTGGTGTCTGATCAGGGCCTACATGGTTTGTGAAAAGTTAAGATATTTTCAAAGTAAGTTTTAAAGAAAACAAAGTCTGACACCCCTTAATTTTGGAATGGACACCTGGTATATATAAGGAGGAAGACTCCATTTGGTACAAAAAGGGTTAAAATTTAAGAAAAATGTAAGAAAATCAGACTTCAAGTCCTTCTTTCCAGTTAGTGGATTGGCCTCTCTCAGCTTTGTGGGTAAATTCTGACTTTCTTTGTCCGCATTAAGTCAACACCCGATCTAAACACTTCTTTAATAATAGAAGCCTATAAGATACAGAAATTTCTGTAGCCATCGAACGTTTTGAACAGACTGAGTGAGCTAAAATGGCTGATTAGAGTTGTTGTTGTTTTTTTGTTGTTGTTTTTTTTTTTTGTTTTTTTGCCATCACTGTAAAAATCCTCAAAATTCAAACACAGCCAGGAATTGCTGTAATATTCTCCTAAAATTTTAACAAATTTGTTTCATGATCCAGCAGGGGGGTCCAAAAGGCACAGATAGAATGGCAAATAGTGTAGACACAGATCAGACCGCTTCAGGAGCAGTCTGATCTGGGTCTGCACCTATCTGTACCAATACTTAGGATTATTATGGTACCAGGATTTCTTTCAGAGTTGCTATATAATGAAATAGATTTTATTGCATATTGCTATATGATCAGCCTTAGCAATGTGCTTTATGGACAGCCTTGATACAAAGTAGCTTCATCACATTACAATAATATATATCCATGTCCTAAAACTTCATTTTATATCACACTCCAATGAATTTCATTTTGTATTTTTCTGTTCTCTATAGTAAAAACATAATTTTGTGGGTGCTCTGTAGTACTGCTTCATCAATTTAGTTCTAATGAGTACCCACAATCTTTGTTTTTGAGCAAAAAGAAGGAGAACAAATTAAACTCTAATTTACAGAACCCTGGTTTTCTTTACGAGGTAGGGTTTAGAGGGGTGTCCATTACACAGGCTTGTTGACCTGATGTGGACGAAGAAAGTCAGAGTTTACCATAAAAATTCTAAGAATTAGGACACCTTGAGGACTTGCTGTAATTCTCCTAAAATTAAAAAAAAATGTCTAACAATCAAGCAAGGAGTCAAAGAAGTGCCGCTCGAATGGCAAACAGTTTGAATAGATTTTATTGCATATTGCTATAGGATCAGCCTTAGCAATGTGCTTTATGGACAGCCTTAATACAAAGCAGCTTCATCACATTACAATAATATATATCCATGTCCTAAAACTTCATTTTATATCACACTCCGATGAATTCCGCCCATAGGGGCTTGAAAAAAATATATGGGCTGCACGATGCTTCCACGCAGAGCTGAATCCGGCCCGCACACTAGTACTGGTAAACCGCTTAGAAGATCTAAGCCTGTCCAGGAACCGCGGTGCGAGGCGGACCGTCCATGCTAGTAAACCCTATTGGTTTCATTGGGCGACAGGGCTTGAGATGTCATTTCATCTCAATGTCGGGTAAAAGTCCCACAAAATTGGAAGCAACGTCTCCAAAATGACATTGACAGTGTTGACGGGGACGTTAAACTTCAAATCAAAAAAACAAAACCTTGAAAAAAAGGTAAAGGTCACCAAAATCTAAACAAATCTGCGGTATGTTGTAATGTTGTAATGATATATTGTATAAAGTTTGACAAAAATTAATCAATTTGTTAATGGGATTGAGCCATTTTTGGCCCCAAACTGACTTTTTGAGGGGTCTGTGACCTTGAAAAAAAGGTCAACGTCAAATCTGGAGTATGTTGTAATGATATATATTGTATCAAGTTTGACTAAAATTAATCAATTTGTTAATGACAGAGTTCAGACAAGCCATTTTGGCCCCAAAATGACTGTTTTGGGGTCCTGTGACCTTGAAAAAAGCTAGGTCAAGGTCATCATAACCTAATGACTGTTTTCCCCCATCCTATTGATGTAACTACGCCAGTTTGGTCATAATCCACCCATAGGTTCAGGAGATATAGTGCTTCAAACAGGCTACGCCAACGCAAATGGGATCTGCACAAAAAAAAAATGCCCCCCTCCCCTCTGATGGGGGGACATAAATATTTTGCAAGAAGATTGTCACCTTGTTAAATCTATAACAAAACTAACAAACTTTTATAAAAATGATAAACCAATGTTCAGAAAAGTCTAACCACTAGTCATTACTGTAAAATATGACTGTCTGAAAACATATTTCCAAAAAATATTGAAACAATCTCTTTTTCGGTCATTCGACCTTCCATGTAACTATTGTTGACCATGTAAAAAAAATCCAGGTACTGATTATTTACAACAGTGCTTGTCTTGTTGTGACATCAGAGTGATGTGTAAAAAAGAAAAATCTGAGCTCCTGTATTGGGTTTTTATTTAATCTAGCAAATGTTGTAGACCCAGATCAGACACAACATAATGCAGCATATGATCAGGGTCTACTGTTTGCTTCAAGTACAGAAATTTAAAGATTAAACGAAACACACACTAAGTCCCAAATGCAGGCCCGGCTGCCCAATCGACAATCAACCCACCAGTACTGTCAGTGCTTTGATTGTGAAAAGAGCCCGTATCGATTCGGATTGCTGATTATAAAACCACGCTATGGTTAAATGTATCTGGATCTTCACTGTTTGCTCATTCACATATCAATTTATATTCCAAATTTTGGAGAAATTCTGCCAAACATTTTTCCATAATATGCTGGTGCAGTTACTCTGGGCAGGATTAGCCTCAGGATTCCAACAATTAACCACATGCTTTGCAAGCTTTTAGATACCACTCGGATAACTTAAGTAATCTTGAGAGCTCGCTGTCCAATTTTTTCTCTAATAAAACAATCCTCTTTACAAGTTATTATCTGCAAGGCGACTTATTGATCACATTGACTTACAAAAAAAAAAAAAAAAAAAAAAAATCTTTAATTTGAGCATGTTGAGTAACTGAATACTTTTGTAAGATTTTCTATTCATATTTAATCTTTTTTGTACCAAATGGAATCTTCCTCATTATATTTAGCAGGAGTTCATTCCAAAATTTAGGGGTGTCAGTGTTTTTTTTTATTCAAAATTTATTTAGAAAATGTCTTCCAAATTTTCCCAAACAGTGTAGGCCCTGTTTGCCAGAGTACCCGTATTGGGGTTTCTGGTACTAAATGGATTAAGGATACACATTCTTCTAGGAGTGAAACACTACTATTAGTGACTTTCTGCATGCTTTCATGTTCACTACTCCTATTTACTAAGCTTCTCTGACAATGGGCTCTTTTTTCAAAAGTTGGCCCTAAAAAGGCGGCAAACATTTTGGTAGAGTATGTGCCCTTTGCAAAAGATGCAATTTATTTCTTCTCGTCAGTGCTTCCAATCATTTCCGATGATTATTTAAGTGCTCCTTTGCACTTGTCACCTGTCACTGCAACAGGCAGCACTGCTATCTTCCTCAACATGTTTTTGCTGACATCTTGGTTTCAGAAATCATTAAGTACTATAACGAAATCCATGGATGAAATCTGTAAAATATTCATAGGAATCTATTAATTTGCCCTTGGCCTAGTTTATCAAGGGCAGTAACTCGAGTGTGATCAGAAAGCCATCCATTCACTCTGGCTTACAATATTAAATGTATTCATGTGTCTATGTCCCCGTAATTTTCATCAACAGTTGTTAATATCTGGCATTACATGATTCCTAATTCTTATCTTTTGTGATTCCTCAGTAAAATCTTTCTTGATTCTTCATTTATGATATATATCCATCATGTGTTGTTCATTTCAAGCTTTCTGAAGATATATCCACTTTCTGTTATTCTTTCCCGCTCTCCTGGTCAAGCACGAAATTATTGTTAAATTGTGTGAACCACAAAACGATGGCCAGAATCTTCACTGATTGATGGACTAGGTCAGACTAGGCTCAGTACATTTTGATCAAGCCACACTGAACACATATGTTTAATGTAATTCAGCTTTATCATGTGTGGCATTATTGCCTTTAATGAAGTAAGGATACTTCATGTGTAGATGTAAAACTGGAAGTTGTACTTTCATCACAGATGAATGAAAGGCTGAAAGGGAAAAGAAGAGTATTCAGTTAATATTATGCTATCATCTGTTTAGGCCCCTGCCATTCCGGGCTTGGAGAAATAGATCTGGCTGCATGGTGCTTCCACGCAAAGCCGAAACTGACCACACCTGAGTACTGGTAAACCCAGTGGAAGCGGAAGCACTAAGCCTGTCCATAGAAAGTGATGTGAGTTGGACCGTCCATTGCATATAAGCCTATCGGTTTCATTGGGCAACAGGGCTTGAGATGTCATATTTCATCTCAATGCAGCAGAATAGGCAAGCAGGTTATTTGTGTAAATATTCAATTAGTTTAAACATGATAAAAGAATACCCAATAGAACAAGAGAGCCATGATGGCCCTGGATCGCTCGCCTGATCCATAGAGTAACAAGTGGGCCCCGGGGAGGGCCATTATTGACCGAGGGCTATAATGTGCATAATGTTGAGGGAGGTCTAAAAAGGTGAAGCTTCATACTAAATATCAACAAACGCTATAATTTGAAAATCTTGGCAAAGGTCCACTAGATGAAGCTTCACGCCAAATATCAAAGACCTGGGCCTTGCAGTTTCAGGGAAAAAGTTATTTTTTTTTGTTTTTTTTTTTTTATAGATATTCCCTACATAACCCTATGTAAAACCAAATGGCCCTGGGGCGGGGGCATTTTTGGCCTCGGAAATATACTTTAAACAATCTTGATAGAGGTCCACTAGATGAAGCTTCACACCAAATATCAAAGACTTGGGCTTGTTGTTTCAGAGAAGATTATTAAAGGTTTTCCCTATATAAGCCTATGTAAAACCAAAGGGCCCCTGGGCGGGGGCATTTTTGGTCCCAGCACTATAATTTGAACAATCTTGGTAGGGGTCCACTAGATGAAGCTTATCTCCATATATGTCTATGTAAAATCAAAGGGCCCCAGGGCGGGGGCATTTGTGGCCCAAGGGCTATAATTTGAACAATCTTGGTAGAGATCCACTAGATGAAGCTCCATACCAAATATCAAAGACATGGACCTTGCAGTTTGACCAGTTTCAGAGAAGAAAATTTTTAAAGATTTCCCTATATAAGTCTATGTAAAACCAAAGGGTCTCGGGGTGGGAGCATTTTTTTTTGGCCCAGGGCTATTTTATAATTTGAACAGTCACGATAGAGGTCCACTAGAATGGAAACTTCAAACCAAATATCAAAGACCTAGGCCTCACAGAAGAAGATTTTTAAAGATTGCCCTTATATAAGCCTAGGTAAAACCAAAGGGCCAACGGGGCGGGGGTATATTTTGACCCAGCCCTATAATTTTAACAATCTTGGTAGGGGTCCACTAGATGCAGCTTCATACCACATATCAAAGACCAGGGCCTTACAGTTTCAGAGCAGAAGATTTTAAAGGTTTTCTCTATATAAGCCAAAGTAAAACCAAAGAGCCCGTGAGCGGGGGCATTTTTGGCCCCAGCACTATAATTTGAACAATCTTGGTAGGGGTTCACTAGATGAAGCTTCATACCAAATATCAAAGACCTGGGCCTTGCTGTTTCAGAGAAGAAGATTTTTAAAGGTTTTCCCTATATAAGCCAATGTAAAACCAAAGGGCCCCTAGGCGGGGGCATTTTGGGCCCCGGCACTATAATTTGAATAATCTTGGAAGGGGTCCACCAGATGAAGCTTCATACCAAATATCAAAGACCTGGGCCTTGCGGTTTCAGGGAAGATGATTTATAAAGATTTTTCCCTAAATAATTCTATGTAAAACCAAAGGAACCCGGGGCGGGGGCATTTTTGGCCCCAGCATTATTATTTGAACAATCTTGATAGGGGTCCACTAGATGAAGCTTCATACCAAATATCAAAGACCTGTGCCTTGTGGTTTCAGAGAAGAAGATTTTTTAAGTTTTCTTTGAACAAATCTATTTTTGGCTCCTGTGACCTAGATGTGCAACGGACCAGAACCATTTGAACAACTTTGAAAGGGGGCGCCCTAAGGATCATTACTGTGAAGTTTGGTCAAAATCCGATCAGTGGTTTAGGAGGAGATGTCGTTTGAAGAAAAAGTTTACGCACGGACGAATGCACGCACGCACGACAGACAAAAAGTGATCCCAAAAGCTCACCTCGTCACTACGTGACGGTGAGCTAAAAATAAATTGAAGGGTAACAAACCCAAATAAAAACCCAAAATACCCAATTCATACTGACATATACTTGCATATTGCCACCCCACCGAAATAGATGGGCTGCATGTTCCACGCAGAGCTAAATCTGACCGCACACGAGTACTGGTAAACCGCTTAGTGGATCTAAGCATGCCCAGGCAAAGCGGTGGGAGTCAGACCGTCCATGCTTATAAACCCTATTGATTTCATTGGTCAACAGGGCTTGAGATGACATTTCATCTCATTGTCGGGTAATAGTCCCACAAAATTGGAAACAGTGTCTCCAAAATGACCTATACAGTGTTGACAAGGATGTTAAACATCAAATCAAACAAACAAACTTGCATATGAATCTATGAATTCAGAACAGTTTGTTCTTCATAATTACCAAGGCGGGAATTTCTCAACTTCTTTCACAATACACAACTGTTTAACCACAAAACACTACAAGATCAGCCTCTGTCAAGTTGTTAACCCATTTTGTACCGGAAATCCCAAAACGGATAGTTGGCAAACAGTGCAGGCCCAGATCAGACGCCGCAGAAAGCGACATACGATCTGGGCCTACACTTTTTGCAAAATTTCCAGACAACCCATTTAGTACCGGAAACCACAAAACGGGTAACAGGGCAAATAGTGCAAGAATGCGGCTTCTGTTCAGGGCTTACACTGAGAAAAGTAAAGCCATTTTCCAAATAAATTTTGAAGGTAAAAAAACAACCTGACACCCCTTAATTTTGAAATGGACTCCTGGTATACATAAGGAGGGGTCCACTAGATGCAGCTTCATACCAAATATCAAAGACCTTGGCCTTGTGGTTTCAGAGAAGAAGATTTTTAAAGGTTTTCCCTATATAAACCAATGTAAAACCAAAGGGCCCCGGGGCGGGGGCATTTTTGGCCCCAGGGCTATAATTTGAACAATCTTGGTAGAGGTCCACAAAATGAAGCTTCATACCAAACATCAAAGACCTGGGCCTTGTGGTTTCAGAAAAGATTTTTAAAGGTTTTCCCTATATAATCCAATGTAAAACCGAAGGGCCCCGAGGCGGGGCCATTTTTGGTCTCAGGAGCATAATTTGAAAAATCTTGGTAGAGGTCCACTAGATGAAGTGTCATACCAAATATCAAAGACCTGGGCCTTGTGGTTTCAGAGAAGAAGATTTTTAAAGATTTTCCCTCTATAAGACCACGTAAAAGCAAAGGGCCCCGGAGGGGGGGCGCATATTTGGCCCCAGCACTATAATTTGAACAATCTTGGTAGGGGTCCACTAGATGAAGCTTCATACCAAATATCAAAGACCTGGGCCTTGCGGTTTCAGAGCAGAAGATTTTTAAAGAGTTTCCCTATATAAGCCCATGTCAAACCAAAGGGCACTGGGGCGGGGACATTTTTGGCCCTAGCACTATAATTTGAACAATCTTTGTAGGGGTCCACTAGATGAAGCTTCATACCAAATATCAAAGACCTTGGCCTTACGGTTTCAGAGAAGAAGATTTTTAAAGCATTTCCCTATATAAGCCCATGTAAAACGAAAGGGCCCCAGGGCGGGGGCATTTTTGGCCCCAGCACTATAATTTGAACAATCTTGGAAGGGATCAAGTAGATGAAGCTTCATACCAAATATCAAAGACCTGGGCCTTGTGGCTTCAGAGAAGAAGATTTTTTAAGTTTTTGGTGAAAGAAAAATCTATTTTTGGCTCCATAACCTAGATGTCCAACGCTGACCGGAACCATTTGAACAACTTTGAAAGGGGACCACCTAAGGATCATTCCTGTGAAGTTTGGTCAAAATCCGATCAGTGGTTTAGGAGATTTCATTTGAAGAAATTGTTTACGGACGGACGGACGGACGGACGTTCTTATGAGACATTTTGGGGTTCCCCATGTTAACTCTGTGGAGACTTTAACCCTATAATGTAGATTTGAATAGCCACTAAGCCCATAATGACACAAATTTTAACCCCATAACAAAAAAGTTTACGGTATAAACCTCATTAAGCATGTTAAGTATGAAAAGTACAGAACATAAACCCCATACATATGTGTCTGGGGCATGTACGCACTGACGCACGCACGGACGAGGGACAAAAAGTGATCACAAATGGTAAGCAGATGACAGATGTCCCATATAATTTTTTATTGTTTCTAGACAATCATTAAGTCCAAGTCAATCATGTTGGTGCTAACTCAAAACATGGCTATGAACAGCACATTTAAAATTTGTTAATTTACTTACATAACCATGTTTTTAACGTCCCAATCAACACTTTATAGGTCATTTTGGGGACGTTGCTTCATATTTTGTGGGTCTTTTACCTAACAATGAGATGAAAAGACATCTCAAGCCCTGTTGCCCAATGAAACCAATAGGGTTTATAAGCATGGACTCGCACCGCTTTTCCTGGACAGGCTTAGCCCCTCTAAGCAGTTTACCAGTACTCATGGGCGGTCAGTTTCAGCTCTGCTTGGAAGCATCATGCAGCCCATCTATTTCTTCAAGCCCCGATAAGCGGGGGCCGTTACATCACCTTGGCTAACGTGACAAGGTAATGTTTGTTTGTTTGATTGCGGTTTAACATCAACACTTTTATGTCATTCTGGAGATGCTGCTTCCTATTTTGTTGCCCTTTAAGCTGATATCGAGATGAAATGGCATCTCAATCGCTGTCCAATGATAAAAATACCCTGGTTTATTTGCATGGATAGTCCAACTTGCACCACTTTACATGAGCACTGGCTTTTCCAGGCTTTAGCTAGATGTTCAAAGCAGTTTACCATGGAGTACTCATGTGCGGTTGGTTTCAGCTCTGCGTGGAAGCTTTTATTTGTTTGATTTGAGCTTTTACCTCCACGTCGCTGGCCTCGGTAGCTCGATTTATGGATATCCATAATTTGATTTATGGATATCCATAAATCAGCCGAATAATGGATATCCATAATTCGAATTATGGATATCCATAAATAATTATGGATATCTATAAAGACGGATTAAATAGTAAAACGGCGCCCCATAGTTTAAAGCTATTCTTGAATCGACCAGGGCCCAGGGGTTGGTAACTCGAAGCCATCGTAAATATAGCAACTTAAGATGTACTTAAGACATACTTAAGGTGACCACCGTAAAATTTATGGTCTCGTTATGCCGGTAACTGAAAACCTGTCGTATCGTTTCCATAAAGATACGACCATCTTACCACTTACGATTTACCTGTGTAATCTTTAATCTCGTGCAAAGGGCTTCGGAAACTTTTGTAAGCCAGGGCATTGCAAAATAAAATAACGCTTAACATCTTACTATAAATGATAATACCGGGGTTTGGCAGCCTTGTTGGAGCCTTTTCTGCCAAAAAAATGCTTGGGTAGCGTTATCATAATAGGCAAGGTTCTAAATAAACTATGGAATGAGAAACAATGACACTAATGGCGACCCCTTCTCTACATTTCCTCCTGATTCGCCATGCCTGTACCGGCCCCGATAGCTCAGTTGGTAGAGTGTCCGCTCCGGGGAACGGGAGGTCACGGGTTCGATCCCGGGCCGCGACATACCAAAGTCGTTAAAAATGGTACTAGCTGCTCCTCGCTTGGCACTAAGATTTACGGGGTAGAGCTAGGACTGGTCGACCCAGTGTCAGGATAATGTGACTGGGTGTGGTATCATGTAATGTGTCTGGGACATGTTACTTCAGTGAGGCAGCACCATAAAAGTGAGCATTGAGCTCCCTGTCGCAACCAGACACCGTCGTGATATGACTGAAAAATTGTTGAAAGCGACGTTAAACCCGAATTCACACACACACAATCGCCATGCCTGAGCAAGTTGATGGGGCATATTGGTTCTGTCTTGTCCGTCTGTCCGTCTGTATGTCTGTCCGTTACGCTTTTACCCTGTAGGAAACTCAAGAATGGTTTGAGCTAGGATCTCGAAATTTCATATATGGAATATGCATGAAAAATAAGCGGACACGTATTTTATTTTTTTTCTTTTCGCCGGACTTGTCTTTGCAGAGTATCGCCCCTTTTCGGACTTATGCATTGCGGCTATGGGGAAAGCTTGTGAACAAAATATCTGGAGAACTGCTTGAACTAGGCTCATGATATTTAGTAGACGATTTGGGTCTAAGGTTTTGACCCGATTAATTTTTGACGAAATTCCGAAAATGTTTAACGGAGTTATGCCCCTTTTCGGGCTTATGCATTGTGGCTATGGGGACTTGTGTTTTAATTATGTTTTTTTTTTATTTCAATTATGTGTCTATTAGTGGCAAGCATATGGTTGGGGGCATAGTGTTTCACAAACACATTTTCTATATCATAACTAAAAGAAACCCTGTGTGCCGAGAAAAAAGGAGATAGATGTACAACTTCTTTTCTTATGCTTCTATGTAGTGTCTGTTTCTTTTGCAATAGTTAAGATAAGGTTACGGAATGCCTGAGTTGTCCGTAACTTTACGATATGGTTAAGTTGTCTCCATAAATTACGGTACTTTCGAGTTACTCACACTAATCGCTACGAGGTGACTAAGGTATACTTAAGGTCGTCGTAAGCCTTAAGAGAGCTTCGAGTTACCAACCCCAGGATTACAATGCGTACTTAAATTTTAAGTACATACTTAAATTAAGTATTTACTTAACTGTCGTATAAAGTGAATTTCAAAGAATTTCTTTCGTTTAAGTCGATACTTAAACAAAGGAAATACTTAAATATTTAAGGTAACCCATATAGGTACCTTAACTTTTAAGTTTTGACCTTCACACATGAATGAATATATCAACAACGGCAAACACGAGAGCTTTTATTTGATCGAAATCACCACTCATGCTCGGTAGCTCAGACGGTAGAGTGTTTGCGTCATACGCGAGAGACCCTCGGTTCGTGTCCCGGTCGAGCTACTTTTTTTTTCTCCCTGTGGTGCAAGTCTACATTATACTACTGGGATGTATTTCTCCCTTGGTGTGTCAAAGTTTTCGACGAATAGAGCTGTATAAAACTTCCCTTTACATAATACTGTATAATACTTGGGACAGGTCAACAATTTATTGTTTGTGGTGTAGGAAGGTTCTTACAAGCGAAAGGGAGTCTTAAACGACTTGTTTGTTTTTGTCAGGGTAGGTGTGTGTATGTTTGATTGATTGATTGATTTGCTGTTTAACGTCCCCGTCAACTCTATGCAGGTCATTTTGGAGACGTTGTTCCTATTTTGTGGGACTTTTACCCGACATTGAGATGAAATGACATCTCAAGCCCGTCGCCCAATGAAACCAATAGGGTTTATAAGCATGGACGGTCCGACTCGCTTAGCTTTTCCTGAACAGGCTTAGATCCTGTAAGTGGGTAACCAGTACTCGTGTGCTCTGCGTGTAATGCAGCCCATTTATTTCTTCAAGCCCCGACGGGTGGGCGGGGGCCGACAGGTGTGTGGGGGCCGACAGGTGTGTGGGGGTAGAGGGAGGCTGGTGCATATCACTTTGATCTATTTTTGAAAAACTGATACTGTGGCACATCGGGTCCATGTTCCTACGCTTATGCATGCCCTGCTACTTTTACGCATACAATGTTCACAACGTTCATATGTCGTCTTTATATTCAGTGTCATGAAATAGTATGACGCCACGTGCATTTAAGAAATGACTTTTATTTTTCTGCTGTTCTTGAAAGTATGAACGAACAGGGTCGCCTGCAAAATAAATGAACTCCGAAGGGGTTCATATAAACTTTGTAAGCGACCCGCTGTCGTTCATGAACATCGAAACAAATATTTCTTATATTTACATTCTTCTGTCTTCATCACTGGGCGGAAAAATGCTTAAAGGCAAACTGTTAAAGCTGAAAAACATTTACAAGCTGTTTTTCTATAAAGAGCGGAACAGCACTCTTGTCGTCAACGCCCAATGAGATTATAGAGAACCATGGCTTAGACTGGCGTCACTTGACGTCACTAAAAATCATGTTGCTCGATGCGTTTATGGAAGTATGAACAGCATTGTTTTCTATAGGTTTACATCAGGCTTTACACTCGGAATGTAAATAATTACTATTTTGGCTTGAACAACTGTAACGTATGTCAACGATGTACTTTTGCTGGGCAAATGGTCATCTTAAGGCAATAAAATCAAATTTAAAATCCAATTCGATGGCCCGTTTCGTAACTCTCATATGAAAGGACCAGTTGAGTAAGATTCTCGAATTCAAAATTTATGAAATACAAAGAAGTTTTTTTTTTTTGGATTGATTTGAGATTTAACGTCCTCGCAACACTATTTAGTTTTG
This sequence comes from Lucinisca nassula, assembly GCA_963580285.1. Taxonomy (NCBI): domain Eukaryota; kingdom Metazoa; phylum Mollusca; class Bivalvia; order Lucinida; family Lucinidae; genus Lucinisca; species Lucinisca nassula. The sequence goes on from CAUZLF010000608.1 coordinate 337,473, forward strand.
ATTTTAGAAGTGTTGCTTCCAATTTTGTCGAACTTTTACCCGACATTGAGATGAAATTAAGCCCTGTCGCCCAATGAAACTAACAAGATTTATTCGCATGGTCGGCCTGACTTGCACCACTTTGTCTGGGCAGGCTTAGACCTTCTAAGTGGTTTACTGGAGGACGCGTGTAGTCGGCTTGTGCTGAATGGTTGAGGCAAGGTGACATGTATCTTGCATCACTGGGGCATCCAACTGATATTAGCCACAACCAATCATATGCTTCTTCTCCCTGCCTTGAAATGCTCAATAAACAATAAGTTTGAGGCGTACCACCTCCCTTGTAAGCTCGTGCATGTGAGTGATTGAGTGTGTTTCTGAGGTGAGTGAGTGAGCGCTTTATGTCCCACCAACTGTAAGGTTATACGCAGATAAGGACCTCACTCATAAAAAGACGAGGAAATCCAAGATCGAATGTTCAGTGATTTTATATCCCATTTTTTTCTCCGACTTGACGATGTTTGATCTAGTCCTTAATGACTTTATAAACTACATACATGTAGAAAACAATATTGAAGCAGGGGTTAAGTGTGGGGTGGTTTCTGCGGGAGTCTTCCCTGTTCTTCACCAAAGCGCAGAATATATTTATTTTCTTAATTATGGACTTGTATATTAAGCAATAAGCATGAGAAGGGTTGAATCATGGACGGACTCCATAAAACCGATTCCGCCCCCGCCCCTCGGGGCTTGAAGAAACAGATTTGGCTGCATGGTGCTTCCATGCAGAGCTGAAACAGACCACACTGGCACGAGTACTGGTAAACAGCTTAAAAGGACTAAGCCTGCCCAGGCAAAGTGGTGTAAGTCAGACCGTCCACTGCATATATGCCTTTTGGTTTCAATGGGCGACATGGCTTGAGAAGTAATTTCATCTCAGTGTCGGGTAAAAGACCCACAAAATTGGAAACAACGCCTCCAAAATGACCTACATAGTGTTGACGGGGACGTTAAACCTCATTTAAAAAAAAAGACTCCATAAAACCGAGTTTTGCATATTCAATTATTGTATGATTTCTTGTTTCTAAAGGGACACCATAGAAACAGCGTTTTAAATATGTCGTGGTGCTACATTGTGACCAATGTTTTTGATTGATTGATTTGAGGTTTAACGTCCCCGTCAACACTGTAAAGGTCATATTGGAGACGTTGCTTCCAATTTTGTGGGACTTTTACCCGACATTGAGATGAAATGACATCTCAAGCCCTGTCACCCAATGAAACCAATAGGGTTTATTAGCATGGACGGTCCGCCTCGCACCGCGGTTCCTGGACAGGCTTAGATCCTCAGGGCGGTTAACCAGTACTAGTGTGCGGGCCGGATTCAGCTCTGCGTGGAAGCATCATGCAGCCCATATATTTCTTCAAGCCTCTATGGGCGGGGGTTAATGTGACCAATGTTTGTCCGCACAAATCGAGATCGAGTGTGATCCTTCAATGAAACACGTTTTATAATGTATAAAACATTTTTCATGGTTTTATATAGTGAAATGGCAACTAAACCATCATATTTCCTATTTTCTCCATTCAGTCAAGCAAAAGAAGCGATTTTGACAGATCGCGGGAAATTTATGGGCCACCATTGAAACTTACGTGCTAATCTTCGTGAAAATTTCCGACAAAATTACGACTTCATCCGAAGTTAAATACTTAGCCGGCGGCTTTCGAATGCACTTTTTAAGGAAATACTTTACTAAGATAAGAATTCCTCCTTAAATCGTTAAGTCGACCTTAACTTAAGTAACGATTGTAATCCTGGGCTCAGAAGCTGTGTTAAAACAACGAAACCCATCTTCACATCATGAAATCCACGTGCTGTTTGAACTTGGATTTGAACTTTTGAAATCACAAGATGGGTAGTGTTATGTTTACATTACGACGTTGAGCGACGTAAGTATATCTCCTTGGACGAACATGTAGCATTTTATGGTGACGTCAAAAAGGGTCACGGCGTAAGTGGCGTCATTGTAAACGACATTTAAGAAATGAAATTTATTTTTCTGCCGTTCATGGAAGTATGATGGATGGATTGATGGATATTTTGTTTAAAGACGCTCAACCCTAATAGGGCATATAGCGTCTAAAAATAATTAGGTATTAGATATAAAATTGTTATTGAAGTTTAGAAGTTAAAATATTAATGATTACAGTTTGTTAAAAAGTCCGATTTCTTTAAGAAAATTGATTAATTGATAAGATGGTATGTCGTTAAAAAGATCTTTCATTGTTGTAACATTAAAATATTTTGAGCGGATATGATAAAATTCTACACATGAAATGAGAAAGTGATTAACTGTGAACGGTTCGTTACAGGACACACAGAAAGGTGCTTGTTCGTTTTGTAATATGTAAGAATGAGTGAGTCTTGTGAGTCCAATACGGCATCTGGTAATTTTAGTCTGGTCTTTCCTACTGTAATTTGAGAAAGACCATTTACTGTGAAAATTAGGTTCTATTTTGAATAATTTATTATCGGTTTCTTTTTCCCAAATAGATTGACATTTGTTTTTGATATATTTATTAATGTTAGATTTAAAATCTGAAAAAGGAATTTTAAAAGTTGTAACATGCAAAGATAAAGCAGATTTAGCTTCTAAATCCGCCAACTCATTTCCACGAATATTGATGTGACTGGGAATCCAGCAGAAAATAATCTCCTTGGAGAGAGAAAATTAGTGGAATTTTCTTAAAATTTGTTGAATTAAGGGATTTCTGTGCTGCTGATCTTTAAGAGCCTTTAGAACTGAAAGAGAATCAGAAAAAATGATAAATTGTTTTTCGTACTGATCTCTAATATGATACAGTGCAACATCAATTGCTTTCGCTTCAGCAGTAAAAATAGAGCTATTATCGCTGGATCTAAGTGCAACTTTCGAATTTGACAGAAATGAACACACTGAGTTTTTGTTTTAGAAAATTTAAAACCATTTTCTGTTGCCCAAGTTTCTATATTATTTAAACACCTTTGGAGTTTAAATTCAATGGTTTCCATATTTTTGGAACGATAAAAAATTCCAAAATCGTCAACAAAAAGCGAACAATCTGGGTCTTTTACACATTTAACTATATTATTAATTTTTATGCTGAACAAGGTTGGTGATAAAATACTACCTTGTGGTACACCTTGTTCTTGATCAAATGTGTCCGATAATGTATTTCCTATGCGAACATTAAATGTTCGATCGGACAAGAAATTTTGAACAAAAAGTGGCAATCGGCCTTTAAGGCCCAAGTTTTGTAAATCTTTCATGATGCCATATTTCCAAGTCGTATCATAGGCCTTTTCTAGGTCAAAGAATACAGCTACGACATGTTCTTTTTTGATAAAGGCATCACGTATAAATGATTCTAAGCGAATCAAATGATCATTAGTAGAGCTGTTTTTTCTAAAACCAGCTTGAAATTTAGTGATAAGCTGGTTTGATTCTAAGAACCAAACCAGCCTATCATTAATCATTCTCTCCATTGTTTTACATAAGCAACTTGTCAAAGCAATAGGTCTGTAATTAGTGGCTTCAGTATGATCTTTATTAGGTTTCGGAATAGGAATAATGGTAGCTTTTCTCCAGTTTTCAAGGAATTTTCCAGTGATCCAAATATCATTCAGAATATTTAATAATGTTTCCAATGCCTTGTTGGGTAAATGTTTTAAAATTTGATAGTGTATGTCGTCAGGACCAACAGCAGTATCATGAGATTTATGGAGAGCATCTGATAATTCTTGAGTAGTGAAAGGTAAATTACATTTTTCATAATTGATTTGTTAAATTTTCTTATTCTTGTTTAGAAAAATTATAGTGTGGTGGAAGGTAGACAGAACAAATCGTTATGGATTTGGATAAAGTGACGTTTACAGCAACAGCTTGTAAATTAGTGTTTACATCTATTTTCCTATGAGGAACGTCAGATTTTACCAGGATTGATGTACCTCCTGATGCCTTCTGATTATCCGTTGTGATATGATTGTACATACTGTAACCTTTGAAATTAATATTATCTGTAGTTTTCAAAAAAGTTTCTTGGAGACAAATGACATTAGGAGAAAAAAGTGTAGTTAAAATTAAAAGTTCGTTAAAATTGGCTTTCAGTCCTCGACAATTCCATTGAATTATTGACTTCTTATCCATGGTTGAATGGAGAGAAGATTAAAACAAGGAATTTAATCCTTTATCTTTTATTTTGCTTTGAGAACGTGGAGGGATCAACGTCCAACTCCATGTCCTCAAGGGTGCCGTACTGATTAGCCAGTTTTACTGGATCAGCCGACGCCCCTTTACTGTTCGGGTTTGATCCTTTATGCTTTTCTTTGCCGTTTTTTTTCTTTTTGATCTGCTGTCCCTGATGTGGACCGGGAGTGAGATCTGTTAGAATGTTTGCTGTTAGGTTGTGAACTGGTCTGTGAAGTTTGTCTAGATTCCGTTCTTGAATGATGAGTAGATGTAGGTTGTGACGATGTAATAGTTTGTGACGATGTAGTAGGTTGTGAGGATGTGGTAGGTTGTGATGATGTGATTTTGGGTTTAAAACTTTAGAATGTGGTTTAATTTCAAAATCTTTTTCGTTGAATTGTGTAGATGTTTCTTTGGTTTCAGGTTTGCTGGCAAGGGACTGTACAGCTTTTGCGAATGTGGTTTCTGGTTTATTTTCGTGAATTTTCTTTGCTTCTAAATATGTTACGTTTTGTGTTACTTTAATTTTCATAATTTCTTTTTCTGATTTCCAAACTTCACAGACATTTGACTTTGATACATGATTTTTGCCACAGTTCACACACTTTGGAGGATTCTTACAGTTAAGGGTGTGATGATCGGTTCCACCGCATTTTTCACAAACAGATCCACCAGGGACAGTGCAGTCGTTTTCATGATGACCAAACCTCTGACAGTTGAAACAACGCAGAGGATTTGGTACATAGACGTCAACCGGTATTATTCTGTAAAAGATCCTTAGTGATTTCGGTAAGGATGTTGAACTAAAAGTTAGTAGGAGAGTGTTTGTTTCTATTAGATTTCCGTCTTTTTTTATTTTGAAGCGTTTACAGGCCGTTACCCCTTGATCCTTAAGGTATTCGACAATGCTGGCTTCTGTTTCCTGTTTCAACATTCTGTCATGAATAATGCCTTTACATGAGTTCAATGTTTTATGCTCCGTGACAGAGACATTCATATTAAAGAATTAGTTAATTTTGAGTAGATTTTCAGTTTGCGTTTTACGATTCGTTCCAACTAAAAGGGTTCCATTTTTTCAATTTTTTTACGTTTTTTGGAGTGCCTATTAAAGATTCAATTTGTTTTTCAATTACGAACGGTGAAAGAGTAGTAACGGCCTTGTCATCCTTACTCGAAATCACTAAAAATCGAGCAAAATTGTCATTGGCTTTGAAATTGAAAGTAGTCTGTTCCGGGTCGTCATTTGATAAATTCAAAAATGCTCTTTTCCTAGCGTTTGATCCCATGGTGATAATTTACGATTCGATAGCTATGCGCCCCACCCTCCTTGGAGCCCTACAAGGGGACGTTTAATGGAAATGGATCTCCTATTTCCAACGCCAAGGCTACATGGCTATTACACTCGATGACAGGACCAGAGTCCTTCCGCTCCACTTCTGTTTTATGACTCCCAACTATGCACCCAGATTTTCATGAAAAAATGAGGAACAGTTGAGACCCATCCCCACCCATATTCTCTCCCTCACAGAAGTTTCTGCGGAATTTCCCCAGTACAAGCCCACCGATTAATCCATCAGCCGCCGCCCATCAAATAACACTCAAAGATAGAGGAATAAGAAAAAATTACACCCGGTTTGTACCATAAAGATACGTGAAATAGAAAGAAGGAAGTAAAGAACAAGCTGTGCAATTCTAGAGCTTGGCACGACTGAGCCGATTGATTCAGGCCGGATCTAGCCCAAACCCCTCGTCTATCTGAAATATGGGCCAAAATGATGTGTTGAAAAGCTGGAGATCCCTGGGCTTTTCTCAATCATCAGGATCCCTTCTTCCAGCATACGAGACGCCACTCACGGCAAACAAGTGGCTCCTGTTTCAACAAGGAATTTCATCCCCATTCACTACAGAAGGAAAGTGACCTGTATATTTTATTCCCTACAGACAAGGGGGGCCGAAAACGTTTGCTTAAATAAAAGCTTGGCTCTGAAAATAGGAGATCCTTTGATAAATATGAGATCCACGATTATGATAAGAAATTATTGAGGTAATAAGTTTCAGAGAGAACAAAGGATTTTATAAACTAATAAAGAATAAAGCTGTGTTAGATGATGTCGAACACTTCAGAACTTAGTGATAAGTATCCGATTCTGTTTACCTTGATGTAACATAAAATACTTTTGGGGTAACATGAAATGACAAGTTACTTATTTAATAACGTATTTAAAATGCATCTTTCATTGATGTGCAGAGTGAAGGAGCATGAAAAAGTGACACATACACAGTACAAACATATACAGATGAGATTTTCTTCTTTGCGGTGCGCGACCCACCAGCAATGATGATACACGTACAAATGCAGCGTGGTAGTAACATGAGATAGGAAAGGTTTAAAAGGATAGATCTCGCGTAGTGAATTGTTAAAAAATTGGTAAGATGCATTTTTTGAACAAATTGATTCACAAAATAATACCGGTCGAACGGACGATTGTTCTGTATTTATTCCAAATATCAGTCATCATACATATGTACATAATACAGACATGTATATATATGGCTCGGATTGAGCGTAGGCTTGGCCTATATTTGCCCTCTCCGTGGGTACCACATTTGACAGAGAGTAATATAGAGTACATCAATACAGTACAGTGATAGATATATGTATGTTCTGTTCTGTATGTTGGAGGCTTTTACCCAACTGCCACAGAAGCTGAAGGCAGCCACCTATTTAGAGGCACCGGGTGGTCTCGGCAATGGGACTGTTTTCGGTGGGGTCTTACCACTCTGCCACTCTCCCGAAGGCAGCCGCCATATTTCTACCCCCCCCCCCGGGCATGGAAGTATGAACGCAGTGGGTCGCGTGCAAAGTAAATGAACCCCGAAGGGGTTTATGTAAACTTTGCTAGCGACCCACTGTCGTTCATACTTTCATGAAAAGCAGAAAAATTAATTTTATTTTTTATATCAACATTATTTGCCCATCATCACTATGCGAAAAATGCTTGTAGGGCGAACATTTCAAGCTGAAAAACATTTACACTCTGTTTGTCTACAGAGAGCGGAGCAGCGATGACGTCATCAACGCCCAAAGAGAAGAATGGTTTAGAATGACGTCACCTAAAGATGTTCGTGAAGTTGGCTGCCAGTTGCCAGTTGCCTATTCAATCGGCAACTGGCAAATGGCATCTAACTTCACAGTGTGGCTGCCAATTCGCTAATTCTATTGAATTGGCAACTGGCAACTGGCAGCCAGCTGCCAATTCGATTTGAGAGGGTTTAAGAGTATAAAAACTGAATAGGCAACTGGCAAACGGCAATCAGGTGCCAATTCGACAATCCTAGTGAAATGGCAACTGGCAACTGGCAGCCAGTTGCCAATTCGATTTGAGACGGTTTTAGAGTATAAGAAATGAATAGGCAACTGGCAAACGGCAACCAGATGCCAATTCGTTAATTCTATTGAATTGGCAACTGGCAACCGGCAGCCAACCGCCAATTCGCTAATTCTATTGAATTGGCAACTAGCAACTGGCAGCCAGCTGCCAATTCGATTTGAGACGATTTTAGAGCATAAGAACTGAATAGGCAACTGGCAAACGGCAAACAGATGCCAATTCGCTAATTCCATTGAATTGGCAACTGGCAACTGGCAGCCAGCTGCCAATTCGATTTGAGAGGGTTTAAGAGTATAAAAACTTAATAGAAAACTGGCAAACGGCAACCAGTTGCCAATTCGACAATCCTAGTGAATCGGCAACTTGCAACTGGCAGCCAGCTGCCAATTCGATTTGAGACGGTTTTAGAGTATAAGAAATGAATAGGCAACTGGCAAACGGCAACCAAATGCCAATTCGCTAGTTCTATTGCATTGGCAACTGGCAACTGGGAGCCAGCTGCCAATTCGATTTGAGTCGATTTAAGAGCATAAGAACTGAATAGGCAACTGGCAACCGGCAGCCAGCTGCCAATTCGCTAATTCTATTGAATTGGCAACTGGCAACTGGTAGCCAGCTGCCAATTCGATTTGAGACAGTTTAAGAGTACAACAACTGAATAGGCAACTTGCAAACGGCAACCAGTTGCCAATTCGACAATCCTTGTGAATTGGCAACTGGTAACTGACAGCCAGCTGCCAATTCGATTTGAGATGGTTTTAGAGTATACGAACTGAATAGGCAACTGGCAACGGCAGCAAGATGCCAATTCGCTAATTCAATTGAATTGGCAACTGGCAACTGGCAGCCAGCTGCCAATTCGTTTTGAGAGGGTTCAAGAGTATAAAAACTGAATAGGCAACTGGCAAACGGTTGCCAATTCGACAGTACTAGTGAATTGGCAACTGGCAACTGGCAGCCAGCTGCCAATTCGATTTGAGACGGTTTTTGAGTATAAGAAATGAATAGGCAACTGGCAAACGGCAACCAGAAGCCAATTCGCAAAATCTAGTGAATTGGCAACTGGCAACCAGCTGCCAATTCGCTTATTCTATTGAATTGGCCACTGGCAACTGCCAGCCAGATGCCAATTTGATTTGAGACAGTTAAAGAGTACAACAACTGAATAGGCAACTGGCAAACGGCAACCAGTTGCCAATTCGACAATCCAAGTGAATTGGCAACTGGCAGCAAGCTGCCAATTCGATTTGGGATGGTTTTAGAGTATACAAACTGAATAGGCAACTGGCAAACGGCAACCAGATGCCAATTCGCTAATTCTATTGAATTGGCAACTGGCAGCCAGCTGCCAATTCGATTTGAGAGGGTTTTAGAGTATAAAAACTGAATAGGCAACTGGCAAACGGCAACCAGTTGCCAATTCGACAATCCTAGTGAATTGGCAACTGGCAACTGGCAGGCAGCTGCCAATTCGATTTGAGACGGTTTTAGAGCATAAGAACTGAATAGGCAACTGGCAACCGGCAGCCAGCTGCCAATTCGCTAATTCTATTGAATTGGCAACTGGCAACTGGCAGCCAGCTGCCAATTCGATTTGAGACAGTTTAAGAGTACAACAACAGAATAGGCAACTGGCAAACGGCAACCAGTTGCCAATTCGACAATCCTAGTGAATTGGCAACTGGCAACTGACAGCCAGCTGCCAATTCGATTTGAGATGGTTTTAGAGTATACGAACTGAATAGGCAACTGGCAAACGGCAACCAGATGCCAATTCGCTAATTCCATTGAATTGGCAACTGGCAACTGGCAGCCAGATGCCAATTCGATTTGAGAGTGTTTAAGAGTATAAAAACTGAATAGGCCACTTGCAAACGGCAACCAGTTGCCAATTCGACAATCCTAGTGAATTGGCAACTGGCAACTGGTAGCCAGCTGCCAATTCGATTTGGGATGGTTTTAGAGTATACGAACTGAATAGGCACTTGGCAAACGGCAACCAGATGCCAATTCGCTAATTCTATTGAATTGGCAACTGGCAACTGGCAGCCAGCTGCCAATTCGATTTGAGAGGGTTTTAGAGTATAAAAACTGAATAGGCAACTGGCAAACGGCAACCAGTTGCCAATTCGACAATCCTAGTGAATTGGCAACTGGCAACTGGCAGGCAGCTGCCAATTCGATTTGAGTCGATTTTAGAACATAAGAACAGAATAGGCAACTGGCAACCGGCAGCCAGCTGCCAATTCGCTAATTCTATTGAATTGGCAACTGACAACTGGTAGCCAGCTGCCAATTCGATTTGAGACAGTTTAAGAGTACAACAACTGAATAGGCAACTGGCAAACGGCAACCAGTTGCCAATTCGACAATCCTTGTGAATTGGCAACTGGCAACTGGCAGCCAGCTGCCAATTCGATTTGAGATGGTTTTAGAGTATACGAACTGAATAGGCAACTGGCAACGGCAGCAAGATGCCAATTCGCTAATTCAATTGAATTGGCAACTGGCAACTGGCAGCCAGCTGCCAATTCGATTTGAGAGGGTTCAAGAGTATAAAAACTGAATAGGCAACTGGCAAACGGTTGCCAATTCGACAGTACTAGTGAATTGGCAACTGGCAACTGGCAGCCAGCTGCCAATTCGATTTGAGACGGTTTTTGAGTATAAGAAATGAATAGGCAACTGGCAAACGGCAACCAGATGCCAATTCGCAAATTCTAGTGAATTGGCAACTGGCAACCGGCAACAAGCTGCCAATTCGCTTATTCTATTGAATTGGCCACTGGCAACTGCCAGCCAGCTGCCAATTCGATTTGAGACGGTTAAAGAGTACAACAACTGAATAGGCAACTGGCAAACGGCAACCAGTTGCCAATTCGACAATCCTAGTGAATTGGCAACTGGCAACTGGCAGGCAGCTGCCAATTCGATTTGAGACGGTTTTAGAGCATAAGAACTGAATAGGCAACTGGCAACCGGCAGCCAGCTGCCAATTCGCTAATTCTATTGAATTGGCAACTGGCAACTGGCAGCCAGCTGCCAATTCGATTTGAGACAGTTTAAGAGTACAACAACAGAATAGGCAACTGGCAAACGGCAACCAGTTGCCAATTCGACAATCCTAGTGAATTGGCAACTGGCAACTGACAGCCAGCTGCCAATTCGATTTGAGATGGTTTTAGAGTATACGAACTGAATAGGCAACTGGCAAACGGCAACCAGATGCCAATTCGCTAATTCCATTGAATTGGCAACTGGCAACTGGCAGCCAGCTGCCAATTCGATTTGAGAGTGTTTAAGAGTATAAAAACTGAATAGGCCACTTGCAAACGGCAACCAGTTGCCAATTCGACAATCCTAGTGAATTGGCAACTGGCAACTGGTAGCCAGCTGCCAATTCGATTTGGGATGGTTTTAGAGTATACGAACTGAATAGGCAACTGGCAAACGGCAACCAGATGTCAATTCGCTAATTCTATTGAATTGGCAACTGGCAACTGGCAGATAGCTGCCAATTCGATTTGAGAGGGTTTTAGAGTATAAAAACTGAATAGGCAACTGGCAAACGGCAACCAGTTGTCAATTCGACAATCCTAGTGAATTGGCAACTGGCAACTGGCAGGCAGCTGCCAATTCGATTTGAGACGGTTTTAGAGCATAAGAACTGAATAGGCAACTGGCAACCGGCAGTCAGCTGCCAATTCGCTAATTCTATTGAATTGGTAACTGGCAACTGGCAGCCAGCTGCCAATTCGATTTGAGTCGATTTTAGAGCATAAGAACTGAATAGGCAACTGGCAACCGGCAGCCAGCTGCCAATTCGCTAATTCTATTGAATTGGCAACTGGCAACTGGTAGCCAGCTGCCAATTCGATTTGAGACAGTTTAAGAGTACAACAACTGAATAGGCAACTGGCAAACGGCAACCAGTTGCCAATTCGACAATCCTTGTGAATTGGCAACTGGCAACTGGCAGCCAGCTGCCATTTCGATTTGAGATGGTTTTAGAGTATACGAACTGAATAGGCAACTGGCAACGGCAGCAAGATGCCAATTCGCTAATTCTATTGAATTGGCAACTGGCAACTGGCAGCCAGCTGCCAATTCGATTTGAGAGGGTTCAAGAGTATAAAAACTGAATAGGCAACTGGAAAACGGTTGCCAATTCGACAGTCCTAGTGAATTGGCAACTGGCAACTGGCAGCCAGCTGCCAATTCGATTTGAGACGGTTGTTGAGTATAAGAAATGAATAGGTAACTGGCAAACGGCAACCAGATGCCAATTAGCAAATTCTAGTGAATTGGCAACTGGCAACCGGCAACCAGCTGCCAATTCGCTTATTCTATTGAATTGGCCACTGGCAACTGCCAGCCAGCTGCCAATTCGATTTGAGACAGTTAAAGAGTACAACAACTGAATAGGCAACTGGCCAACGGCAACCAGTTGCCAATTCGACAATCCTAGTGAATTGGCAACTGGCAGCAAGCTTCCAATTCGATTTTGGATGGTTTTAGAGTATACGAACTGAATAGGCAACTGGCAAACGGCAACCATATGCCAATTCGTTAATTCTATTGTATTGGCAACTGGCAACCGGCAGCCAGCCGCCAATTCGCTAATTCTATTGGATTGGCAACTAGCAACTGGCAGCCAGTTGCCAATTCGATTTGAGACGGTTTTAGAGTATAAGAAATGAATAGGCAACTGGCAAACGGCAACCAGATGCCAATTCGTTAATTCTATTGAATTGGCAACTGGCAACCGGCAGCCAGCCTCCAATTCGCTAATTCTATTGAATTGGCAACTAGCAACTGGCAGCCAGCTGCCAATTCGATTTGAGACGACTTTAGAGCATAAGATTTGAATAGGCAACTGGCAAACGGCAACCAGATGTCAATTCGCTAATTCTATTGAATTGGCAACTGGCAACTGGCAGCCAGCTGCCAATTCGATTTGAGAGGGTTTAAGAGTATAAAAACTGAATAGGCAACTGGCAAACGGCAACCAGTTGCCAATTCGACAATCCTAGTGAATTGGCAACTGGCAACTGGCAGGCAGCTGCCAATTCGATTTGAGACGGTTTTAGAGCATAAGAACTGAAAAGGCAACTGGCAACCGGCAGCCAGCTGCCAATTCGCTAATTCTATTGAATTGGCAACTGGCAACTGGCAGCCAGCTGCCAATTCGATTTGAGACAGTTTAAGAGTACAACAACATAATAGGCAACTGGCAAACGGCAACCAGTTGCCAATTCGACAATCCTAGTGAATTGGCAACTGGCAACTGACAGCCAGCTGCCAATTCGATTTGAGATGGTTTTAGAGTATACGAACTGAATAGGCAACTGGCAAACGGCAACCAGATGCCAATTCGCTAATTCCATTGAATTGGCAACTGGCAACTGGCAGCCAGATGCCAATTCGATTTGAGAGTGTTTAAGAGTATAAAAACTGAATAGGCCACTTGCAAACGGCAACCAGTTGCCAATTCGACAATCCTAGTGAATTGGCAACTGGCAACTGGTAGCCAGCTGCCAATTCGATTTGGGATGGTTTTAGAGTATACGAACTGAATAGGCAACTGGCAAACGGCAACCAGATGCCAATTCGCTAATTCTTTTTAATTGGCAACTGGCAACTGGCAGCCAGCTGCCAATTCGATTTGAGAGGGTTTTAGAGTATAAAAACTGAATAGGCAACTGGCAAACGGCAACCAGTTGCCAATTCGACAATCCTAGTGAATTAGCAACTGGCAACTGGCAGGCAGCTGCCAATTCGATTTGAGACGGTTTTAGAGCATAAGAACTGAATAGGCAACTGGCAACCGGCAGTCAGCTGCCAATTCGCTAATTCTATTGAATTGGCAACTGGCAACTGGGAGCCAGCTGCCAATTCGATTTGAGTCGATTTTAGAACATAAGAACTGAATAGGCAACTGGCAGCCAGCTGCCAATTCGCTAATTCTATTGAATTGGCAACTGACAACTGGTAGCCAGCTGCCAATTCGATTTGAGACAGTTTAAGAGTACAACAACTGAATAGGCAACTGGCAAACGGCAACCAGTTGCCAATTCGACAATCCTTGTGAATTGGCAACTGGCAACTGGCAGCCAGCTGCCAATTCGATTTGAGATGGTTTTAGAGTATACGAACTGAATAGGCAACTGGCAACGGCAGCAAGATGCCAATTCGCTAATTCAATTGAATTGGCAACTGGCAACTGGCAGCCAGCTGCCAATTCGATTTGAGAGGGTTCAAGAGTATAAAAACTGAATAGGCAACTGGCAAACGGTTGCCAATTCGACAGTACTAGTGAATTGGCAACTGGCAACTGGCAGCCAGCTGCCAATTCGATTTGAGACGGTTTTTGAGTATAAGAAATGAATAGGCAACTGGCAAACGGCAACCAGATGCCAATTCGCAAATTCTAGTGAATTGGCAACTGGCAAACGGCAACAAGCTGCCAATTCGCTTATTCTATTGAATTGGCCACTGGCAACTGCCAGCCAGCTGCCAATTCGATTTGAGACGGTTAAAGAGTACAACAACTGAATAGGCAACTGGCAAACGGCAACCAGTTGCCAATTCGACAATCCTAGTGAATTGGCAACTGGCAACTGGCAGGCAGCTGCCAATTCGATTTGAGACGGTTTTAGAGCATAAGAACTGAATAGGCAACTGGCAACCGGCAGCCAGCTGCCAATTCGCTAATTCTATTGAATTGGCAACTGGCAACTGGCAGCCAGCTGCCAATTCGATTTGAGACAGTTTAAGAGTACAACAACAGAATAGGCAACTGGCAAACGGCAACCAGTTGCCAATTCGACAATCCTAGTGAATTGGCAACTGGCAACTGACAGCCAGCTGCCAATTCGATTTGAGATGGTTTTAGAGTATACGAACTGAATAGGCAACTGGCAAACGGCAACCAGATGCCAATTCGCTAATTCCATTGAATTGGCAACTGGCAACTGGCAGCCAGCTGCCAATTCGATTTGAGAGTGTTTAAGAGTATAAAAACTGAATAGGCCACTTGCAAACGGCAACCAGTTGCCAATTCGACAATCCTAGTGAATTGGCATCTGGCAACTGGTAGCCAGCTGCCAATTCGATTTGGGATGGTTTTAGAGTATACGAACTGAATAGGCAACTGGCAAACGGCAACCAGATGTCAATTCGCTAATTCTATTGAATTGGCAACTGGCAACTGGCAGATAGCTGCCAATTCGATTTGAGAGGGTTTTAGAGTATAAAAACTGAATAGGCAACTGGCAAACGGCAACCAGTAGCCAATTCCACCAACCTAGTGAATTGGCAACTGGCAACTGGCAGGCAGCTGCCAATTCGATTTGAGACGGTTTTAGAGCATAAGAACTGAATAGGCAACTGGCAACCGGCAGTCAGCTGCCAATTCGCTAATTCTATTGAATTGGTAACTGGCAACTGGCAGCCAGCTGCCAATTCGATTTGAGTCGATTTTAGAGCATAAGAACTGAATAGGCAACTGGCAACCGGCAGCCAGCTGCCAATTCGCTAATTCTATTGAATTGGCAACTGGCAACTGGTAGCCAGCTGCCAATTCGATTTGAGACAGTTTAAGAGTACAACAACTGAATAGGCAACTGGCAAACGGCAACCAGTTGCCAATTCGACAATCCTTGTGAATTGGCAACTGGCAACTGGCAGCCAGCTGCCAATTCGATTTGAGATGGTTTTAGAGTATACGAACTGAATAGGCAACTGGCAACGGCAGCAAGATGCCAATTCGCTAATTCTATTGAATTGGCAACTGGCAACTGGCAGCCAGCTGCCAATTCGATTTGAGAGGGTTCAAGAGTATAAAAACTGAATAGGCAACTGGAAAACGGTTGCCAATTCGACAGTCCTAGTGAATTGGCAACTGGCAACTGGCAGCCAGCTGCCAATTCGATTTGAGACGGTTGTTGAGTATAAGAAATGAATAGGTAACTGGCAAACGGCAACCAGATGCCAATTCGCAAATTCTAGTGAATTGGCAACTGGCAACCGGCAACCAGCTGCCAATTCGCTTATTCTATTGAATTGGCCACTGGCAACTGCCAGCCAGCTGCCAATTCGATTTGAGACAGTTAAAGAGTACAACAACTGAATAGGCAACTGGCCAACGGCAACCAGTTGCCAATTCGACAATCCTAGTGAATTGGCAACTGGCAGCAAGCTTCCAATTCGATTTTGGATGGTTTTAGAGTATACGAACTGAATAGGCAACTGGCAAACGGCAACCATATGCCAATTCGTTAATTCTATTGTATTGGCAACTGGCAACCGGCAGCCAGCCGCCAATTCGCTAATTCTATTGGATTGGCAACTAGCAACTGGCAGCCAGTTGCCAATTCGATTTGAGACGGTTTTAGAGTATAAGAAATGAATAGGCAACTGGCAAACGGCAACCAGATGCCAATTCGTTAATTCTATTGAATTGGCAACTGGCAACCGGCAGCCAGCCGCCAATTCGCTAATTCTATTGAATTGGCAACTAGCAACTGGCAGCGAGCTGCCAATTCGATTTGAGACGATTTTAGAGCATAAGATTTGAATAGGCAACTGGCAAACGGCAACCAGATGTCAATTCGCTAATTCTATTGAATTGGCAACTGGCAACTGGCAGCCAGCTGCCAATTCGATTTGAGAGGGTTTAAGAGTATAAAAACGTAATAGAAAACTGGCAAACGGCAACCAGTTGCCAATTCGACAATCCTAGTGAATTGGCAACTGGCAACTGGCAGCCAGCTGCCAATTCGATTTGAGACGGTTTTAGAGTATAAGAAATGAATAGGCAACTGGCAAACGGCAACCAAATGCCAATTCGCTAATTCTATTGAATTGGCAACTGGCAACCGGCAGTCAGCTGCCAATTGACTAATTCTATTGAATTGGCAACTGGCAACTGGCAGCCAGCTGCCAATACGATTTGAGTCGATTTTAGAGCATAAGAACTGAATAGGCAACTGGCAACCGGCAGCCAGCTGCCAATTCGCTAATTCTTTTGAATTGGCAACTGGCAACTGGTAGCCAGCTGCCAATTCGATTTGAGACAGTTTAAGAGTACAACAACTGAATAGGCAACTGGCAAACGGCAACCAGTTGCCAATTCGACAATCCTTGTGAATTGGCAACTGGCAACTGGCAGCCAGCTGCCAATTCGATTTGAGATGGTTTTAGATTATACGAACTGAATAGGCAACCGGCAACGGCAGCAAGATGCCAATTCGCTAATTCTATTGAATTGGCAACTGGCAACTGGCAGCCAGCTGCCAATTCGATTTGAGAGGTTTCAAGAGTATAAAAACTGAATCGGCAACTGGCAAACGGTTGCCAATTCGACAGTCCTACTGAATTGGCAACTGGCAACTGGCAGCCAGCTGCCAATTCGATTTGAGACGGTTTTTGAGTATAAGAAATGAATAGGCAACTGGCAAACGGCAACCAGATGCCAATTCGCAAATTCTAGTGAATTGGCAACTGGCAACCGGCAACCAGCTGCCAATTCGCTTTTTCTATTGAATTGGCCACTGGCAACTGCCAGCCAGCTGCCAATTCGATTTGAGACAGTTAAAGAGTACAACAACTGAATAGGCAACTGGCAAACGGCAACCAGTTGCCAATTCGACTATCCTAGTGAATTGGCAACTGGCAGCAAGCTGCCAATTCGATTTGGGATGGTTTTAGAGTATACGAACTGAATAGGCAACTGGCAAACGGCAACCAGATGCCAATTCGCTAATTCTATTGAATTGGCAACTGGCAACTGGCAGCCAGCTGCCAATTCGATTTGAGAGGGTTTTAGAGTATAAAAACTATATAGGCAACTGGCAAACGGCAACCAGTTGCCAATTCGACAATCCTAGTGAATTGGCAACTGGCAACTGGCAGGCAGCTGCCAATTCGATTTGAGACGGTTTTAGAGCATAAGAACTGAATAGGCAACTGGCAACCGGCAGTCAGCTGCCAATTCGCTAATTCTATTGAATTGGCAACTGGCAACTGGCAGCCAGCTGCCAATTCGATTTGAGTCGATTTTAGAGCATAAGAACTCAATAGGCAACTGGCAACCGGCAGCCAGCTGCCAATTCGCTAATTCTATTGAATTGGCAACTGGCAACTGGTAGCCAGCTGCCAATTCGATTTGAGACAGTTTAAGAGTACAACAACTGAATAGGCAACTGGCAAACGGCAACCAGTTGCCAATTCGACAATCCTTGTAAATTGGCAACTGGCAGCCAGCTGCCAATTCAATTTGAGATGGTTTTAGAGTATACGAACTGAATAGGCAACTGGCAACGGCAGCAAGATGCCAATTCGCTAATTCTATTGAATTGGCAACTGGCAGCCAGCTGCCAATTCGATTTGAGAGGGTTCAACAGTATAAAAATTGAATAGGCAACTGGCAAACGGTTGCCAATTCGACAGGCCTAGTGAATTGGCAACTGGCAACCGGCAGCCAGCTGCCAATTCGATTTGAGACGGTTTTTTAGTATAAGAAATGAATAGGCAACTGGCAAACGGCAACCAGATGCCAATTCGCAAATTCTAGTGAATTGGCAACTGGCAACCGGCAACCAGCTGCCAATTCGCTTATTCTATTGAATTGGCCACTGGCAACTGCCAGCCAGTTGCCAATTCGATTTGAGACAGTTAAAGAGTACAACAACTGAATAGGCAACTGGCAAACGGCAACCAGTTGCCAATTCGACAATCCTAGTGAATTGGCAACTGGCAGCAAGCTTCCAATTCGATTTTGGATGGTTTTAGAGTATACGAACTGAATAGGCAACTTGCAAACGGCAACCAGATGCCAATTCGCTAATTCTATTGAATTGGCAACTGGCAACTGGCAGCCAGCTGCCAATTCGATTTGAGAGGGTTTTAGAGTATAAAAACTGAATAGGCAACTGGCAAACGGCAATCAGTTGCCAATTCGACAATCCTAGTGAATTGGCAACTGGCAACTGGCAGGCAGCTGCCAATTCGATTTGAGACGGTTTTAGAGCATAAGAACTGAATAGGCAACTGGCAACCGGCAGCCAGCTGCCAATTCGCTAATTCTATTGAATTGGCAACTGGCAACTGGCAGCCAGCTGCCAATTCGATTTGAGAGGGTTTTAGAGTATAAAAACTGAATAGGCAACTGGCAAACGGCAACCAGTTGCCAATTCGACAATCCTAGTGAATTGGCAACTGGCAACTGGCAGCCAGCTGCCAATTCGATTTGAGGCAGTTTAAGAGTACAACAACAGAATAGGCAACTGGCAAACGGCAACCAGTTGCCAATTCGACAATTCTAGTGAATTGGCAACTGGCAACTGGCAGCCAGCTGCCAATTCGATTTGAGATGGTTTTAGAGTATACGAACTGGATAGGCAACTGGCAAACGGCAACCGAGGCCAATTCGCTAATTCTATTGAATTGGCAACTGGCAACTGGCAGCCAGCTGCCAATTCGATTTGAGAGTGTTTAAGAGTATAAAAACTGAATAGGCCACTTGCAAACGGCAACCAGTTGCCAATTCGACAATCCTAGTGAATTGGCAACTGACAACTGGTAGCCAGCTGCCAATTCGATTTGGGATGGTTTAAGAGTATACGAACTGAATAGGCAACTGGCAAACGGCAACCAGATGCCAATTCGCTAATTCTATTGAATTGGCAACTGGCAACTGGCAGCCAGCTGCCAATTCGATTTGAGAGGGTTTTAGAGTATAAAAACTGAATAGGCAACTGGCAAACGGCAACCAGTTGCCAATTCGACAATCCTAGTGAATTGGCAACTGGCAACTGCAGGCAGCTGCCAATTCGATTTGAGACGGTTTTAGAGCATAAGAACTGAATAGGCAACTGGCAACCGGCAGCCAGCTGCCAATTCGCTAATTCTATTGAATTGGCAACTGGCAACTGGCAGCCAGCTGCCAATTCGATTTGAGAGTTTTTAAGAGTATAAAAACTGAATAGGCCACTGGCAAACGGCAACCAGTTGCCAATTCGACAATCCTTGTGAATTGGCAACTGGCAACTGGCAGCCAGCTGCCATTTCGATTTGAGACGGTTTTAGAGTATAAGAAATGAATAGGCAACTGGCAAACGGCAACCAGATGCCAATTCGCTAAATCTATTGAACTGGCAACCGGCAGCCAGCTGCAAATTCGCTAATTCTATTGAATTGGCAACTGGCAACTGGCAGCCATCTGCCAATTCGATTAGAGACGATTTTAGAGCATAAGAACTGAATAGGCAACTGGCAACTGGCAGCCAGCTGCCAATCCGCTAATTCTATTGAATTGGCAACTGGCAACTGGCAGCCAGCTACCAATTCGATTTGAGACGGTTTAAGAGTACAAAAACTGAATAGGCAACTGGCAAACGGCAACCAGTTGCCAATTCGACAATCCTAGTGAATTGGCAACTTGCAACTGGCAGCCAGCTGCCAATTCGATTTGAGACGTTTTTAGAGTACTACTTCACACCCGCCGCGTTTCCCCGGTATGATTTGATGCAGTACCCCTGTTCTTTCGGGCTCAGTAAAAGCGCGCAGCGTGGTCCCTTAGTGAGATACGCCAAGTCGCTGAGGATTGTCGGACCGCATAGTTGGCACCTTACGTCCGTCTCCTTCACTAACGGCGCGTTACCCCGGTCTGGTTTGATGCAGTACACCTGTTCTCTCGGGCTCAGTAAAAGCGCGCATCGTGGTCCCGTAGTGATATGCACGAAGTCGCTGGGGATTTTCGGACTGCATAATTGGCACCTTTTGTCCGTCTCCTTCACTCACGTCTCGTTACCCCGTATGTTTTGTGCTCTTGGGCTAACTGCAATATGAGCATCGTGGTCCCTGAGTGATACGTTCGACGTCGCCTGGGACTGACGGACTTGGCACCTTACGTCCGCCCCTATCACTCCCGCCGCGTTTCTCCGGTCTAGGTTGATGCAGTACACATGTGCTCTCAGTAAAAGCGCGCAAGGTTTTCCCGGAATGATATCCTCGATGTCGCCGGGGACTGGCGGACTGCATGGTTGGCACCTTATGTGCGTCTCTTTCGCTCCCGCCGCGTTACCCCAGTATGGCTATATGAGTACACCCATGCTCTCGCACTCATTAAAGGTTCCAGAAAAAAAAACTAGCTCATGCGTGGGCATGAATCTATAGACTTATGAGGCCGGTCTTCGAACTTGTTTGTTTGTTTCTCTCTTTTTTGTATTTTTTTTTTTTTAGTTTCCTTTTTTTTTTATTTTGGCTGAGACTCCAGGCTTTTCGCATGTTTTATTGCCCTGTTGCATGTGTAAGTTTCAGACAGAAATTTCAAAAAGGATCATTTTAATTACTCTCAATTAACAAATTATAGTGCTTAGGAAACTTTAATACTTCACAGTGCTATACAAAAGCAATAAAATGGTCCACACGACCCCCGCCCATTGGGGGTTTGAAGAAATAAATTGGCTGCATGATGCTTCCACACAGAGCTGAAACAGACCGCACACGAGTACTGAAAAACCGCTTAAAGGATATAAGCCTGTCCAGGTAAAGCGGTGCGAGTCGGACTGTCCATACTTGTAAACCTTATTGGTTTCATTGGGCGACAGGGCTTGAGAAGTCATTTCATCTCAATGCCACGTAAAAGTCCCACATAATTGAAAGCAACGTCTCCAAAATGACCTATACAGTGTTGACGGGGACGTTAAACCCCAAATCAAACCAAAAAATAAAAATATAAAATGGTCCACTTCAATTCAATCTATAGTTGCCTATTCAGTTTTTATACTCTAAATCCCTCTCAAATCGAATTGGCAGCTGGCTGCCAGTTGCCAGTTGCCAATTCACTAGAATTATCGAATTGGCAGCTGGCTGCCGGTTGCCAGTTGCCAATTTTATAAAATTAGCGAATTGGCATCTGGGTGCAATTTGCCAGTTGCCTATACAGTTCTTATACTCTAAAACCGTCTCAAATCGAATTCGCAGCTGGCTGCCAGTTGCCAGTTGCCAATTCACTAGGATTGTCGAATTGGCAACTGGTTGCCGATTGCCAGTTGCCTATTCAGTTTTTGTACTCTTAAACCGTCTCAAATCGAATTGGCAGCTGGCTGCCAGTTGCCAGTTGCCTATTCAGTTCTTATGCTCTTAAATCGTCTCAAATCGATTTATCAAATTGGCAGCTGGCTGCCGGTTGCCAGTTCCCTATTCAGTTCTTATGCTCTAAAATCGTCTCAAATCGAATTGGCAGCTGGCTGCCAGTTGCCAATTCAATAGAATTAGCGAATTGGTATCTGGTTGCCATTTGCCCGTTTGCTATTCATTTCTTATACTCTAAAACCGTCTCAAATCGAATTGGCAGCTGGCTGCCAGTTGCCAATTGCCAATTCAGTAGGACTGTCGAATTGGCAACTGGTTGCCATTTGCCAGTTGCCTATTCAGTTTTAATACTCTAAAACCGTCTCAAATCGAATTGGCAGCTTGCTGCCAGTTGCCAGTTGCCAATTCAATAGAATTAGCGAATTGGCATCTGGTTGCCTTTTGCCAGTTGCCTATTCAGTTCTTATACTCTAAAACCGTCTGAAATCGAATTGGCAGCTGGCTGCCAGTTACCAATTCACTAGGATTGACGAATTGGCAAGTGGTTGCCGTTTGCCAGTTGCCTATTCAGTTTTTGTACTCTTAAACCGTCTCAAATCGAATAGGCAGCTGGCATCTAGTTGCCAGTTGCCAATTCAATAGATTTAGCAAATTGGCAGCTGGCTGCCGGTTGCCAGTTCCCTATTCAGTTCTTATGCTCTAAAATCGTCTCAAATCGAATTGGCAGCTGGCTGCCAGTTGCCAGTTGCGAATTCAAGAGAATTAGCGAATTGGCATCTGGTTGCCGTTTGCCAGTTGCCTATTCAGTTCGTATACTCTAAAACCATCTCTAAAACCAATTCAATAGAATAAGCGAATTGGCAGCTGGCTGCCGGTTGCCAGTTGCCTATTCAGATTTTATGCTCTGAAATCATCTCAAATATAATTGGCAGCTGGCTGCCAGTTGCCAGTTGCCAATTCAATAGAGTAAGCGAATTAGCAGCTGGCTGCCGGTTGCCAGTTGCCAATTCAATAGAATTAGCGAATTGGCAATTGGTTGCCGTTTGTCCGTTGCCTATTCATTTCTTATACTCTAAAACTATCTCAAATCGAATTGGCAGCTGGCTGCCAGTTGCCAATTCACTAGGATTGTCGATTAGGCAACTAGTTGCCGTTTGCTAGTTGCCTATTCAGTTTTTATACTCTTAAACCGACTCAAATCGAACTGGCAGCTGGCTGCCAGTAACCAGTTGCCAATTCAATAGAATTAGCGAATTGGCATCTGGTTGCCAAGTGCCTATTCAGTTTTTGTACTCTTAAACCGTCTCAAATCGAATTGGTAGCTGGCTGCCAGTTGCCAATTCAATAGAATAAGCGAATTGGCAGCTTGCTGCGGGTTGCCAGTTGCCAATTCAGATTTTATGCTCTGAAATCATCTCAAATATAATTGGCAGTTGGCTGCCAGTTGCCAGTTGCCAATTCAATAGAGTAAGCGAATTGGCAGCTGGCTGCCGGTTGCCAGTTGCCAATTCAATAGAATTAGCGAATTGGCAATTGGTTGCCGTTTGCCAGTTGCTTATTCATTTCTTATACTCTAAAACTATCTCAAATCGAATTGGCAGCTGGCTGCCAGTTGCCAATTCACTAGGATTGTCGATTAGGCAAATGGTTGTCTTTCGCTAGTTGCCTATTCAGTTTTTGTACTCTTAAACCGTCTCAAATCGAACTGGCAGCTGGCTGCCAGTTGCCAGTTGCCAATTCAATAGAATTAGCGAATTGGCATCTGGTTGCCGTTTACCAGTTGCCTATTCAGTTCGTATACTCTCAAATCGAATTGGCAGCTGGCTGCCAGTTGCCAGTTCAATAGAATTAGCAAATTGGCAGCTGGCTGCCGGTTGCCTATTCAGTTCTTATGATCTAAAATCGTCTCAATCGGATTTGCAGCTGGCTGCCGGTTGCAAGTTGCCAATTCAATAGAATTAGCGAATTGGCAGCTGGCTGCCAGTTGCCAATTCAATAGAATTAGCGAATTGGCCTCTGGTTGCCATTTGCCAGTTGCCTTTTCATTTCTTATACTCTAAAACCGTCTCAAATCGAATTGGCAGCTGGCTGCCAGTTGCCATTTCACTAGGATTGTCGAATTGGCACCTGGTTGCCGTTTGCCAGTTGCCTATTCAGTTTTTATACTCTAAAACCATTTCAAATCGAATTCGCAGCTGGCTGCCAGTTGCCAGTTGCCAATTCAATAGAATTAGCGAATAGGCATCTGGTTGCCGTTTGCCAGTTGCCTAATCAGTTTGTATACTCTTAAACCATCTCAAATCGAATTGGCAGCTGGCTGCTAGTTGCCAGTTGCCAATTCAATAGAATTAGCGAATTCGCAGCTGGCTGCCGGTTGCCAGTTGCCTTTTCAGTTCTTACTCTCTAAAATCGTCTCAAATCGAATTGGCAGCTGGCTGCCAGTTGCCAATTCAATAGAATAAGCGAATTGGCAGCTGGCTGCCGGTTGCCAGTTGCCAATTCAATAGAATTAACGAATTGGCATCTGGTTGCCGTTTGCCAGTTGCCTATTCATTTCTTATACTCTAAAACCGTCTCAAATCGAATTAGCAGTTGGCTGCCAGTTGCCAGTTGCCAATTCACTAGGATTGTCGAATCGGCAACTGGTTGCCGGTTGCTAGTTGCCTATTCAGTTTTTATACTCTTAAACCCTCTCAAATCGAATTGGCAGCTGGCTGCCAGTTGCCAGTTGCCAATTCAATAGAATTAGCGAATTGGCATCTGGTTGCCGGTTGCCAGTTGCCAATTCAATAGAATTAGCAAATTGGAATCTGGTTGCCGTTTTCCAGTTGCCTATTCATTTCTTATACTCTAAAACCGTCTCAAATCGAATTGGCAGCTGGCTACCAGTCTAGTTGCCAATTCACTAGGATTGTCGAATTGGCAACTGGTTGCCGTTTGCCAGTTTTCTATTAAGTTTTTATACTCTTAAACCCTCTCAAATCGAATTGGCAGCTGGCTGCCAGTTGCCAGTTGCCAATTCAATAGAATTAGCGAATTGGCATCTGGTTGCCGTTTGCCAGTTGCCTATTTAGTTCGTATACTCTAAAACCATCTCAAATCGAATTGGCAGCTGGCTGCCAGTTGCCAATTGCCAATTCACTAGGATTGTCGAATTGGCATCTGGTTGCCGTTTGCCAGTTCTCTATGCAGTGATTGTACTCTTAAACTGTCTCAAATCGAATTGGCAGCTGGCTGCCAATTGCCAGTTGCCAATTCAATAGAATTAGCGAATTGGCAGCTGGCTGCCGGTTGCCAGTTGCCTATTCATTTCTTATGCACTAAAATCGTCTCAAATCGAATTGGCAGCTGGCTGCCAGTTGCTAGTTGCCAATTCAATAGAATTAGCGAATTGGCGGCTGGCTGCCGGTTGCCAGTTGCCAATTCAATAGAATTAACGAATTGGCATCTGGTTGCCGTTTGCCAGTTGCCTATTCATTTCTTATACTCTAAAACCGTCTCAAATCGAATTGGCAGCTGGCTGCCAGTTGCCAGTTGCCAATTCACTTGGATTGTCGAATTGGCACCTGGTTGCCGTTTGCCAGTTGCCTTTTCAGTTTTTATACTCTAAAACCCTCTCAAATCGAATTGGCAGTTGGCTGCCAGTTGTCAGTTGCCAATTCAATAGAATTTAGCGAATTGGCATCTGGTCGCCGTTTGCCAGTTGCCTATTCAGTTCGTTTACTTTAATACCATCTCAAATCGAATTTGCAGCTGGCTGCCAGTTGCCAGTTGCCAATTCACTAGGATTGTCGAATTGGCAACTGGTTGCCGTTTGCCAGTTGCCTATTCAGTTTTTATACTCTGAAACCCTCTCAAACCGAACTGGCAGCTGGCTGCCAGTTGCCAGTTGCCAATTCAATAGAAAAAGCGAATTGGCATCTGGTTGCCGTTTTCCAGTTTCCTATTCAGTTCGTATACTCTAAAACCATCTCAAATCGAATTAGCAGCTGGCTGCCAGTTTCCAGTTGCCAATTCACTAGGGTTGTCGAATTGGCAACTGGTTGACGTTTGCCAGTTGCCTATTCAGTTGTTGTACTCTTAAACTGTCTCAAATCGAATTGGCAGCTGGCTGCCAGTTGCCAGTTGCCAATTCAATAGAATAAGCGAATTGGCAGCTGGCTGCCAGTTGCCCATTCAGTTGTTATGCTCTAAAATCGTCTCAAATCGAATTGGCAGCTGGCTGCCAGTTGCCAGTCGCCAATTCAATAGAATTAACGAATTGGCATCTGGTTGCCGTTTTCCAGTTGCCTATTTATTTCTGATACTCAAAAACCGTCTCAAATCGAATTGGCAGCTGGCTGCCAGTTGCCAATTCACTAGTATTGTCGAATTGGCAACTGGTTGCCGTTTGCCAGTTGCCTATTCAGTTTTTATACTCTTAAACCCTCTCAAATCGAATTGGCAGCTGGCTGCCAGTTGACAGTTGCCAATTCAATATAATTAGCGAATTTGCAGCTGGCTGCCGGTTGCCAGTTGCCAATTCAATAGATTTTAGCGAATTGGCATCTGGTTGCCGTTTGCCAGTTGCCTGTTCATTCTTTATACTCTAAAACCTTTTCAAATCGAATTAGCAGCTGGCTGCCAGTTGCCAGTTGCCAATTCAATAGAATTAGCGAATTGGCATCTGGTAGCCGTTTGCCAGTTGCCTATTCAGTTCGTATACTCTAAAACCGTCTCAAATCGAATTGGCAGCTGGCTGCCAGTTGCCAGTTGCCAATTCACTAGGATTGTCGAATTGGGAACTGGTTGCCGTTTGCCAGTTGCCTATTCAGTTGTTGTACTCTTAAACTGTCTCAAATCGAATTGGCAGCTGGCTGCCAGTTGCCAGTTGCCAGTTCAATTTGAATTAGCGAATTGGCAGCTGGCTGCCGGTTGCCAGTTGCCTATTCAATAGAATTAGCGAATTGGCATCTGGTTGCCGTTTGCCAGTTGCCTATTCATTTCTTATACTCTAAAACCGTCTCAAATCGAATTGGCAGCTGGCTGTCTGTTGCCAGTTGCCAATTCACTAGGATTGTCGAATTGGCAACTTGTTGCCGTTTGCCAGTTGCCTTTTCAATTTTTATACTCTTAAACCCTCTCAAATCGAATTGGCAGCTGGCTGCCAGTTGCCAGTTCAATAGAATTAGCGAATTGGCAGCCACACTGTGAAGTTAGATGCCATTTGCCAGTTGCCGATTGAATAGGCAACTGGCAACTGGCAACTGGCAGCCAACTTCACGGACATCACCTAAAGTCACTGAAAATCATGTGTTTCGATGCGTTCATGGAAGTATGAACGCAATTGTTTTCTATAGGTTTACATTAGACTTTACACTTGAAATGTAAATATCTTAAAATAGCCGCCATGCACTGCGTTAACAATGCCGGGTCCATTGGAAGATAATTGAACACTCGGTCTTGCGGCCTCGTTTCGTGTTCAAACAGCCTCCTCGGAACTGCATGAAAAGCAACATTACAATCAAACCACGCCCACCAAAAATAAATTCTTTTAAAAGGTACGGTTTTAACGAGGACAAAATCTATTTCGCCGCAAAAATTTGCATCTTCCAAAAAATGGCATTTTAGACCTGCAAAAGAGTTATATTATATATTGTACCCCCCCCCCCACCCCACCCCGATCGGCGTTAGAGCCGTCTGATCATGTTAACAAGTCTATGTACCGGATGTCCCTATATGCCCCTCTTTATACAATGAATATACGAAGGTATTCGGTATTTTCCTTATTTTGCTCGAAAACATAGATTGTGGTTACTTGTTAAAGCCGTCTCATTGAGGCAATTCTAAAGAGAACCCATAACATATACTTGGACTTCCGTAAAAAAATTGTGAATACTTGTTAGAACCCCATGTTTCAGACGGTTCGAACCAGCGGCTAATGCCTATACACAAAACGAGACATACGAGGGCGAGTTAGCGGCCTCGCTAGCTCAGTCGGATGCGCTTCTGACTGGTGATCAGGACGCGGGTTCGATACCTACCGATGTCAGCAACATTCTTTCGTGGATATTGATCATGAAATATTTGCTACGGTCATCCTCTCCCTTCCGATGATTCAAGAAGAGCAGTTGTCAGTTTCTGGCGAAAGAATGTGTACTGTACTGGTCAACCGCTTACGTATAAGCATGCGCAGGAAATGTGTGCCGGCTCAAAAATGACGTAAAATAGTGTTGACTGAGCCTTTTAACTCCAGCACAAACAAACAAACAAGCGAGGGCGAGTCAATAAAAACAACTTATTTTTGGTGAGATCGATATCTTCTTTTTCGATGTAATTGCCCTCTAGAATGATACACTTGGACAAACGCTGTTCCAGTGCCATCAGCCCAGAACTAAAGAAGCCAGGTGACCCAGACCCACTCCTCCACTGCCGCCACATCGCCCATCGGGGCTTAAAGAAATAGATGGACTGCATGATGCTTCCACGCAGAACTGAAACCGACCCGCATAGAAGTACTGGTAAACCGCTTAGAGGATCTAAGCCTGCCCGGGCAATGCGGTGCGAGTCGGCCTGTCCATGCTAATAGCCCTATTGGTTTCATTTGTGATAGGGCTTGGGATGTCATGCCATCTCAAAGTGGGACAAAAGTCCCACAAAATTGGAAGCAACGTCTCCAAAATGACCTTTACAGTGTTGACGGGTACGTTAAACTTCAAATCAAACAAATTTACTGCCGCCATGACTTCTTCGTCAGACGGGAAATGACGTATAGTCGCTATGATCTAAGTCCGGAGAATACGCAGGGTGCGCTATTAGCTCGTACCCATTTTGCGCAAGAGGATCCATTGAAATTTCGCAGGTTTGGCCCCTTCCATTGTCCTGTCGGAGCAGAATCCGAGTGTTTTACCTGTGTTTTTCACGGATCGCCGTTCTAAGCTGGTCGAGCAAATGTGCACAATACGCGCCTGTCATTGGGCTTTTCTTTGCTAGAAAGTCCAACATAACAACGCCTTGTGTGTGCCATGACCTTGCCAGCAGAGAGGTCTCTTACCCGACACTGAGATGAAATGACATCTCAAGCCCTGCCGCCCAATGAAACCAATAGGGTTTATAAGCATGGACGGTCCGATTCGCACCGCTTTGCCTGGGCAGGCTTAGATCCCCCTAGCAATTTACCAGTACTCGTGTGGGTGTCGGTTTCAGCTCTGCATGAAAGCATCATGCAGCCCATCTATTTCTTCAAGCCCCGATGGCGGGGGCGGATAATGGACCCGGGTCTCATCTACAGTCACCAGACGTGAAAGAAGATCATCTTCCTTTGACCTAAACCGCTTCAACAAAGCGCTGCATACTGATATGTCGTCGCTAAGGGATTTTAGGACCTAATGGGATGTTAGCTATCGTATACCCAAGCGAGCATGTAAAACTGTAGAAACGCTACCATGTGAAATGTGCAATGCATTCGCTATTTCTTCCACCTGAATTCGCCTATTAGAGTACATCAGATCACAGTATTTTATCGGTGGCATCTGATGGGCGTCCAGACCTGGTTTCATCATCTAAACCATTCTCACGCGTTTGAATTCCCCAACCCAGAATTTAACTTACGCATACGATGGTGCAGAAGATACATAAACATTGGTCAACCCGCAATGTATTTCCTAACATGTATCCATTTCAAAGTACCGAATTACAGCACGATACTCAACTTTTGACGAAAAGCTTGCCTTTGTATCGCCAGCCATGTTTGACGTTCAATATCTTATATTTACATTTCCAGAGTACGGTCTGATGTAAACCTATAGAAAACAATGGATTTCACACTTCCAGTAACGCATCGGATCAAATGATTTTCAGTGACGTCAAGTGACTCATGGTTCTCTACGGGCGTTGGTGATATGAGTCACGAATGAGTCACGTCATGAGAAAACTCATCTTCGGAAGTGTGCCAGCAAGGACGTTTCGAAACCGTCTGTAAGTTGAAATTTGAATTTGTGCCTCTGTTGACGCATTTGACGTGGCTCATATAATGATATAGAGTTTGTCTCCAAGCAAATCAGACGACCACCAGATTGTCATGCCGTTCCCGGCCTTTTACGTCCAATCAACTACTAGGTTCATATGGAGACGGTACCTACGGTTAAGGTACGAAAGGTGCGACTACAAGTGTCAATGGTCTGACATTATAAGCCCAAAACGAACAGTTGCAGTCCATTTCATCCACTTCTACCCCACCCCTCCCCCACCCCTAACTCACTCTCTTCTCATTGAATTCTTATCACAGTTGTGGACGGGGAACTCGCGCGAATACGAATAAATAATTCCTTTTAAGCAACTATCTTTGTTTGCTGTTGTGACAGGTTTTCCGTCCCCGTCAACACTATTTAGGTTATTTTGAAGACGTTTCTTCCAGTTTTGTGGGATTTTTTTCCGACATTGATATGAAATGACATCAAGCCCTACCGCCTAAAGGAAACGCTAGGGTCTAAGGAACAGTCCACCTCGAACTACTTTTTCTGGGCAGGCTCAGATTTCTATACGGTTTAACAGTATTCAAGTTCGGTTGGTTTCAGCTCTGCGCGGAAGCACCATGCAGTGAAGTCTATGTCTGCAAGCCCCGATAGGCTGAGGCGCTATGAAATTCTGTAAACAGTAATAGGCGTTCGTAAACTTGACGAGAAATTGCTGTCAATAGCCATTTTCACCTAAAATCGTATTGACAAACGTTTGTCACTAGCCTTTTTTTTTTTTTTTACCTTACCTTCAAGAGTATTTCACTTATATCGAGCCGATCATTAATCGGGGGTGGGCGAAGACCGGAGTACTCAGAGAAAAAACACCTGACCTTCCGTTGCAGATGTCACATGTGACCGGAGCCAGGCTCGAACCACAGCGATGAGAGACCTAATGATAAAGAGTCAGTGCTCTTACATGTGTCTGCTAGGCCACCCTCATATGTTTTGCATCTCACAATTTATATGTTCATCACATATTAGACAGGCTAAGGGGTGTTATATAGACGCCACATATTTTACAAAAGTTGTAAGGGAGTAGTTCGACTCAGATACATTGCTTTCTCAACTCATATTTTACATGTCATGCGCAAAAGACACCCCATACTTTATATAGGTTGTAGGTCCACCGTTTCTGAGTGGTACACCAACAAAAGTAGTTGACTAAATATTCTCGCCACTTTTTTGTATTCGCATCTTAAAGACTATTAAGTATAAACAAATACTAAGGAGCATGACTCTATTTAAGGAGCAGAACTCTATAAGCATTTTGCTTTTGTTCTTATCCTTTAAGTTGTTCACTGTTGCATATTTTTGTATGATGTATTGTTTGTATGAAATAAATGTTACACTAAATACTTTGAGTGGAAACACAAACAATAGTGATTGACTGCTCTCACGCTTTTACCTAGATATAAAATAAATATTAGACTATTGACAGGGTGATAGTCCTCTTCTTGAAGCAGTCTGATCTGGGTCTACACTGTTTGCCTGTTTTCACTGTTTGCCTGTTTGCAAAGAAAAAGAAAGTATTTTTAAACTAGAAATGCGTCCACAGGACACAGATGCCCCCGCCTGAAAATATGTCTCTGTTCGTATTAAGGCAAACAAACAAACAGAGGAAGTAATGATTGCGTTTGCTATATTTTAAAAGAGATGTGGTGCATAAAACACAATACCTCAGCATCGTATCGAATTACCCCACCCAGTTTCGTGATCATTTAACTCCATAACTATAGCTTACTTTGCAAAACTTAGACTGTCTTAGTAAAAAGAATTCTATAGGCAATGTATCAAGAGAATTTGAAGCTTTTTGTTCAGAAACAGAAAAATGGCCAAAATGGTCTCCACTAATTTTGACATTTGACCAGCCAAAGTGACCTTGAATATTAGGTCAAGGTCACCGAAACCTAATCAACACTTTGTACTCTTCCAATGTTAAATTCAAGTAAGTTTGAAAATAATTTGCCATTTAGTTTCGGAGATAGGCTAGGAATTATTGAATTTGAAGGTGCATAATTAACAAAATATAATGATGTTCATAAAATAGTTGCTGCAGATGTAGTATTTTACTTTAGAGGAAGAAAATTTAAGTAGGAATTTACACAATACATTTGTCTAACAAACAAAGGAAATAATGAGTGGGTGTGATATATTTTGAAAAAGAAACAACGTGATACCTCAGATTAATGCTGAATTACCCCCACCCACTTTCATTTTCACGTTTCTCAATAACTAAGGCTTACGTTACAAAACCAATAATATTTTAGTAAATGGGACACTATAGGCAATATATCAGGAGAAAATGAACACGTTTGTTCCAGGGCAGAAAAAGGGCCTTATGGGCCTAGTCCTGTAAAGTCTTATGTTAACATTAGGCTATCAAAAACCATGTAGTTTATACTTCCATGAACGCATCGAGTCACATGATTTTCAGTCATCACGGTAACAAGTCCGTGTAATGAAAACCCCTCTACACCCCATTGTATATAGAGAAATCTGGGGTTTACATGGGCATACATTATTTTCCTTATTTCTGCTCCAAGACATAGGTTGTAGGTACTCGTTAGAATCGCCTCAATGAGGCGGTTCTAACGAGCACCCGAAACCTGTTTGCAGTATAAATAAGTAAAAATATCACGGATTTTCATCACAAAAGAAGCCATTTTGGACAGATAAAAATGCACTATGTCTCACGGGTGTGTTATCATAATGGACGTCAAGTGACGCCATTCTATGGTTCTATATGGGCGTTGGTGACGCCAACGCTGTTCCGCTCTTTGTAGTAAAGCAGCGTGTAAATGTTTTTTTTTTCCTTTTTTGCTTTAAAAGTTCGTCCTATAAGCATTTTTTCGCCCAGTGATGAGGGGCAAAGAATGTAAATATTTAAGAAATGAAGTTTATTTTTCTGCAGTTCATGGAAGTATGAACGCAATGAGTCGCGTGCCAACCAGCGCGCAATGGAAAATAACTGTGTTTTTTTTTCTATAACAAATCACGGCAAGAAAGAGCGTGACGAGTGACGTCATTAAAAGCTGCCAATTTATGACGTCATTAGTCGATTTCCTTGACGCTTGACGGTGTAACGTCATATTCTCGCATCGAAAACATTAGAAAAGGATTTAAATGTGTTTAAAAGTGTTTCAGTCGATAATTTTAGCGGGATGTCTTCAAAAAATGGCGAAAAGTTGAGATTTTGAAGGAAACAACAGCATTATTGCCGGTTTTCAGAATCGAAAAGATCAGCTCTATTTTGTGATTTGTTGAGTGATAAATCGCAGTTTGTCGGTCAGTTGTAAGTAGACAAATCACGCTCGCTATGCGTCCGTTATTTGATCTACTTTACAACTGACCTCCAAACTGTTATTAATTACTCAACAAATCACAGTTAGAGCTGATCTATTTCTTAACTAAAAGCACATTTTTATTGGCCAAAACAAGTAAATAAGGCTAATCGTTCTGTTGATGTTGTTGTTGTTTTCTGTGCGCTAATGTGATGTTGAAAACTGCAATCGTAGTAAACTGTGCAAAAGAAACGTAAAACGTAAATCGAGAATTCTTGGTTGTCTCAGATGGTCAACACAGTTCTCCCTTCTATGGATCGAGATTCAGTATTGTTAAGTAATAAATTGTTGTCATTCTTTGAGGCGGTAGTACCATGTAAAATTATTATAAATTTCTGTAGGAAAAAAAAAGAATGTAAAATAAGACTCTGCTGTGATGAGTCGCACAACAGAAGTGGAAGCAATGATCAGGAATCGATACAATTAACCCACAGCTCCCATCAGAGACACCAAAGGGAAAGAAATACAAACATGAAACACCAGACCCTAATGGAAACATCAATAGGGGAAAGCCAAAAGGACAGTTACTTTCCCACAAAATGGCCAATTGGCTATCCAAAACAAAATAGTATAAGCGACACAAGCACCCAAAGACAAACGATAACAAAATAAACTGCGACAGAAGAAACGCTTTGGAACGGTCAGTGAAACGAATTCCACTAGGGGTCTTTAATAGATTTTACGTGGCCGCAATCCTCGCCCTTACTTCCGTCGCGATTTAGACAAATAATTTGTTTAGTCCGCATGAAGGCCTACTAATTCATCAGTGCAACATCTCCGTGAACACAAAAAAAAATCAAAACAACCACAGAGGCGAAACAACGGCGAGGACTCGACAGCAAGAAACAACCGAAACGCCAGAGTAAAAGAAAACCAACAGCCAGACCCCGACGGCCCGACCAGAGACAAAGCACTAGGCACCAACCAACACCACACCGTCACAGACCCCTCCAACTCTCAGCAACCCCCCACGCCAGAACCGCCAAAGAACCCAAGGCTCGACCCACCGGCGAGCAACCAGAGAGGGAAGCAAAGCCGCCAACCGCGACCGGGCCAACCGCCACGCACGCAGCCCGCCGCACAACACCAATGTTGCACCCACTCTTCCTACATCGAAGAATGACTTTACAAAACTGGGCGCCGTAGCCATTATGGTTATATATTTTTTCTGAACTCACATACACAAAGTCACCACAAAACCCGGGCCACGACAGACCTGTTGCAGAAGAGACCCAAGTCCAATATTGAACTTTGAAACCAAATTAAAATGACATCTATGAGATTTTGAAAAGGCCCCGCGCAGCTCAAGGCACTGACAAACCCTGATTAAAAAGCCCAGCAGTCAGCAACCCACCACGAGTGCCGAACCCATCACAATGCCTGATTTGAACTTTTTTATTTTCTTATATTCTAACAAGGATCAGTGGTATCTGAAACTGCCGGCATAAATTGGCATAAATGATGGCGAGCTGAGAAATCCAAGATGGCGTCCAAGATGGCCGCCATAGCTGTAAATTCCAGCTTTTCGTAAAATATGAATATAAATACCACAAATCATCTTACAAACTTATTCTAATTTATTTTTCTGGTGTAGAAAGAAGATTTGTGCTAGAATATAGATCAAAGTTTTAGGTTTGACTTGAAAACCGGTGAAAAAAATGATATTTTATTGTTTTTGTGTCTAGTTTCAGAGGTGATACATAAAAGCAATTCTGATGTTTCAAAATTTAAACAGTGTTTACATATATATTGTTTTATTTTAACTAAGACACTTTTCTAAAATACATTTAACACTATTCTAAAATACATTTATGGTTGGATATGACTTTTTACCATCAATTTAGCCCCAGGATTACCCCACCCACTCTGTTTACCTGTAAAATTCATTCACATAAATGCTGACACACAAGGGATTTGTAGGCGTCTGCTTCATTTTAGACAATTAAGTAGAAGAGGACATTCACAATAATGCTTAGTTCTGTTTTCATATTGTCATGAATTATGCCCATATGTTTTTGACCCCTTTGAACCTCACTTTTATATAGAAAAACTAGGGTTTTCAGGGGTAAGCATTATTTTTCTAATTTATGCTTAATTACATAGTGTGATGGTGTTTGACAGCATCGCCACGTTGAGAGCGTTCTAACGAGTCCCCGCTATCTTTGTTTTGAAGAGAAATAAGAAAACTATCATTTTTATCTGAATTTGTTTTGTGTGTGTGTGGTGGGGGGGGGGGGGGGGGATGGGGTGACGATAGTAAAATCTTCCATTGGATTTGAATTATGCGTGTTTTCGTAATATTGTATTATGTATTTAGCCATTTGGAAACACCACCTCTTTATAATACTTTGTTCTTAAACCAAGCATACACCTCTTGGTCAAGTTAAACAGTGTTATATCCAAACAAAAAGGTAGAATAGCGTTTCACTAAAATAATTTCCTTTACATGTTTTTTTTTGTCATTTTTTCTATGCAAATAGTTAGGGGTTTGGACTTGGAACAGTGTTATATAAAAATGTGTTATAAAATGATTGTGCTGTACTAATAGGCCAAATGAGACTACAAACTTGTCATAGTCCTCGGTATAAACATGAGCTAGTATTGTTTTGTTTGTTTGATTTGAGGTTTAGCGTCCCCGTAAACACTGTAAAGGTCATTTTGGAGACGTTGCTTCCAATTTTGTGGGACTTTTACCCGACATTGAAACGAAATGCCATCTCAAGCCCTGTCGCCCAATGAAACCCATTAGGTTTAAAGAGTACATTGTTGTACTTTCTATGAGCAAATGCAGTCATCACTACACTGATCAGGCTATTTACAACCATATCAGTTAATAGCTGGGGGCTGCTTGTGTCTGTCTTATGACCTGTGGAATAAATAACCCAGTTTCAGGATCAACCATATGCCCTAGGTCTTTAGGGCTAGACAAATTAATCTTAGATTTTATAGCTCCCCATCAAATCATTAGCTGATATATACACCTGTACAAATGGAGCAAAAAAGCTATTAGTTGGTGGTAGATGACTAGGTCTAACTCTGGATTTTTGGAGCACCATTGTTGTCTAATGTGTTTGTCTGAACAGCAAACCTACAGAAAAATTGCTGCTGCCTTAACTGGCCCCGAGACATTTGACTCAATACCAAGATCTGAAATCTCTTGAAGCTTGAAGTCTGATTTAGGTATTCTTCTTCCTCTTACCTTCTTTATATTCTATGTAAAGAAGAGCAGGTATCACAACCTGTAAGGCAATACAGACAACATAATTGCCCTTTCATCTGGCTCTAGCTTCCTGAAAACATTGTGAACTGGAAAACATGGTGCAGTCAGCATGAATACACTTCCTGTCTGTCTTGAAGAATATGTTATCAACATTAAGCTGGCTTAAGTGAAGCAGAAGTAGAACGAAAACATGGGTCTCAGGACTGACCAGAACAGCTGTGTTATCTCCCAGAGAACCTGCAAACTGCAGGTGCAAAATCATTCTACTATCAGCTTCTTCATAGTTTTAATCGAGTTAATGCTGAGCAGCAACAACCTCACTGCATACTTTCATAGATTTGTTCTCAAAATAGAAGTAAAGCAATGATCAAGAATCGATACAATTAATTTACACCTCCCATCAATGACTCTAAAGGGAAAGAAACACAAACATGAAGTAACTAGAACTTAATGGAAACAACAACAGAGGAAAGCCAAAAGGATAGTTACTGTCCCACAAAATGGCAAACTGGCTATCCAGTTATATTATAGGAATCACCCACAATGAAATTATGAACAAGCCCTTATAAGATGGTTTTTATCACGACCCATTACTGCAAAGTATGCTATGACGACCCATTACTGCAAAGTATGCTATGCATAGTTGCATACCAATACACAGGCTTATAATAAGTCTATTAACAAGATGCTGGTTTTATTTCACAATGACAGTTTAAATTTTATTGGACCATTTTCCCTGACATTTGGACAATTTTGTTTGTTTGTTGTTTTATTTGAAGTTTAACGTACCCATCAACACTGTATAGGCCATTTTGGAAACGTTGCTTCCAATTTTGTGGGACTTTTACCCGACATGACATTTCAAGCCCTGATGCCCAATGAAACCAATACAGCTTATAAGCATGGATGGTCCGACTCGCACCGCTTTGCCTGGACAGGCTTAGATCCTCTAAGGGGTTTACCAATACTCATGTGCTGTCGGTTTCAGCTCTGCATGGAAGCATCATGCAGCCCATCTGTTTCTTCAAGCCCGATGGGCGGGGGCCGAAGACATTTGGACAATATAGCTACTGGAGATGAAGTTTCTCAAGAGATAGAGAAGTCTATTAAGTTGCCATAAAATGGGTCGCCATTTGAGTCATTCATGCAGGAAAGGCTCATACCCATAACTTGTTAGGCAGTCCAAAAAACAATCTTATGAGCCTTTGTCTGGGTCAAAACTCCTGACTATGAGTGATATCAGGTCAATGACATAGGTGTCTGGGGAAACCAGTCTGAGGAACTGACTGCCACCGGTGAAGAGATATATGCTTTCTATACATCAATTCATTCAAGGTCTTGTCTTTTAAAAATGCGCATGATCATGCGAGTTTGTTTACAGATGAAGAATGTATGATGTCTACCAATAAGTCGGATTTCCTTGAAAAACTAGAAAGACTTGCTGGTTGTATAGAATTTGACGGGATGTCTGTACTTAAAGTGTTGCAGCATTCATCATGTCTCAAACTGGCATATCAACAGATGGCTGCTATGTTTTGGTCTTACAGTCTTCTTACCATTATTTGGGTAGTTACCATTCACTTCGGTTTTGACAGGAATGAGGCAAACAGTCTCAAATCCCAGACCCAACAAAAGTGTGGAAAGAATGTTTCTTCACCCGCGCCTGTGTCTACAAGGAAAAAAAAATAGTAACTGGTGACTGATAGATGCTTTCAATCAGTAAAAGCAAGAACGAACTGGCAATACTTTATACCAGGTACCTTAACGAAAACTGCCATGAGCTTCTTAAGAAGAATGCTACTGTTGTTGGTGCAGGTTGACTTAAGAACAAGGCTCTGAAGTTTCCGCTGGTGTTGTTTCGGTTCAAGATATTTCAGATCTCTGAGGAACTGACTGCCACCGGTGAAGAGATATATGCTTTCTATACATCAATTCATTCAAGGTCTTGTTTTTTAAAAATGCGCATGATCATGCGAGTTTGTTTACAGATGAAGAATGTATGATGTCTACCAATAAGTCGGATTTCCTTGAAAAACTAGAAAGACTTGCTGGTTGTATAGAATTTGACGGGATGTCTGTACTTAAAGTGTTGCAGCATTCATCATGTCTCAAACTGGCATATCAACAGATGGCTGCTATGTTTTGGTCTTACAGTCTTCTTACCATTATTTGGGTAGTTACCATTCACTTCGGTTTTGACAGGAATGAGGCAAACAGTCTCAAATCCCAGACCCAACAAAAGTGTGGAAAGAATGTTTCTTCACCCGCGCCTGTGTCTACGAGGAAAAAAAATAGTAACTGGTGACTGACAGATGCTTTCAAGCAGTAAAAGCAAGAACGAACTGGCAATACTTTATACCAGGTACCTTAACGAAAACTGCCATGAGCTTCTTAAGAAGAATGCTACTGTTGTTGGTGCAGGTTGACTTAAGAACAAGGCTCTGAAGTTTCCGCTGGTGTTGTTTCGGTTCAAGATATTTCAGATCTTGGGACTGAGTCAAATGTCTCAGGGCTAATTAAAGCAGCAGCAATTTCTTTTTAGTGCACAGGATCTGGTGTGCATATCAGCTACCGATTTGATGGGGAGCTATAAAATCTAAGATTAATTTTCCTAGCCCAGTAGACCTAGGGTATACAGAGTAAACGGCTTAGAGATTCTAAGCATGCCCAGGAAAAGTGATGCAAGCTGGACCATCGGTTAATGCTCAGATCCCGAAAACAGTGTTATAAAGAGGTGGTGTATCCTAATGGCTGATCATGTAATATAGTATGAAAACAGAACTAAGCATTAGTTTCAATGCTCTCTTCTACTTGTTGTCTAAAATGAAATCCTCACCTGCAAATCCCTTGAGTGTGAGTATTTTGTGAATGAATTGTACTGGTAAACTGTGTGGGTGGGGTAATCCTGGGACTTAATTGATGGTAAAAAAGTCATAACAAACCATAAATTTACTTGGGAATAGTGTTAAATGTATTTTAGAATAGTGTCTTAGTTAAAATAAAACAATTATAGATAAATAAAAACTGATAAAAATTTTGAAACATCAGCATCGCCTTTATGTACCACCTATGAAACTAGACACAAAACGATGAAATGTCTTTTATTTCCCTGGTTTTCAAGTTACACCTAAGATGTTGATCAGTGTTCTAGCACAAATCGTCTTTCTATACCAGAAAAATAAATTAAAATAAGTTTGTAATATGATTTGTGGCAATATTATGTGAATGAATTTTACTGGTAAACTGAGTGGATGGGGTAATCCTGGGGCTAAATTGATGGTAAAAAAGTCATAACCAACCATAAATGTATTTTAGAATAGTGTTAAATGTATTTTAGAATAGTGTCTTAGTTAAAGTTGAACAATAGCTATGTAAAAACTGTTTAAATTTTGAAACATCAGAATTGCTTTTATGTATCACCTATGAAACTAGACACAAAAACAATAAAATATCATTTTTTTCACCGGTTTTCAAGTCAAACCTAAAACTTTGATCTATATTCTAGCACAAATCTTCTTTCTACACCAGAAAAATAAATTAAAATAAGTTTGTAAGATGATTTGTGGTATTTATATTCATATTTTACGAAAAACTGGAATTTACAGCTATGGCGGCCATCATGGACGCCATCTTGGATTTCTCAGCTCGCCATCATTTATGCCAATTTATGTCAGCAGTTTCAGATACTACGGATGCTAACGAACATTTTGGTATATGACATGTTTTGTTATACGGGGGGAAAGGGGGGGGGGTATGGGTTACTACCAGAAATAGTGGACTTTTTGGCCCATCGTCACCCTACCACTACTAGTTTTCAAACACAATAAATACATATTCCCGTATCACCCTCCTCATGTTTTACGATTTTCTCGCACCATCTTTCAAAACTACGGAACGAATGCGTATACGTCTCATTTGATCACGACATATATGTCATCATCACTGGCAGGAAATTTTATATTGAGATAAAGATTTATTTGTCAGAGGTGATGAGAAATATCCTCACTTATTAACTAGTTTCTGCATATTTGTTGTTAGATTAACTCAAGATGTATATTTATTATACGTATGTTTGAAAACTATAATTATACATGGCATTTATTGCATTTTGAGTTAAGAAAGACATTTTATAACTAAATAAAAGATATTAAGATATCCTTATATGTCATTTTCTCCAAATATGTATCATGACATGACATTATGTTTCCGGAGATTTTTTGAAAAAAAAATATCATATGTTTCCTATTTATATGTGGTCATTTTAGAAAGAAAAAATATTATCCTGGAACTCTAATAAAAAGTCAAGTAGAATCAGGCACTGTACTGAAGACAAGAACCATAACTCTGACTTTAGAATAGTGTCTTAGTTAAAATAAAACAATTACTCTGGTCGGGCTCATCGGAGTCTAACTGTTGGTTTTCTTTTGCTCCAGCATTTCAGTGGTTTCTTGCTGTCGAGTCCTCACCGTTGTCTCACCTCTGTGGTTCTTTGATTTCTGTGTTCACGGAGATGTTGCACTGATGAGTAAGGAGGCCTTCATGCGGACTGAACAAATTATTTGTCTAAATCGCGACGGAAGTAAGGGCGAGGATTGTGGCCACGTAAAATCGATTTAAGCCCCCCCAGTGGAAATCTTCCACTGACCGTTCCAAGGCGGCTCTTCTGTGGCGATTTATTTATGTTGTTGTTTGTTACTTACTGTGTGTATCACTTGTGTCTTTTAATTTTGGATGGCCATATGGCCATTTTGTGGGAAAGTAACTGTCCATATGGCCTTCCTTTGTTTAGGTTTCCATTATGGTCTGGTCGCTTGGTGTTTGTATTTCTTTCCCTTTGGTGTCTTTTATGGATGGAGTAAGTTAATTGTATCAATTTCTGATCTTTGTTTTACTTCTACTTTACTACTTTTGGTTTTAACAGAAATGCAAAGCGACGTGCAGAAGAAAAGAACCGTAGCTCTTACTTTACTACTTTCGAAAAAATGGCCATTTGAACAATGAAAACAGTGGTTTTAACAGAAATGCAAAACGATGTGTAGAAAACAAGGGCCATAAGTCTGGCTCATAACTACTTTTGAAATACGACCCTTGGAAAAACGAAAACAGTTGTTTTAGCTATTCCTTAGGTTACCTTTAAACGTCTGATGCATTTTCATGAAACTTTACAGAGCTGAAATACACTATATGATTACAGATACGCCCGGAAAGTGATTGTTCAAAACGCGTTAGGTAAACTAAATACGCGTTTCTGTGCGAGAGAATTCAAACCAATAAGAATACGACAGGTAAGTGACGATAGAGAGAACACGGTCAAATCAAAATTCTCTTTGCTCGTATATTTGACCCTTACTTTTTTATTTTTAAATTCGTCCATGCATTAATGGTGGTATTGGTCTCTCTTATCAGTAGTGATTTCTTCGGAAAAAAACGAACAC
This sequence comes from Lucinisca nassula, assembly GCA_963580285.1. Classification (NCBI taxonomy): domain Eukaryota; kingdom Metazoa; phylum Mollusca; class Bivalvia; order Lucinida; family Lucinidae; genus Lucinisca; species Lucinisca nassula. Next base: position 379,163 of record CAUZLF010000608.1, read on the forward strand.
ATAAAGACATAGTTTGGATTGCATAACACCCTAATGACTGGCAGTTTAGAGATAAAACACTCGGGGTATTCTGAGGAATGTCAGACAGGTAGGAGACCAAGAGAGAGTAATCATTTACCCTGAGTTTTTGTTTGACAGGTCACGTCCATTTACTTGTTTGTGGTTGCTCATCAGAACCGCCTTGTCATGGGTGTTTAAGATGTTTCTAACACATACCGAAAGCACACCTATATAATTATGACCCCGCTAAATCCCACTTTCATATTGTAACATCACAAAACACGCCTCTATTATTTTGACCTTATTTTTATTATTTTTGCTCTAAAATATAGATTGTGGGTACTCGTTAGAATCGCCTCGTGGAGGCGGTTCTAACGTGTACCCAAAATATATATTTTATGCAGAAATATGAAAAAATATCATAATTTCTATATTTTATATTGAAATAGTCGTTTTTTCGGCGGTAATGTTTACAATGGATTTGTGTTTTCGTTTTCGTAATGAAACTAGGGTTTAAGGGGTTGGGGTATGTATTATTCTTCTTATTTCTGCACAAAATATAGATTGTGGGTACTCGTTAGACCGCCAAGCCCAGTCGGCTCTAACGAGTACCCACAACCTATGTTTTGTGCAGAAATGTTAAATTTATCAATATTTCCGTCGGAAAATGTTCATTTTGGGAGGAGATTTGTATAGTCGTATTTTCGTAATCTCTGTTTGGAACAAATAAAAAATAATTAACAAATAAACAAACAAATAAAAGTTCATAGAGTTTGGCGCCGTATGGCAAACAGTGTAGACCCAGTTCAGACTCAAAAGAACTAGGCAACTGATCAGGGTCTACATTGTTTCCGAAAGCTTCAGACATTTCCAAAATAAATTTTGAAGAAAACACAAGCTCACACTCGTAAATTTTGAAATGGTCTTGTGCTATTAACAAGGTGGAAGATTCCATCTGGCGCCAATTGGCAAAACATGTAGACCTAGATCAAACACAACAGAACTAGGGCGTCTGATCAGGGCCCACATTGTTTCCAAAAGGTTCAGACACTTTCAAAATAAATTTTGCAGAAAACAAAACCTCGCACTCTTTAATTTTGAAATGGTCTTCTGCTTTGTCACCAAATGGCAAATAGTGCAGGTCCAGATCAGACCCAGCAGAAGTAGGCGTCCGATCAGGACTTACATTGTTTGCAATTTTGAAATGGACATGGTCTGTTTACAAGGTGGAAGATTCCTTTTGGCGCAAAATGATAAAAAGAAACAGGCCCAGATCAGACACAGCAGAAGTAGGCGTCTGATCAGGGCCTGGATTATATGCACAATGTTCAGGCATTTTCCAAATAAATTTCGAAGAAAACACAACCTGATTCTCCTAAATTTTAAAATGAACTAATGTTATGTATAAGGTGGAAGATTCCATTTGGTAAAAACTAAAATGGGTTAATTAAACAAAACAAAAGAAAATAACAAGAATAAATAATTTAAAAAATGGACCGCTTCTGTGAGTGACAGAACATGAATTATTGCGGTCATTTTGATGAAAAGACCTCGTCAATTTTGAAAAGGTCTGTTGCTATTTACAAGGAGGGAGATGCCATTTGGCGCAAGTTAACAAAGAGTGCAGACCAAGATCATACGCAACGGAACTAGGCGCCTGATCAGGACATACATTGTTTCAAAAAGGCTCCGACAAATTTTCAGAATAAACTTTGAAGAAAGTGGAAGATCCCATTTGGCGCCATATGGCAAAAATTTCAGATTCAGATCAGACATTGCAAAAGTAGGCGTTTGATTCCATCTGGCGCCAATTGGACAGGACCTTCTGTGTTTGCAAAATATTTCAGATTCCAAATTATACGTTTTGAAGAAAACACAACCTCATACGCTTTAATTTTGAAATGGACTTGCTATTTCGTTCTATCCTACTTGTGGAAGATTCCATTTGTCGCAAAATGGTGAAAAAATGCAGACCCAGATCAGTTGCAGCAGACGTAGGGGTCTGATCAAGACCTACATTATATGCAAAGGGTTCAGGCAATTTCCAAATATATTTCATAGAAAACACAACCTGATTCTCATAAGTTTGAAATGGATTCGCGACGGAAGTAAGGGCGAGGATTGTGGCCACGTAAAATCGATTTAGTGGAAATCTTCCACTGACCGTTCCAAGGCGGCTCTTCTGTGGCGATTTATTTATGTTGTTGTTTGTTACTTACTGTGTGTATCACTTGTGTCTTTTAATTTTGGATGGCCATATGGCCATTTTGTGGGAAAGTAACTGTCCATATGGCCTTCCTTTGTTTAGGTTTCCATTATGGTCTGGTCGCTTAATGTTTGTATTTCTTTCCCTTTGGTGTCTTTTATGGATGGAGTAAGTTAATTGTATCAATTCCTGATCTTTGTTTTACTTCTACTTTATATATAAGGTGGAAGATTCCATTTGGTAAAAAAATGATTATTTAAACAAAAATGCACATGAATTATTTATAATGAATCGCATGGAGAAAGCAGAGGTAGAAAGACAACTTGGCGATGCTAAGTTTTATGAAAAACTAGATGATAATCCACAAGAGCAATTTGGTAAGGATATAAATGAAGTGCTTAGTGACACAAAAGTATCAGAATCTACCCGTGAAAACCTTAGTCCATCTGGAAGTGAAAGAGTTCCTGTATTTTATATATTGCCTAAAATTCATAAGCAATTAGACTCAAATCTGGATATCCTGGTAGACCCATTGTCTCAGGCTGCGGTTCACTGACTAAAAATATCTCAGCATATATTGATGGTATACTGAAACCCCACATGGAATCTTTGCCTTCATATGTGAAAGATACATCCGACTTTACATGTGACTTTACATGTGATTGTAAAAACTCAAAGTATTGCTATCCTGCTGCTGGTCATGTAATTACTGGCAATTTGAAAATTATTCCTGATTCTAGGATAAGGAATATAATTTCTAAAGGACCGAAATATCGGTTTCCTTCTAAAATTGATTTCAGTAAATGTAGAGATGAAATCGCTGCTTCCTTGAATGAATTCGGTAATCGATGGTGTAAGCGAGAGTATGTTGAGTATAAAGCCCTAAAGGACTGGAAACTTAGCATTTTAAGACTAGTGAATAAACGCATTTCTTTCTATTCTCAAAATACTAACTTATTACCTCCTAAGCCCAAGACGTCGTTATGTCATCTTAAACTAGGTATTCAATAATTTCATAAGAAGTTTGTTTTGGCCCCTGCAGACAAGGCCGCTAACAACGTCGTCGTAGTTTGACGGCTCTACTATGTTAACACGCTTAAGCAGGAGCTTGGTGGTACTAAGGCCTATGAATATTCAGCCTTTGGCTGAAGAGAGAGCTATAGTAGATAAACATGTTTGTCTTTCAGCCACCAAGTTTGCTGTGTGTGTTAACGAAGGCCAAGACAAGCTTCCTACGCTATACTGGTTACCTAAACTTCATAAAAAAACCTTACAAAGCACGGTTTATTGCAAATTCTAGTTCTTGCACTACCACTGAACTTTCTAAATTATTAACTTCCTGTCTTACTGCTATTAAAACGCATGTAATTAAATATTGTGATAAAGTCTTTGAAAGATCAGGAAGAAATCTGTTTTGGTCTATAAAAAATTCGAATGAGGTTTTAAATAAATTGAAATCTAGACAGTTTCGTGCTTCTAGTCTGTCTACCTACGATTTTTCCACTCTTTACACTACACTTCCTCATAATCTTATAAAAGAAAAGCTTAATGATTTAATTGAATGGGCTTTTCACAGAGAAGATTCTCTCTATCTTGCATGTTATGTCAGAAATGCATTTTTCACTTCTAAAGAGCATAAGAATTATACACTTTGGTCATGTCAGAAAGTGTGTGATGCCCTCACCTTTCTACTTGACAATATTTATATTAGATTCGGTACTAAGTTATTTAGACAAATTGTGGGTATTCCGATGGGTACTAATTGCGCACCTCTTGTGGCTGATCTGTTCTTGTATTGTTATGAAAGAGACTTCATTTTGTCGCTTTCCATTGATAACCAATCTGAAATTATTGAAGCTTTTAGCTCTACTTCTAGATATTTAGATGATTTATTAAATATTGATAATACCTATTTTGATGGTTTGATCAGTCAGATTTACCCCCTAGAACTTCAGTTAAATAAAGCAAATTCTTCTGATACCGAGGCCCCGTTTTTGGATTTACATCTATCTATTGTAGATGGATTTGTTTCGTGCAAAATTTATGATAAACGCGATGACTTTGATTTTGAGATTGTAAATTTTCCTTTTTGGTGATGTTCCTCGTGCGCCATCCTATGGCGTTTATATTTCGCAATTAATTCGATTTGCTAGAGTGTGTAGTCATGTAACTGACTTCAACACTCGTAATAAATTATTAACGGCTAAACTTCTTAATCAGGGTTATCGGTACCATAAACTACGCAAAGCCTTTTCAAAATTTTATAGACGCCATTCTGATTTAATTTCTAAATTCAATATTGGACTTAAATCTCTTCTGCAACAAGGTCTATCGGAACCCGAATTTTATGGTGACTTAGTATATAAATTCAGAAAAATATATAACCGCAATGACTTCAGCACCCAATTTCTTAAAATCATTCTTCGATATAAAAAGATTGGGTACAACATGGATATTATACGACAGACTGCATGCATGGTAGTTAACCCAATCACGGTTGGCAACGTTGCTTCCCTCTTTAATTGCACGCCGGTGGGTCAGGCCTCAGATTCTATGACGGCTCCAACGTAAAGGCTTATTGAAAATTAAAGAGATAATGTTGGTTGGTGCCTGATGCTCTGTCTCTGGTCGGGCTCATCGGAGTCTAACTGTTGGTTTTCTTTTGCTCCAGCATTTCATTGGTTTCTTGCTGTCGAGTCCTCACCGTTGTCTCACCTCTGTGGTTCTTTGATTTCTGTGTTCACGGGGGTGTTGCGCTGGTGGGTTAGGAGGCCTTCGTGCGGACTGAACAAATTATTTGTCTAAGTCGCGACGGAAGTGGGGGCGAGGATTGTGGCCACGTAAAATCGATTTAGGCCCCCCGGTGGAAATCTTCCACTGACCGTTCCAGGGCGGCTCTTCTGTGGCGATTTGTTTATGTTGTTGTTTGTTACTTACTGTGTGTGTCGCTTGTGTCTTTTGGTTTTGGATGGCCGTGTGGCCGTTTTGTGGGAGGGTGGCTGTCCATGTGGCCTTCCTTTGTTTAGGTTTCCATTATGGTCTGGTCGCTTGGTGTTTGTGTTTCTTTCCCTTTGGTGTCTTTTATGGATGGAGTAAGTTAATTGTATCAATTCCTGATCTTTGTTTTACTTCTACTTTATTACCAAAATCCATAGCTTAAAGGCCATCCCGCAAAGTGTGTTTTTGGTAACTTTAGATGTTACATCGCTTTATAGCAATGTTCCTCATGATGATGGTATTAAAGCGTGTGATCTTTTCATGTCTGAAGGCGGGTATTCACAGGAGGCAAGATCAACCATTTCAAAACTTATCAATCTAGTGCTGACTAAAAACTATTTTCAGTTTGATGGCAAGAACTACCTTCAGGTTCTAGGTACTGCTATGGGTACTAAAATGGCACCCAGTTATGCCTCTTTATTTATGGGAAAACTGAAGATGGATTTTCTTGATTCCTGTGATCAAAAACCTTTGATCTGGTTAAGGTTCCTGGATGACATTTTTATGATTTGAAATTATAGTGAACAGGACTTGCATGATTTTATTTTCAAAATCAATCATTTTCATGATACTATTACAATGATTCTAACCAAGATGCTACATTCCTTGACGTGAATATTCACAAAAGTGAAACTGGTGAGCTTGAAACCAGTGTTTATGAAAAAGCACAAATTGTCATCAGTATATTGAATTTTCATCATGTCATCCGCTCTCTTGCAAACAGGGCATTCCATATAGTCAGGCAAAACGTTATAGGCGTATAACATCTGATAATGTCAGTTTTGAAAATGAGCTTGACCAGCTAAAGGAATATTTTCAGGAGAAAAGTTATCCAAATGATATCATTGAAGAGGCTGTCAAAAAGGTATCTTCAATTAGTATGGATGATGCACTTCAATCAACTTCCCGCACATATTGTCAGAAAATTGTTCCTTTTGTATGCACATACAACCCGTCTTTGCCTAACATTGGTAAAATTATCAATCAGTACTGGAATCTTCTAAAGTACTCCAAAAGCGAAAGTGTAAGACAGTTGTTTAACTATAAACCTATTGTTGCTTACAAAAGACCGTCAAATTTGCACGATATGTTGGTTCATTCTCAACTGAAAAAAAAAAACAGTAAGGTCTGGTGCTGTTTCAAAATGTAACAGACCCCGCTGTTTACATTGTGCAAGCATCACAGACTCTGGTTCATTCACAAGCACAACTTTGTCTTCATGTTTCAATTTAAAAGAAAACTTCACTTGTGCTTCCTCTGATATAATATACCTCATTACTTGCAAAAAAATGTAATTTACAGTATGTCGGCCAAACCCAGCAAAAATGTAGCCAGAGAATGAACAAACATAAATTTGATATAAAGCATTTTCCTGACACTCCTACTACAGTTTCAACAGTTTAATTTGCCTGGACATAGGATCCAGGATTTTTCCTTCATGCCTATTGATAAAGTTTCTGGAAATTGGAAAAGGCTTATGAAGGAAACTTCCTGGATGCACCGTCTTGGTACAATGACTCCTTTTGGGTTAAACTCTAAAATAATGTATTAGTCTTCATGAAGTTTTTACTGACCTTACCTGTGTTCGAAGTGCAACTGCATTCCTGTCAGTAATTTGCATCTTATAATGGTCCTTTATTTAGACTTTTTACGCCAACTGATGTGTTTCTATTTGACGTCGTCACCATTGCCGTCGTGTGACGTCGACGTCATTTCCTGTCTTCATGTTTATTACACTTGATAAGGGCCAATAATGGCCGAAACGTTGTGTTAATAAATAAATAAAAGCCAATTTGAAGTTGTTCTCTGGAAAAATTTCATGAATTATTAAGGAAATTTTGAAGAAAAGACAACCTCACTCTCTTAAATTTTGAAATGTGCTTGTGCTATTTACAAGGTGGAACATGCCATTTGACGCCAATAAGTAAAAAGTGCAGACCAAGATCATACGCAACAACATTATGCGCCTGATCAGGGCCTACATTGTTTCCAAACAGTTCAGACATTTTCAAAACAAATTTTTAAGAAAAAACAACCTCACACTCTTAAATTTTAAATTGGTCTTTACAAGGTGGAAGATCCCTTTTGCACAAATGGCAAAACATGCAGATCCAGATCAGACCTATCAAAAGTAGGCGTCTGATCAGGACCTACTTTGTTTGCAAAAGGTTCAGGCATTTTCCAAATTACACATTTTGAAGAATACACAACCTCTTACACTTTAATTTTAAAATAGACTTGTTCCGCTGACCGTTCTAAGGCGGTTCTTCTGTCGCGGCTTATTTTTGTTATGATTTGTATTTGGGTGTTTGTGTCGCTTATATTATTTTATTTTGGATAGCTTATTGGCCATTTTGTGGGAAAGTAACTGTCGTTTTGGCTTTCCGCGATTGATGTTTCCATTAGGGTCTGTTGCTTCATGTTTGTGGTACTTTCCCTTTGGTGTCTCTGATGTGAGCTGTGGGTTAATTGTATCGATTCCTGATCATTGACTCCACCTCTATTTTGTTCTATTAGCAAGGTGGAAGATTCTAACTGTCGCCAAATCGCAAAACAAATGCAGATCCAGATCAGACGTAGCAGAAGTAGGCGTCTGGTCAGGGCCCTCATTAGATGCAAAGGGTTCATGCATTTTGAAGAAAACACAACCTGATTCTCCTTAATTTTGAAATGGATTAATGCTATATATAAGGTAAAAAATGGGTTAATTCGAAAAATGGTCCGCTTCTGTGAGTGAATGAACATGAATTGTTTCGAAACATTAGAATAAGTGACGCTAATGAGGTGTTGTTTTAAACAGCTATCTTCATAGCCCCAAGTTGCACCTGTGTGTCATAAAACGTTTGGCCAATAAACATCCTGCATTTTGACAGTCAACTTCAATCACTATGCAGTACCTATATTTTAACTTTGCCCCCAGGCAAATGTAAATGGATAACTGACCAGGCATCCTTTCGGAAATAATCAGATATGTTGGGTTCAAACTTAAAAAAAAATCTGAAACAAGGAAAATTTGAAGAAATAAAAATAAGAAAATTAAAAGAACAATAAGAGCAAAATAGTTACGCAGTATTGATTGGTTGCTTTTGAAACGCGAAGCAGTCTGTGAATGTGCACTATCTGCGTTTTCGACACTCAGGTATGATTGGTTTATCGAAAATCGCGATTTATGCACAATATCGCGTTATTCATAAAAGCAACTGCAACTGAAATGCGTGAATCGCGAGTGCGAATCGACGTGATACAAATGCGAAACAAATGCGTGTGCGCTGTAAAGTTTCTCGCAAGCGGGAGTGTACATGTGGAAGACAAGAACCATAATACTTGGTTGCTTGGTTTTGTGGTCATGGCCTTCTGAATATTGAATACAGTGTTTTTTTTTTTTTTTTTGTTTGTTTGTTTTTCATTTACTCGTATACGCCCTGTAACTTGAAAACGAGTTCGAGATGTTTTCACGAAACTTTGCCGAAATGTAAAGCCTCATGAGACGATGTACAGAAAACAAGAATCATTAATCTGGTTTTACCACTTTTGACATGAGAATCCAAAATTACAGAACAGCATTGGGAAATGTACAAAAGGAACCATTTAAAAGTGCTCAAAGGACCATAACTCAAGAAATGAGGAAATATTAATTATAGTTCCTGAATTCTGCATCTCGTCTTAAGGGGCTTTAAAATCTGTAAAGGGTCATAAAATATACCACAAATACTTTCAAATTACATATGAGGCATAAGTAATAAACAAAACCACTACTTTCGATGTTAAATGGGCCATAACTCTAAAACGTAGTGAAATCAGAGTGTTCTTGTCTTTTGCACGACTACTTCGCCCTATGATGACCTTCTGTTCTGTAAAGAATGGTCAAAACATATATCAAACAAGTTTAAAGTTACATAGCAGACACAGGGAATAATACAAACCACTTTTTCAGTGTCCAAAGGGCCGTCACGCCAAAAGAAGTTAAACCAGAGTTATGGCCCATGTCTTCATCAAATTGCGTAATTTTGCTTAGCATTTCTGCAAAAGATTATGATTACTGAAACATAACAGCATAACTAAAAACCATCGTTTTCATTGTTCCAAGGGCCATAATTTAGAAAGTTGTAAGGTCACAGTTATGGTTCTTGTCTCTTGCACATCGCCTAATGACGCTTGAAATTCATTTAAAGTTTTAGGATAATAGGTTTTTCATTTTAAAATGACTGCTAATACATAGAAGACATAAGATAAATTCCAAAAGATCTTGAGAAATATAATGCCAGGTCAAAATATATTTTTTTGCACCCAAACAATTTTTAATTTAGCTATAATATGTTTTTCTTAATTTGAAATGCAATAAATGCTATGTTTAATTGTCTTTTCCATACATACTTACAATAAATATACATCTCGAGATCATCTAGCAACAAAAATGCAGAAACAAGTTAATAAGTGAAGATATTTCTCTTCGTTTCTGACAAATAAATCTTTATCTCAATATATAATTTCCTGGGTTGATGACATATATGTCGTGATCTAATGAGACGTATACGCGTCCGTACACTTCCGTAATAACCTTTATTTATCTTATTGACAATTTGAGTAATATCACTGTTATTCTGATTTGAAAGCATATATCCTCAAGACTAATCGTCTGAGGTTTCATCTCAGTTGTAAATCACAGAAGCACAGACGAAATGATTATTTTGATTGAACACGAGTTTCAGACAGTTTCTATTGATATATTTCTGATTCCTACTTTATCGTCTTGTTTAAACTAGTCCTATTTACATACTTTAAGACTAACTTACAAAGGGCATTTCAAAGCTCAATAAACATTGCAAATTCGCAGGAATTATGAAGTTATTTTATGTACTTAAATGCCTTACTGGACGCAAAGCTATTATGCTTTTACATATTCATATAACATCTGGTCGTTTATATGTACATTGACACACACTGTCAAAACTGATAACAGAACGTAGACTGTCCTTATTTGGACAAAACCATTGTTTGGAAAAGGGTTTTTGTCCAACACCGCACGAATTCCTCCAAGAAAATTTACAGTTCTGTTGCAATTCCTGTGCTATCTTTGACAAGAAAAAGTATAATTTGTTGTAGGTTCATGTTATACAGAGACGCTGCTAAACATATGGGTTGATTTCGCATCTCCAGAACAAGCATTTTCCAGATGAAAATTAGGGTTTTTTCTTTCTTATTTTAAGATAACCTTTGGGCTCTAAGGAGTACCCACAATCAATGTCCATCAGCAATAAAAATCTACCTAAACAGGTTTAACCCTATTATTTCCAATCTTAAACTAAGTTTACGTGGATTTTAATTTCACAGACTTTTAATGTAATGCCATTTCCACCCATCAAGTTTCAGATCAATCAAATTCAGGCTCTAGAGAAGATGTTAAAATGTGACAAGCTACTGACACACGGACCACAGATAGGTCATGTCATTACTTGGCGCTATATAATAACCTGGAGCTTTTAATAACTCGCAAAAAAAAAAACCATAATTGCAAGCAGCACGTTTATGGTTTAAACAACATGCAGCTTGGGGCATATCTCAAATCAAAGCACTGACAGTACTAGCAGTACGACTGTCTCTGGGCGTAGGCTTGGAGAGATGTCACAGGTCGGTGTAGCTCGCCCGTTTCTTGCCTTGTCTTCCCGTTTTTATATTAACATCTGTATGAAAGGTACGTTTATTTGATCTTATTCCAGATAATATGAAGTGTCTGAAGATTATCACACATCCGTCAATAAAACTTAATGCAATTCTGTGTTACGTGGACAGTCACAAGATTTTTTTGCGGCTGACCATCACATCATATGGTATGAAATTTCTTCATCAGCAATTTACGTATGCGATAAAAATTGTGCTTTCATATCCAAATTCATTAATGTGAGAAAGCGCTTAGCTTTCGATTGTTATGCCATCCACCTGGGATAATGATGCGCGTTCAGTTTTTATGTAAACCATGTCACAGTATAGGACCGGAAATAACCAGCGTTTGGGAATGTAAGTGACCTGCGATTCTGTACTGTGACGGTTTGTCACTTGCAGAATTAAATAAGGCTGACGCGGTATGTAAAGTATATGTTTATTTATCAATTTTGAAGGTTATGGTAAAACCTTCATATCTTACAAATTGTTAATTGTGTGTGGATTTTATAAGAAGAACGTAGGTTGGTTGTCAGGTTTCTTATGAGCTATGGGAATGCCTTAATCATCCAAACGTGCTAAAATACAAATGATTATGTCCCGAAACGATGGCCCTGTTCTACAATCCTCCGAATTGAAATGTTATTTTTCAAGCGGAAAATAAATACAAAATATATTTTTGTGAAAACACGCCATGGTTTTGTAACATACTCGATTCCAATCTTCCTAATCCAGCGTTTAAAATGTCGCTACTGGAATAAATAGTTGTACAGTCATTTGTATTGTCGTTGTACAGTGACATGCGATCTGGCAAAATTGGTTTTGTACAGTGACCTGAAAAGTCTACGATTAATTTGAAGAATTAAAAGGGAAGTTTGACAAAACTAAAAAACCCAAAAGATTCACCCATTTGACTTTGAAAGATATTAAAATTCAACATTTAGAAGACGAGTTCGGAATCTGTCTTCTCAAATGCTGGGACCAGTTGCAAATATTGAATTCTTTATTGCCGAGGTCCCTACTGGGAATCGTCTCTATGGTTAAGCATATTTAAAGGCTTTTTGAGGTCGTGCCCGTTTTCATAGTGCAACGTGCCCGTTTTCAAAGTGCAACGTATTCTAATAAGATTCAGTCCAGTTTAATTGCGCACCTGCGGTTGAACACTTTCGGTGCCCAAAATCACATCCTTATTGCAAATGGGAAATTGGAAATGACTGGGGTTTAGTAGCGTGATAATATAGGTTCATTTTTTCTTTCTTTTTAACAATTAATTTTGGGTTGTCTTTGCTATGAGTCGTATTGTTTTACTTTTATGTATTCTATAGTTTAAGGTGGGTTTGTTTGATTTGAAGTTTAACGTCACCGTCAACACTGTAAAGGTCATTTTGGAGACGTTGCTTCCAATTTTGTGGGACTTTTACCCGACATTGAGATGAAATGACATCTCAAGCCCTGTCGCCCAATGAAACCAATAGGGTTTATTACCATGGACGGCCGCCTCGCACCGCGGTTCCTGGACAGGCTTAGATCCTATAAGCGGTTTACCAGTACTAGTGTGCGGGCCGGATTCAGCTCTGCGTGGAAGCATCGTGCAGTCCATATATTTCTTCAAGCCCCTATGGGCGGGGCCGGTTTAAGGTGGGTGGGGAGTAATACATTTGCCTTTAGATTTTTTTATTTGCGGATATTTTGTAGCTTGAGTTCTCTGCTTTCTTTTGCCGGTATAAAAATATTGGCATGTCATGCTTTCTTTCTTGCTTTTTAGCCTTAAAGAGGGATACTGATTTCGAAATTACCAAATGTTTCTAGAATTATCCCACTCATTGACAAAGTATCGATAGCAAGTGTGCAAAACAATGTTTCCCAGTTTGTTTATAGAAAACGCACTGCATGATAATGTCATGTTTGCGCACTTAGCTAGGTAAGAAAACTCTTTCTGCGTTTTTTGTCAAAACTCTTTTCTGCGTTTTTTGCTATTTTGATTATGAAATTTTCGCTATATTTGATAAAAAACAATGCATTTGTAGTTTTTAGATTTTTCTTATTTTAACTTATATTATATAATAATAATAGGTATACGAAATAGGTATGAAATTTCTCCCTGTTACCATGAATCTGGTTGAAGTAATGCATAATATGTTACCCCATCCCCAACAAAAATGACATAAAGGCACTAAGATATTGGATTGTTAAAATCACAATAACAAGGATCATATCTTCAGTATTGCACAAACTTTTACTTCCTTAATGTGATATGAATCAAACTATTTCATTTGAAGTGAATCACACTTTCATTTATGAGCTTTATCGTGTAAGAAATGTATTTATTTTTTCTGGACAAAAAATGCATTTTCGGATATTGCCATATTTGCTACTTGTTCGTGTTTAAAGTATATATTGCCATTAACATTGTTACAGCTGGTCAGACAATGTTGAATACATGTTATTAATTGACCTTGGAAAGATTATTGGACATTTTTATCATACTTTGCTGCCTATTTATGAATACCCACCCCCTCATGAAATGGGAAGCAATTAGTCAAAAAAGCAATATGCTGATGCAAAAAAAATATATATCTAAATTTCTTTTTCCCCGTTTTAGTTCCTGCCAAAGTTAAAGTGAATGAAGAAAAAACAACTAGTAAAAGTTTGTCTTTGACAAGTTTGTGTATGCCATATTGACCTGAAATGTTGATTGATACCATTACCACACATCTCCCACCAGATATAGGAAAGGGAAAGAACCACGAACGTGAAATGATTAGGGCGTAATGGGAATTTAATTAGCGGAAAGCCAAAAAGACAGTTATTTCCCGAGAAACAGCCAATTGGCTATCCAAAACAAAAAAAAAAGATATAAGCGATGCACACATTCAAAGACTAACTATAATTAAAATAAACTTTAGAACTCTCAGTGGAAAGTATTTCGCTTGAAAGGTGTGGGGTTGCTTAAATCGATTCTACGCGGCCGCTATCCTCACCCTTGTCGTGGTTTAGACAAATAATTTGTGCAGTTCGTTTCCTGGAGTTTTTCAACCTGCAAGTGAGTGTTCGTGTTAAAGATGACAAACCAGTAACTAATGATGCAGGGGAGATGTCATTGAGAGAATATTCAAAGCAGAGAGCCCGGTTATAACACCACCAAAAGCTACTAAACGTTGGGTTTGACTGGGATACGGACCACATGTCTGAATAACCTTCAGTAGAGGGCCACCAATCCCAATCACTATTGATATGGTTAAGAAGGCTATCTCTCATATGAATGCTGGCAAAGCACCGGGCCCGTCGGGCATAGTGGTGGAGATGATAAGTACAGGTGGTTATGTGGGTGCCTCGATGATCCGTGGCCATGCAGCTGTAATCATCCATGATGGCAAGGTACCCTCTGACTCGGAGTAGAGTTTCATTGTCTATCTCGCCAAGAGCAATGGGGATGTATTTGACAGGGGCAATCGTGGTCTCAAGCTCACAGAACAGGCCACGAAAGTCCTGGAGACGATTGTGGATGGCCTCATTAGGCAGTTGGTGTCAATTGACGATTCCCATTTTGGCTTCGTCCATGAAGATGCACAACAGACGCAATATTTGTTGTAAGGCATCTGTAAGAGAAGTATCTGGCGGCCAACAAGAGAATCTACGTGGGTTTCGTAGACCTAGAGAAGGCATTTGGTCGAGTGTCTCGGGAAGTCATCTGGCAGACACTGAGACAACTTGGATTGGAGGAGTGAATTGATCGACTGGTCTAGTGGCTGTATGCTAAAGCGCGAAGCCGTGTCCGTGTTGAAGATGGTTACACTGAAGAGTTCGAAGTGAAGGTCGGTGTTCATCAAATAAAAATCAAAAAAAGAGTTCAAGTCTCTTTTCTCAGCCTAATGCCTTTCATCATTGTGCTTCAAGCCTTGTCATGCGAGTTCCGCTCTAGAGTCCCTTGTCATGATATGTGAATTACTCGAAGAATGTATCAGGAGGATCTTTACTTTGAAAGAAGCGATGGAGGAGAAAGGGTTGAGATTTAATGCTGGAAAAGACGAAAATCACGATCTGTAGTACCTCCTATAGACTTCAGGCGAGTTCACATGCGCTGTATATCGCAATGGAGTGGCAAGCAACAGTATCTTTTGCAATGTCTGCAAGTTCTGTGTGCACAAGAAATGCATTGGGTTCCAGCGCTTGACAGAGGACCCTGACTTACTCCTTTTAACCATTTTAGACACAGTAGCGTCCAGGGTACATCGACGTCGACGCTACGTCTCCACGCAGCGCCGACGCCGATGTTACGCTGCTCTCAAACGCAAATATAGTTTTTAAAGAAAAAACTTTTTATAAACGTTTGAGCACAGTAGCATCAAGGGTATCTCGACGTCGACACAACACTCAGTGGCCATAAATAAGTTCCCAAAACTGTTTGACGTCAATTTGATGTGTGTAAATCTGTGGCTTCATTTCCAAATCAAATAACTTAAAAAATAAAAGATCCAATGCACGTTATGTTTACTAGGTGGTATAATTTATTAATTACCAATGCTAAATACAGCAGTTGGTTATAGAAATTTTGCCATGCATGGCTCTTGTGTATTCTTCATTTAGAGTATCATGGTTTTAAAATGGCGTCAAAACTGCATTGGCTCACAAACTTCTTCTTATTCTAAATGATTAAGTTTTTCTCTTATAATCTCTATAATTTTGGCAACTATGATGTCGTTTTAGTATGATGGACAGGTGAGAAAGCAAATATGTTTACAGTTTCTCAGCTGAATTGATACATTATTAGAAGTGGGTGGGGGGGGGTATTTCTACCCCTGACAGAAAAACAGTTGCTATGTAAACATTAAGTAAGTAGGCTGCATAGTTTCTATCTCAATAACTGGCACACTCTCCAATGTTTGAAAAGAAGTGTCTTTCTTTGATATAGGAAATGTAGCTATCAACGGTGGATAAACGTCTAGATGAGTGATAGTCTTTATTGGGGTATCCGTAGAGTTTGACTCATTGTTTGGACACTGTTATGCCAAAAAAAGAAGACTTTTGTAAAAATATAGTCCAAAATGGTGTTTTTAATTAACAATATTTTTTACAAAACTGTACAACATATTTCATGTTGTTTTATGGAGCGCAAAGAGCGCACGGCTGTTCAAATAAGCCCACTTTTTCCAGGATCTCATTGCAGCTTCAATCTTCTAAAATATATTCAAGCAAACAGTTTTTGCTAAAAACTATGATTCAATATCTCTCAAATAAGATATATCACAAAGTCCATTTTCTGTCTGTTTCCTAAGTTGCTATCACCAAAAATGTTTGCTTTTCGTTGATTTTGACGAATTTATGTTCTATTCGAAAGCAGGTTAGATTTCCCATAATGTATTGTCTATAGGTAATAATATACACAATCAAACTGTTCTCCAGTATTTTGCCAACGTCTCTACCAATCTATATTTAAAAATATCAGAAATTGATAGTTTTATACTTCTTTTAGAACACCTACCCTGATGTTTTTTTTTTTTTAAGAAATGTGCTAATCTGTATGCTGTCTGGTGTTGCCATGGCAAATGATGGCATCATCATTGTACTAAGTGCTGATGTAAACATTACCCTAAAACGTGATATGGCCCAATTAGCATTTGAGTATGAAATGTAATTAGGTATTTCAGACCATTTTTTCCTTAATTTCTTGTCAGCCATTTTGGAAACTCATTTATGGCCACTGAGTGTACGTCTCTACATAGCGCCGACGCCGAAGTCTTTTATAGTCTCGAAACAAAACGAAAAACATAACAATTTCCTCACACCTCCAATGCAAGACACCGAATGTGCCAATTACATAATTTATGATACAACGCGCGACAATAATACAACGATATTTGTGTGACCAGAGAACACTCTCATCAGCCTGCGCATCTGTGCATACTAATCAGTTCTGCCTGCCCGTCCGTCTAGGCTGATCCACTTTTCTGATCGTATGAACCTCTCTGCAGTCGTAAAGCAATCAAAAGAGAGACTCCTTTGAATATATGTCTGATTTTTTGCAAAGCGGTGCGAGTCGGACCGACCATGCTAATAAACCCTATTGGTTTACTTTGGGCGGTTGGGCGTGAGATGGCATTTCATCTCAATGTCGGGTAGAAGTCCCACAAAATTGGAAGCAACGTCTCCAAAATGACCTGTGCAGTGTTGACGGGGAAGTTAAACCTCAAATCAAACAAAGCAAATCAGGTCAGAGAAATATAAGAAAAAAATACCATAATGGTCAGGGTATGCAAGAAAAAAATCACTTTTTATCTGTTTCGAATATAAAGATGACAGTTTAGATAGTGCCACGCGGAGCCTTTGTATGGACACACAGCCACTATCATATCAGAACTTTGTCAATGTATCGGCTCCCGTCCATCAGGGCTTGAAAAAAAAGATTGGGCTGCGTGATGCTTTCACGCAGAGCTGAAACCGACCGCACACGAGCACGAGTAGCCTAAACCGCTTAGATGGTTTAAACCTGCCCAGGAAAAGTGGTGAGAGTCCATGCATCGGCCCCCGCCCATCGGGGCTTAAATAAATAGATGGACTGATGCTTCCACGCAGAGCTAAAACCGACCCGCACACGAGTGCTGGTTAACCGCTTAGAGGATCAAAGCCTGCCCAAGCAAAGCGGTGCGAGTCCATGCTAACAAACCCGATTGGTTTCATTGGGCGGCAGGGCTTGAGATGTCATTTCATTTATATATATTCCTCGTTGCGATGACGCGTCCATTTCGACAGGGTAAAACCTGTACTATCTTTTTATCTTTGATTGGATATTTATAATTTTTTATAAAATTTAATTATTGACGATGCGTGCCTCAGTCTTTTAGATGAACCTCTGTTGGTTACTTATTTATCGCTTTTAGATATACCTTTTCATCTAACCAAAATTTACAGCTCACCAGAATGCTGGCTTTTCATTGGTTTAAATTAACTGACGTAGCTGTAAAATCGCGCTGAAAATTCACAGTTCGATTCGACAGTAGGGAAGAAACATCACAGTCATTTTTTGCTGTGTCGAAAATTAACATTATTTCGTCTTCATTAGTTAGGAGAAGACAGCGATCTTGTTCTGTGGTCGCCCTCAGTAACATTTTATTATTTATATATTTTGAAAGGCAGCATACTTTTATTGGTCAATTTTTTACTTACACTATGCCGTACGGTGAGAACGACAGAGAGCTACATTCAAGGCCTAGCATTAATTATTCTTCTCTTAGACTACACTCTAATGGTTTGGGACTTGGAGCAATATCTGAAGATTTTTCAGACCCAGATGGCCTAAATCAGGACGTGGAGCTGGATTACGGGCCGGACGAGAATTCTTATCAATTCGGCGATATCAAGGACGAGGTACCCTCAGGAAGTACAGGTGCGCAGCCCCTCTATTTTATCACAGGACCGCAGAAAACGGGAAATGTTAGCGCCAGCATGGAAATGGCCGAAGAAATGGACAAAATTGAACGTGAAATTGAACGTTCAGACGAAGAGGAAGCGTTACTTCGACAGTCACTGAAATTGCGGGATATGAAGAAAGCTCTAGAGGAGAAAAAGCAGAAAGTATCCAAATTGCGAGGTACGAATTTTTGTCTTGAAAAAAACAAGAAGAAATTTGACAAAACTGAGAAAAAACCAACCAAATTAGCTACTTCCAGTTCAAATAAAAAGTCAAGTGTATTCCTTGAACCAAAAGTTGGTATTCATTCCAAATTTAGCGGCATTGAAGAATCTCCCAGTGATGAAAACTTCAGGCAATGAACTAGATTTAAACAAATTGCGCAAAGATGATAAATTAAGAAAGTCTGTTCAAAAAGAATTAAAGTCGTTAGGATTGAAGTGTGAAGAGCTTTCATCTGACACCAATTCAACAGACTCATCATCTAATAGTAGTTCAGATTCTGATTCGTCAGGTGATGAATCCAAATGTTCTGCTACAAGTGATATGTTAAAAAAGAAACATAAATCCCAAAAGAACAAGAAAAAGTCCGGTATTAATTCAAAAGTATCTGACAACGTTAAATAACCTAAAAAGTGGCCACATGCTTACTTTCAATAAACATGAAATATGCTGATCTTGATTTTCGACTGTTTATTGTTGGAGAAAAAGAGTTGATTTCAATGGATGGTATTTCAAAAACTGAAAGAAATGGTAGGTTTAACTTATTAAAGAAATTCCTATATTATAACAGCACATACGATTTTAAAGGTCTAAAAGCATTTTATGTTGCTTGGTTAAGAGAAATCGAGCTTGGTAAGACCTGGGATGATAATCCCCAACAAATTGAAGCTGCCATCTTAACAAAGCACATAAGAACGCAACAGAAAAGCACATCATAAGCTAACAAAAACGAAACTTTTAAATCTACAACAGAAACAGTTTGGTTCTGTAATCTTTATCAGCACAATAAATGTCAACAAAAAAATAGTCACATTGCTGTATTTAAGGGTAAAGCTAGATTATGTCAGTGCATTTGTGCTTCATGCTGGTTAAAAGACAAGGTAAAATTATCACATCCTGAATCATCTTCCAGTTGCCCTCACACTACTCCCTGACCTTTTCAAAGATAAAACATTTAATTGAAATCAAAGGTGCAATTAGTGATATTTTTATCCCTCATTTTGTGACAAACAAAAACATTCTAACTCAGTTGATTTCCGACCTGAACCTATCAAAAACTGGTTATGTCGGCATTCTTCAAATTGTGATATCTGTTTAGTACCTAAAGATAATATTAAAACAGCCGATGTCAAGTTTTACTTAAATGCACACGAAAAAATTATCAGATCTTGCAAGTATAATTTTGAAGCCTGTAGAATTCCTGATAATTCAAGAATGAATATGAAATTTATCAGATCTTGGTAATGGGATTATAAACTAAGACAAAAAATTACGCGACTTTCTTCAATATAGCTTTCCGATTGGTGCCAATAATGCAAATTGTATTCTTTCAAATATTAACAAAACAGAATTGTGGAAATTTAGAAATCATAAAGGTGCTAAGAAGTATCCTGAAGAAATCAGGAAATATTTGCAAAAAGAGATCGAGAATAAAGCTATATTAGGACCTTTTAAATGTGAAGTAGAAGTAAAACAAAGATCAGGAGTCGATACAATTAACTCACTCTACCCACCAAAGACACCAAAGGGAAAGAAACACAAACATGAAGCGACCATACCATAAGTACTAGTGCTAATAGATTAGCCGATCATCTTTCAAGATATCATATAAGTGACTTTCACAAGCAGCAGTTTTACCTTTTAACCAGAAATTACAGTTTAATAGAATACAAAGTACATGAAAATTTATTTAATTTTATCAACAATTGGTAAAATTCATTTTATTTCAGACGAAAGAATGAATGATCTGAAGACAGACTTTAATAAGGGCGAGGGTTGTGGCCACGTAAAATCGATTTAAGCCCCCCATTGGAATTCTTTCCACTGACCGTTCCAAGTCGGTTCTTCTGTGGCGGTTTGTTTATGTTGTTGTTTGTTTCTTACTTTGAGTATCACTTGTGTCTTTTTATTTTGGATGGTCATATGGTCATTTTGTGGGAAAGTAACTGTCCTTATGGCCTTCCTTTGTTTGGGTTTCCATTATGGTCTGGTCGCTTAATGTTTGTGTTTCTTTCCCTTTGGTGTCTTTGATGGGTGGAGTAAGTTAATTGTATCGATTCCTGATCTTTGTTTTACTTCTACTCAAAGAATTCCAGACAGATGCATTTGCCGAGGGAACAAACAAAAACTTGAAAATTCAATGGGAATCATTTTTATTATTTTGTTTCTATTTCGAACTGAAATATCTTCAAGTTGACACTGAAACCTTAGCATTGCATGCGCAATTGCTAAGCCGATCATTTAATTCCACACAATCCATTAAAAATACTTGTCATTGGTAAAAACAACGCATTACTTGCTAGGATATACTACTACACACATTAATGATTTTCTGATAAATCTTAGTTTGAGAGGAATGGAAGGATTAAACCTCATTTAATAAAGCAAGCTAAAGCTATTACTCCAGAAATATTAATTTCTATGTATAGATTTGTCGATTATTTCAGTAATTTTGATAAAGTAATTTGTTGTCTTTTCTTATTTGCATTCTTTTTGTTTGCAAGAAAATCCAACTTGGTTCCAGATTCTAATAATTACCGAGAAAAAAGGTTTTTATCTCGTGAAGATGTCAGGCAAGTTGGTGGTGTTCTACTTGTTCATGTTTAATGGTAAAAAACAATTCAGTTCAGTGAACGAGTTTTGGAGATTCCACCAATTAAAATTCACGAGTCAGTTCTTTGTCCAATTAATGCATCCAAAGCATGTGCGAGGCAGTACTTGCCTCACCTTCAGATACCAAAAGGCAAATGTATAACTTATTACCAGTATCAAAATAAACTTAGGTACTTTATAAAGAAAATTGGGTTAGATCCGGCAGAATTTTCAACGCATTTCATGACACGTGGCAGAATATCAAATTCTTTTCGTTCGAAAGTCCCAATTCCACTTATAATTTCACATGGGGACTGGGAATCAGATTCTTATTATAAGTACCTATCATTTTCTCTGGAAGATACATTATTAGTCGCATCAAAAATGAGAAAATCTATTTTGTCTTCATCAACTAAACCATAACTAATATTGAAATAGTGATAGTAGATCACATTCAAGTGTATACATTTCTTGTTCTTAAATTTGTAACATAACAATAATAAAATAACTATAATCTGGAAATCTGTTGATTGCTCTTCTCCTATGATCCTTAACACATAATAGACGCTTGTTTGTGATAGGGACAAATAGAAAACGACAGCATTTAGGAATTACAATATCCCACATGGTACGATAATGACAATCTGTAGGTGACCATACATTTGCAAACAGTGATAGTAAGACGCCAGACCTTATAAACAATATTTTAATTATGTATTCATATTATTGATTGATGGCATCCAAATATTTACTGGTTTCTTTTACCTGAACAAGGGTAGTTTGACTGTAATTTTCTATGTACATGGGAAATTAGCTTATGTTTATCACGGGAAATACTGAAGCTATTATCAATGGCTATAATATATCTTCATGCATCATTAGCATAACAGAAATATTCAGCCTTTTTTCAGATACCTATTAGCTGTAGAAGGATATTAATTGTTCTATATTTCCATGCACTTGGAAATTTAACAATTTTATATCGGTTAAAGGGTTTGATGTCTTAGTTTAATTGTATAATTTCCATATCCATTTTATTATATATTCCTTAGTCTGTTATCTATATGTTTATCTAAGGTGTGTATCCAAATGAATAAGCTACTCAGTGTATTATGGGATGATCTCAAACATGAAAATGGCATGATAACTTAATTACTCAGTTCTCATGCCCCTTTTCAGATAACTATTACCTGCAGAAGGATAATATGAAATTAGGCACTGCCTAGTCACGGGCATGGTTAATGCTATGTCCATTTCAACAATCAATCAACACTATGGTCAGGGATTTTCAATTTAAAATTTATAAAAAATTCTCTCTACAAAATCATTTGTACAAAAATGAATAAAGTGGATAGTGATTGAACAACTCTCTGAAGCAATTAAACAGATTGGTTGATAACTCATGGGAATCTTAATCTCTATATTAAAGTTATAATTTAATGCTCGGCTTAAAGTTACTAAAATACTACCCCCCCCCCCCCCAACACACACTTTCAGCAATCAATTTTTTAAACATTAAAGGGCTATAACTCTGCTGAAAATGAATTGATGTAAACAACAACAACAACAACAAAAAAAAAAAAAAAACCTCTTGGTAGAGGTCTAGTAGACGAAGCTCCATACCAAATATCGAAGACCTTGGCCTTGTGGTTTCACAGAAGAAGATTTTTAAAGATTTTCCTATATAAGTCTCGGCCCCCCGCCCATATGGGCTTAAAGAAATATATGGGCTGCATGATGCTTCCACGCAGAGCTGAATCCGGCCCGCACACTAGTACTAGTAAACCGCTTAGAGGATCTAAGCCTGTCCATGAACCGCGGTCCATGCTAATAAACCCTATTGGTTTCATTGGGCGACAGGGCTTGAGATGTCATTTCATCTCAATGTCAGGTAAAAATCCCACAAAATTGGAAGCAATATCTCCAAAATGACCTTTACAGTGTTGACGGGGACGTTAAACCTCAAATCAAACAAATATAAGTCTATGTAAAACCAAAGGGTCTCGGGGCGGGTGCATTTTTTGGCCCCGGGGCTATAATTTGAACAATCTTGGTAGAGGCCCACTAGATGAAATTTCACACCAAATATTTATGGTTTCATAGAAGAAGATTTTTAAAGATTTCTCCAATATTAGTCTATGTAAAACCAAAGGGCCCCGAGGCGGGGGTATTTTGGTCTCAGGTCTAAAGTTTGAACAATCTTGGTAGAGGTCCACTAGATGAAGCTTCATATCAAAAGCCCAACAAGTTAATGAGAAAAAAACCACATGTTGATAGGCTCATTTTCAAGTTACAGTCAACCATGTTTGTTTACCTTCTAGAACGGAGTAAATAAAACCAACATTTTAAAGGAGGGGTGACCATATAAAATTAGCAAAAAATTCTTTGAGCTTGCAAATATATTTATAAAAAAATGCATCCTCAATTCCCCATCTTTTCTCTGTATCTGAATTGCAAATACTTTCTGGCATCATGAATGAGTTCAGATCATATGGACAGTAAATTTGTCTGTTAGCCAAGTCATCTACATCTACCAGTCATGTGCTGGGCTCTGCATCTGTCTCAATTTGTTTGTGTCACGGGAAGTTTGTGTCGGGATGTTTGTTGAATGGATTGGATTTAAGGTGGTTGTGGGCACATGATGATTGTCGATGTTGTAGCAACGTTATAACTTTTCCCGCTTTCTCGAGGGGGTTCGGGGTTTAAGAGACGACAACTAAGTTGGGTGGTTCCATGTTCTTCAGAGTTATCAGAACCTTCTCCCTCTCTCGACCTCGTTCATCTGAATAAATATTATATAAACATCCTTAGTAATAAGGAAACCTATATTAATGTGTCCGTCAGGTGGTCGTGAGACCTACCCTCGCCAGGGACAAAGAAAGACTGACTCCGAGGTCGAGAGATCGAAATGGCAAGATACGAATATTCATGAAATAATGACAATTATGATAATTTACAAATGTTCAACATGATAATGAAATAAAGTAAACGCATACCTGAATAAATATTATATAAACATCCTTAGTAATAAGGAAAACTATATTAATGTGTCCGTCAGGTGGTCGTGAGACCTACCCTCGCCAGGGACAAAGAAAGACTGACAAAGATTGAGGTAAGAATGTGCGCATGCGGTGTTAATCAGTGAAGTGAAAAGCGCACGAGACTTACATAAGGACACCGGAAATTGATATACGCTACTCAGGAATGCTTAATGCTTAATGAAAGATGAAATATATGAGTATATGATGTATGAAAAATAACTATGAATGGGGGAAATAACTGGAAACGACTAGAAAGTCCTAAGCGCAAGCGCTCCTCCAGTTTCCATAATTTCACTCTGTGACATTTGTCCATGAACAGATCCAGATCAAATAAGCTGCCTTAAGGGTACACAAGAGCATGTCAAAGCAACACTTCTTTAACTGACAATGTTTACAAATGGCATGCAACTAGTGTCTTTTATGGATGTATCCTGGTCCCAAGTCAGGCTCTAACTGCTCTCTTCTTCATCCAGATAAAAGAGTCTGTTGTACGAAAGGCTGTCAATTTTTGATTATTTGAAACAGATCATTAAAGATGTTATGGATACCCGTGGAATGCTATGTTGTGACTGTTCCACCAAGGATCCAAAACATTTCTTTTTAGCTCACCTGTCATGTAGTGACAAGGTGAGCTTTTGTGATCACTTTTCATCCGTCGTCCATGAGTGCGTCTGCTGAACGAAAGGCTATCAATCGAATTTGCCATCCATTATACTCATTTGCCACAGTTTTCGTTCATGATTAGACCAATATCTATTAAAAGACAAATCAGCTGATTGCGACAACAATGAAACAGTCCCAATTAAGCCATATCGTGCCAACATAAATTCATACTCAAGGTGAACCACTCAAAGCTTCTTTGGAAACTCCATCAGTACGGGTCAGAGGAAACGCCCTCCGCTGCATTCGTGCCTTCCTTGGTAACTGCTCGCAGACTGTGGTCCTTGATGGTGAGGAATCAGAATCTTTACACATGACTTCAGGTGTCCCACAGGGCTCTGTCGTGGGCCCGATTCTGTTCTTTTATACATCAATGACCTACCAGATGAGCTAACCTCAAAAGTACGTAAGGAGTGCCTTACCCCAGAATACTGTTTGTCTGCCAAATCTTGACTTGTTCAAGGATGCAGTTGGTAGACTACGGCATTCAAGGCCCTAGATCCAGAGGAAGTTGTTTTTAACCTGATTTTAACTTCACTTATGATCTATTTTAACCTATCATCTTTTATCCACTTCAATGTATTAGCTTCCTTTTCTCATTTTACATTAACTTTCTGTCTGATTATTGCTTGACGCGCGACCCTGGCTAGAATGTTCTTGCAGGCGTATTGCAGTATATAGAGATTGAGAGATAATCCAAATTTTATGGAAATCAATTGTTTCCTTCTCAAGATATAAGGCAAAACTGACGCACTGCAAAAAGCTGTACAACAATCTCCAACTAGAGGTTGTCAAAATCAAAATACATTCAAAATTTGTTATCAAATCATAAATTTGTTTACAAGATATTCATGAGAAATGATTGACGGAAGGTTTGGCCCATCCGAGTGTAACTGTTGGTTTTCTTTTTTCCAGCATTTCAGTTGTTTCTTGATGCCGAGTCCTCACCATTGTTTCATATTTATGTTTGTTTTATATATGTGTTCTCGGAGATGTTGCACTGATGAGTTAAGAGACCTTCATGCGGACTGAACAAATTATGTTGAAATCACGACGGAAGGGCGAGGATTGCGACCACATAAAATGGATTTAAGCCCCACCACCCCCCAGTAAAAATCTTTTCACTGACTGTTCCAATGGTGGTTCTTCTGCCACGGTTTATTTTTATAGGGGTTGTCTTTGAGAGTGTGTATCGTTTATATATTTTTGTTTTGGATAGCCAATTGACCATTTGTGGGAAAGCAACTGTCCTTTTGGCTTTCTGTTATTGATGTTTCCATTGGGGATTTTGGGGTCTAGTTGTTATTTCCATTTGGTGTCTTTAATTGGAGGTGTGGTTAATTGTATCAATACCTGATCATTGCCTTTGCATCTGTTTTAGAACGGAATCAAACTCCGTTTGCCTGAGTGATGAGCAGAAACCCTACCATGTCCCAAAGCAGCAGGGAGGATGAACAGACCAAATTATTTGGGCTGGGGTTGCCATTTTACCAATTAAACCTCCCACTCAATCTTGACAAATAGAAACTCACTTTTAGCCAAATTGAGCCTCCCAGCACATTTATAAAAAAAAAAACAATTTGCCAAATTAAACCTACAACGCCCACCCCAACTGGCTGCAACATACCAAAGGTACTCGGTGAGTGCGGGTAAAACCTAGAGCCCCAGAGGTTGCCCACAGACCCTCGCCGACCCGGGGCTCTGTCGGGTCCCATTACCATTTAGCAAATTAACAACCCCGGGTCGGCTGTTTACCGATTCGGTACTAGTACCCATTTCGTCCTAAAGACACCCAAATATTTGCTGTCGGTATAAAGAAGTAACCCATTTAGACTAGTGGTTGTAATGAATATACCGATTTTATCGTCGTATATTCCAAACCATGCGTAAGGGACACAACACTTGCAAGTGGTTGACTTTGGGCTCGATTGAGTTCTATGGTAAGAGTTGTTAGGGTGAGTATTGTAAAACCCACCTGATGCGTCTCCGGAAAGGTTCATGCACGCGTCCATGCGGGGTCTGTGGGGTTGGGGTTAAAAATAAACACCTACTTTGTTGGTCGCACGGGTATAGAAATGAATAGAGACGTGCAACTAGTGCGGTTGAAAAGTAATTTAAGCGTATGTCTGCTATCGATATTTCCATTTAGAGATATCTTGATATTCGATATACCCATTCAATATGGATGACCTAGCCCGAAACGATCAAAATTTAGCGACCTGGATGAACAGGTCCCTCCCCCTTTGGGATCTCCAGAAGACCAGATAGCCGAGATTCTCAACGACGCTAGAGATGAGTTTGAAATCGACGGAGCCTCCGCGGTTTTCTCCACATGGAGAACGGAAGAAGAAGACCCTCTTGACATTGGCGACATTGAGATTGTCGACGGTATGCATTCCAGAGCCGGTAGGCTGGCCATGGACGCTCGTGTGACATATGCTAGGGCTACCCAACTTCTTGCCGCCCTGCCAGAGGGTAAATTCATGTTGAAAATCAAGTTCTTGAGAGAGAGGGCTGGAGGCGAGTGGTTCCTTGAAGACAAATTCGACCCTATCCATATGGAAAGAAAGAAGGGACAGACCATCATTGAGATCTCACGGGACACAAAACCTGGCGTGTTAAACGGAATCGATAAAGTCTATTATCACAACGCCTATCCCGTAACCGCTGTCGTCTACGGCCTCTACCCCATCAGAGATCCGGATCCTGCTAACCTCGCCCCACTAAGAGATCGTGACCTCAACTGTGTGGCCCAGAGAGTGGTAGAGCATTTTGAAGGTGCTATGAGGGGTCAGAGTTTGACACCGACCCGCCGCCAGAAAATACAGGAATGGGAAGAGAGGATCCGTGAAACTGGAGCCTCGGTTGTAGATGTGTCTAACCTAGAAAAAAATTCTTAAGCGGGCAATCATCCTGAGGGATATTGCATGGGAGGACATCTTCAACAGTGGCAGATATCAATCGCGTGGAGCAGATATACAACTCATCTGCCACAACGACCACACTTGGTCCAAAGACCTCCACTTCCCCCTGAGTAGAGAGGTCCACATCTATGAGGGCGACGTCTGGCAGGCTATTCGGGAAGCAACCCGTGGGGAGCCGATTGCGGTCTGGCTCCTGGGTGGCCAAGACCGACAACTCTCAGTCGACCAGTTCGTGCTCCAGGACGGCCGCACCTACAGGACGCGGGAGGCCCAAGAGCGACAACAAGCAATCTGCGCCAAACTGCTGAAAGAACCTTCGGCGAAAATCACGCGGCCAGTATTGTGGCAAAGGAAAGGAACGGTTGGCAGCCAACCCCAGCCAACCTCCTTCCAGACGTCGAGAAGGCCTGTGTGGAGCAAGGTCATGGCGGCCTCTGGAACTCTATGAATTCTGACACGAGGGAAGTCGTCAGCATCGACATGAAGGCCTGCTATCCGGCTTCTCCAGGGCATGGGTGAAGCCAAACCCTATTTCGAGCGGTTCGGACACCAAACCCACCGGATGGTCCGTGTAGCCATCAATGGCGCTCTCCCCAAAGACATAGGTACAGGCTTTGCCGAGATTCAAGAATGGGAGTTTGATGCAACCTGCCATCCAGTCATCCCTGCCTGGTTCGGGAAGCATTTCTCCTCCGATGGTTGGACCCCGACACAGCTCCTTGCCTATCTCACAGAGTCTGGTTTGTTGAAGAGTCTCAAGGTTCGGGAAGCCATCATCTCCTTTAAGAAACAAACTGATATGTGGTTCCCAGAAGCCCGCAACCAAGGTTGTAGTGTCATCGGTAAATTCACCCAGGGCGCAAAAGCAGCTACTAACGGAGTTGGTGGCAAAATACTGACACGAAGGCTTGTGACCGACCAGGGGGAACTCGACTTCCTCGTGTGAGATATCCGCGAAAGCGGCACCTTGGTCGGAGCTCCCGAAAGATGCCCTCTCACGTACTACGACGGCTCCCAACCGCATTACACCCATCCAAGGGCGAGCATGCTGGCCTACGCCCACGTCAACCTCCTCTCCATGCTTTCGAGGTTTGAACCCCATGAGGTTGTCCGAGTGGCTACCGATTCTATCAATGTCCGGAAAGCGGCACTCTATTAACTAGAGGGAGTTGAGGCTTTCAAACCTCATGAAATCCATCCAAAAGGAAAATGTCGCATCTGTTACACCCGCCACGAGGAGGAGACACCGATGCCACCACGAGACGTGATTGCCCCAGCTCAGTGGCGTGACAAGGGTGAACATCTCTACATGCCATTATGGCACGCGGTCTACGCCCCCGACCCTGAATATATAGCAAACATCAAAGACCTGCCCGATTCGTCCGCGCCGCCCTATGTCGATCCCCTGACCCGACAACAGCTGAGTTACCTAAACGGTGGTGGAGGTAGCGGCAAGACCACGCGAGCGATCGAGCTCTTCCGCGGCAAGAACCCCCTCGTCTTCACCCCAACCCATCGCCTGGCCAAAGAGATGCGGGCCAGGGGCGTCCAGGCCCAGACCTATCACAGCTTCTTCTGATTGAATGGCCAGACAGACAGGACACCCGAAAGGATGGGACAGAAGTTCATTCCCCTGATGATAATCTTGGATGAGATTTGTACAGTGCCCTCGATGGTCGGGGCGTCCAGGTCATCTGCTGTTGCGACCAGGGGCAGCCGCCCCCCAATCGCCGGAGAAATGCCGCACGACTGGCTGCAGCGGAGAGCTGATTACTATGAAGAGGTCCTGGCCGACCACAGGGCAAAAGAACCGGCTCTGAAAGCTCTTAAAAGGGAGATCCGTCTCCAACCAGACCGAGTACAGTGTCGGGCTATGAGACAAGCGCTACCGGCCTGCCTTGGGTGGGACAGATTCATGGAAGCTTGGAAGCCGGGGGACTTGATTCTGACCTCGCGGCAGAAGGTTCGCGACCAGGCCCAGGCGCGACTGTTAGAGAGTCATGAGAAGCATTTCCCTGACCTCCCCGTATCACTGCTATATCGGCCCAAGGATACCCGGCGGCAAAACGCCATGGTCACCATCCCTGGGCCCTTGGTGGTGGATGGAGAGCGAGACCAGCAGGAGCTGGTTCTGAACGACGTTGTCGAGGTTTCCTTGCAAACCGCCCGAGAGGTCCTCGACGGCAGATGTGGGCAGGATTGGGCTCTTGGCTATGCCATCACAGGCCACTCAAGCCAAGGTCTCACCATCGCAGACCCCCAAAAAGTCTGGATTATCGATGACTTCCTGCAGTGGTCCAATCTCGCATATTTGGCAGTGTCAAGGGTGGAGTACATGCACCAACTCAAATGGGTAGTCTGTCCCCCAGAGGAGGGTTCTGAGGGACCACCCATACTCACAGAGCAGCAATATGCGGCGCATATACGTAAGGCTATTGCGAAGAAGCTTGTGGCCCACAAGCGACAGGACCAAGCCAAGGGGTTCCGGTTTAACTTGAAGGTTGGTCAAATCCTAGAAATCAAGGAGGCGCAAAACAATCACCTTACTGTGTGTGATATTGAGCTCCTATGGGTTTACCAACCAAAGGACACCCAGCAGTTCAGCGTTGTCCGGTTAGACAACTCCGTGGGCCACGTCCGCGACAACATCAGGCTGACCTGCCTCGAATGCAACCGAAGAAGTGGAGCGGCTGCGCTCAACGTTTGAGAACCCCATCAGGAGGAAACTGAGTATCGGGCAACACAACAAGGAGTTCCTCGCGCACAAAGCCCCGCTGAGGTCCATCCTGCAAGTAATACACCAGTCGCTCGCCGGCGCCCCCACCCCCCCCCCCTCCAAACTCGCCAGGCTGGTACAAATAGCGAACTCCGACACCGGAGGGGATTATTGTCTCCTCCAGACCAACAGGACGACCTGGAACTACAGAGGAGGGATTTTGTGCCACCGATCGCGCCCTTATAGCCTCAGAGGGCTTTTTACCGGTCAGTCGGGTGACCTCCCCATTCAAGGCTCCCACAACGGCAGGCAACCTTTTCACCCACTCTGTAGACCTCTGACCAGAAGTGAGTCGCATCTCCCCCAGCGGGAATCATTGGTATGAACTAGCCAACATCATCGATCATCCTTGATCTAATTCTCGGAGATAGACCCGCCGACTTTGTTGATGTGTTACCCGGTGTAACGGTCAGTTTCTTCCCCCGGCCCGGTTCTTCCCCGGGGAAGAATTGGGCCGGCCCATTTCTTCCCCGGGGGAAGAACTGGGCCGGCCCGTTTCTTCCCCGGGGGAAGAAACTGACTAGTCAGTTTCTTCCCCATCCGGTCAGTTTCTTCCCCACCTGAATTTTTTTCAGAACCATAGTCAGTGAATAATTTTCAGCTCACAATTTGTTATAAATGAGAAAAAAGACCATTCTGAATAAGTTCTGAGTCCTTTTAGCGTGAATGACAAAATTTGCTCTACGCTACACCATTCATGGAGATGCAATAAAGTATGCATCCCAATTCAAGCATCTTTGATGAATTTTCTTTGCTTTTTAAGACATAAATTAGTATTAACTAAACAGATATAATAAGCCAAAAACGTTTGGAACTCAAATCTAAATAGAATTTGGAGACTGGGGGTGGGGAAGAACTGGGCTGGCCCGTTTCTTCCCCACCCCAGATTTTTCTGATTGCAAAAAATTCTTGTGATAAATTTTCTTCACTTTTTAAGACAAAAATTGGTATAAACTAAAAAGATATAATAAGCAACAAATGTTTGGAGCTCAAATCTAATTAGAATTTGGAGACTGGGGGTGGGGAAGAACCAGGCCGGCCCGTTTCTTCCCCACCCCAGATTTTTCTGTTTACAAAAAATTCTTGTGATCAATTTTCTTCGCTTTGCAAGACAAAAATTTGTATAAACCAAAAAGATATAATAAGCAACAAACGTTTGGAGCTCAAATCTAAATAGAATTTGGAGACTGGGGGTGGGGAAGAACCAGGCCGGCCCGTTTCTTCCCAAACCCCAGATTTTTCTGTTTACAAAAAATTCTTGTGATCAATTTTCTTCGCTTTGTAAGACAAAAATTTGTATAAACCAAAAAGATATAATACGCAAAAAACGTTTGGAGCTCAAATCTAAATAGAATTTGGAGACTGGGGGTGGGGAAGAACCAGGCCGGCCCGTTTCTTCCCCACCCCAGATTTTTCTGTTTACAAAAAATTCTTGTGATCAATTTTCTTCGCTTTGTAAGACAAAAATTTGTATAAACCAAAAAGATATAATAAGCAACAAACGTTTGGAGCTCAAATCTAAATAGAATTTGGAGACTGGGGGTGGGGAAGAACTGGGCTGGCCCGTTTCTTCCCCACCCCAGATTTTTCTGATTGCAAATAATCCTTGTGATAAATTTTCTTCCCTTTTTAAGACATAAATTGGTATAAACAAAAAAATATAATAAGTAACAAATGTTTGGAGCTCAAATCTAAATAGAATTTGGAGACTGGGGGTGGGGAAGAACTGGGCCGGCCCAGTTCTTCCCCACCCCAGATTTTTCTGTTTACAAAAAATTCTTGTGATAAATTTTCTTCCCTTCTTTAGACAAAAGTTTGTATAAACTAAAAAGATATAATAAGCAACGAATGTTTGGAGCTCAAATCTAAATAGAATTAATTTGGAGACTGGGGGTCGGGAAGAACTGGGCTGGCCCATTTCTTCCCCACCCCAGATTTTTCTATTTACAAAAGATTCTTGTGATAATTTTTTTTTGCTTTTTAAGACATAAATTGGTATAAACTAAAAAGATATAATAAGCCACAAATGTTTGGCGCTCAAATTTAAATAGAATTTGGAGACTGGGGGTGGGGAAGAACTTGGCTGGCCCGTTTCTTCCCCACCACAGACAAGTTAAAGATCGTAACTGATTTTATTGTACATCACTACACAAGGGTTGGGGAAGAAACGGGTTGCCCCAGTTCTTCCCTGCCTCAGACACCTTCAACGTCATAATTGACTTAACAGTACAACACTTACCAAGAGTGGGGAAAAAACAGGCGGCCCAGTCCTTCCCCACCCAAGACATCTTCAGCAATATAACTGAAATAACTGTACAACACTACCCAAGGGTGTGGGAAGAAATGGGCCAACCAAGTTCTTCCCCACCCCAGACATCTTCAGTGATAAAACTGACATAACTGTACAACACTACCCAGGGGTGGGGAAGAAATGGGTGTGTCCAGTTCTTCCCCACCCCGACACCTTCAATGTCATAATTGACTTAACAGTACAATACTTACCAAGGGTGGGAAAGAAACGGACTGGCCAAGTTCTTCCCCACCCAAGACATCTTCAGCAATATAACTGACGTAACTGTACAACACTACCCAAGGGTGGGGAAGAAACAGGCCGGCCCAGTTCTTTCCCACCCCCCGAGTCTCCGAATTCTATTGAAATTTAAGTGCCAAACATTTGTTGCTTATTAAATCTGTTTAGTTAATACCAATTTATGTCTTTAAAAGTGAAGAAAATTTATCACAAGAATTTTTAGTAAACAGAAACATCTGGGGTTGAGAAGAAACGGGCCGGCCCATTTCTTCCCCACCCCCAGTCTCCAATTTCTATTAAGATTTGAGCTCCAAACATTTGTTGCTTATTATATCTGTTTAGTTTATACTAATTTAGGTCTTAAAAAGCAAAGGAAATTTATCACCAGAATTATTAGTTAGCAGAAACATCTGGGGTGGGGAAGAACTGGGCCGGCCCATTTCTTCCCCACCCCCAGTCTCCAAATTCTCATGATAATAAAGTTCCAAACATTTTTTTGCTTATTATATCTTTTTAATTTATACCAATTTTTGCCCTAAAAAGCAAAGGAAAGTTATCACAAGAATTATTGGTAAACAGAAACATCTGGGGTGGGGAAGAACTGGGCCGACCCAGTTCTCCCCCCCCCCCCACCAGTCTCTGAATTCTACTGAAATTTAAGGGCCAAACATTTGTTGCTTATTATAGCTCTGTAGTTAATACCAATTTATGTCTTTAAAAGTGAAGAACATTTATCACAAGAATTTTTAGTAAACAGAAAAATCTGGGGTGGGGAAGAAATGGGCCGGCCCAGTTCTTCCCCACCCCCACTTTCCAAATTATATTTAGATTGGAGCACTAAAGGGTTGTTGCTTATTATATCTGTTTAGTTAATACCAATTAATGTCATAAAAAGCTAAGAAAATTAATCATAGATACTGGAATTGCGATGAAAATTTCCATGGATCTCCATATATTGTATGGCATAGAGAAAATTTTGCCATTCAAGCTGTTAAGACTCAAAACTAATTCAGAATGGTTTCTTTTTGAATTTTTAACAATTTGTGAGGCATAAATTACAAGTTCTCTATGGTTCTAAAAAAATTTCAGGTGGGGAAGAAACTGACTGGGTGGGGAAGAAACTGACTAGTCAGTTTCTTCCCCGGGGAAGAACTGGGCCGGCCCAGTTCTTCCCCGGGGAAGAAACTGACTGGGGGGAAGAACCGGCCTGTTACACCGGATTCAAGCTCAAGTGGAGTCAAGCAAATTCTAATAAAGAAGTTGGCGCCCATCCTAGTCATAATGGTCGACGATAAGGGAAGTAAGTTCCTTTCCAAGTACCCAGACGTCTTCGCCGATTATCAAAACCCTCCGCTTACCGACTTTCACCACCCGAAAGACGACCGGAAAGACCGCGGGGTTGCCTTGGTCAACCTAGCGATAGCCGCGGCCGGCCTGGTCAACGATAAGGGAAGTCACTTCAACTCTAAGGTCCCGCACGTCTACGACGATTATCAAAACCCTCCGCTTACCGGGGACGTCACTAAGGCAAACAAGGCCTGGGACACCTGGGACACCTGGCAGCACGCCCCCTTCAGCTGGTGGCAGTGCCAGCTGAACTTTGCGGTTTGGTGCGCAACCGCCGGATGTGGTGTTTCATTCCAGGACCATCTCCAAGCGGAGGAGCCCCTTCTTGCAAGCCTGTATTGCTTTCATGTCTATTATACGACGAAGCGTCTGCTTGAGGAGCTAAAAGTCGCCCTCCCTGGGGACAAGTCCTATTTATGGTACGATAATCAATATGACTACAGGGCCTACAAGCGGCTTTGCGAGGAGTTCGCCGTTTCGCCTTCTACAGATTGGAGGCAAAAGCTGGACCACGGGTGTCAAGGCCTCGAATCTTTTAGTACATTCATGACCCCTTCGGGGAAATACCTCAGTGATCACAGCTCCGATGGCCCCTTCTTTCACCCGAAGGATGCCATACGCCATAATGCGGATATTTCAAATGCGTGGACGATGTTCATTCTCGATAAATCAGATGGCTTCACGCAAGCGGGTGTCTCGCGCCTCAACGACTCGATTCGGACTTATGTTTTGGCAATCCTGGGAGCGTAAGCTCAAACCCGTTCCAACATTTTCAAAGTCGGGACGGGGTTCGACGCCCAAAAGCAGTTTACGGCGAATCTCGAAGACGCCATCGCCTCTACCGTCGACATCCCCAGCAGCAGCGATCGCTATCAAAAGACGTTGCAATATGCATCCATACCACTGGATTACGTCTGCGGGAGAGCGCTCTACTTGATGCCGAGCGACATGGCACTCCATCCAGGCAATGTCCAAGGTTATAATAACCAAATCCAAATAGCGGGGTCAGACGCCGTCATCGGCCACTACCCAGGAATAAACAAGGCAGCACTAATCAATCCTGCCTCTAAAGTCGATAGGACATTCCAGGGGAAAACTGCCTCACCAGCCGGGACCGATCCGCGAAAACTCGCAGGGCCACCGTCCGAAGGGTCGCCTACGTCTGCCGCGGTTGCTCCGCCAGCACACTTGAAATCCGGTCTCGACCATGAAGAAGAAAAAACAGCTCTCATAGTCGCAGGGATTGTACTCGGCCTAGTGGCGCTTTGGTTGACTGAGCGGTCGTTATAACCAGTCGGGTGCAGCCACGAGAAGAAGGGTCTCCACGCCGGTGACCAAGGCCCACAAATTATCTGCTAGCCATGGAGCGGCCTTCCCTAGCGTGCTCAAGAGCCAAGAGACGATGGACCCGATGATTCCGGGCAGGGCAGCCGCGGCCTTGCCGGCCAAATTGGCCAGGGCACGCCCGAGGGACTGTAGGTGCTTTTTTACCCACTCCTTGGCCCCGCCCTTGCCGGGTGGCCTTGGAGCCGGTACACACCCCCCCCCCCGCCGCCGGTTAGCGCAAGCACTAGGGTCGAGATTGCCATCCCAACCGCTGTTAGGATGCTCACGATGGTAATTCTCTGCTGGCGGAAGAGTGTGTGAATGCCCTTAGCCAGCGTTTTGTCTTCATGAAGGAGCCGCCTGAACGTCTCACGGATTCGGGAGATCTGGGACCGGAGAGCTTCTCTGTTCGCTGAAAGGGCTTCGAGCCTCGGTTGTCTTTCGATTTCGATGTCCGAAAGCTCACCCTCCAGTTTTCTCATTCGGTCTTGAATCCGCTGCTGCATCTCGGGGTCGTCCGTTTCCGTCATTTTACGCCGCTCCTTTGCCAAGTGTTTTTCAACTTGGGATTTTTCCTCGTCGACCTTTGACAGTTTCGCCAGGTTGTTCGCCAACTCATCTCGGGTTCGAGTCACAGCCTTTTCAAGCCCAGCGAGCTCTCTTTTGGCCTGCCTGACCCACGCCGTGGCGATAGGTTGATCATTTATTGTCTTCAATGCGGTCTCGACATCTCCTGTTGTTTGAATTACGTCGTGGGCTACGCCGGGGAGCTCTGCCATCTCGACGGACTCGATGTTTATTGGGAGGGTTTCCTCTGCTTTTTGGAGTTTATCCATAGCCTCTTTGTTGAGACGCGATATATCCTATTTACAGTCAGCGAGCCCCAGTGATTGCCGAATTACATTTACAACCCCTGTTCCATATCTCGAGGCCAATGTGGATAGAGCCAGAAACGGGAATTGTCCCCTCGTCGCCGTGATAGAGTTTTTTTATCGCCTGGGGTCCAGTAGAGTGTTTTTCCGTCGTCATCAATCTCAAACTGGCTATAGTCGATCCTGCTATCGGGGCGCAACCCATAGGTATGGTTCACTTCTTTGTAGAAAGCGTCAACCAGGCGCTTCTTCTGAGCCTCAAGCTCTGCCCGTTTCAACTCGCCCTGCAGATTCTGCAAATTGTCCCCGGACGTGTTTAGATCTTGCTGGACGGGCAGCGGTGGCTCCATAGGGGGGTCGGGGAGGTCGAAATCATAATCATCGTCTATTCCAGGCCCGCCTGGGTCGAACATTGGGTTTTCAAAGTCAGCCATATTTGAATTTGTGAAATACAAACATACATTTGAAGGTTGTCGCTAAAAACGTCGAGTGTCAACACTATGTCGTCAAGCAAGTATCGACGAAAGCTTGACCCCTACCGGTGCCTTCGCGAACCCCTTGGGGTGAAAGGGATGAGGCAATCGGTGACGATAACTAATAACCCCAGCACGATCAGCCCGAACCAGCAGCTTCTGGTTCGATTTCCCAACCTCGGCCAACATGATGTCATCGTCCCCGGGACCGCGAGGTTGGCCTTCACGATCACGCTGCACAGCGAAGCTGCCAATCGAACATTTGTTTCAGAACCTAGGCCGCGCCCTCGTGAAAAAGACCGTCATTAAAATTTCGGGGAATGAGGTCCTCAGCATCGACGACAGTGATGTGTACCACTGCTACTGCGATCTCCGGAGGACGGTTTCAGATAGGAAAAATGGCCAGTACCAAGGCATTGATACGTCAAAAAACCAAACTACGACGAGAATCCGCCTCAATGCTGGGAACAAAGACGAGTCCGTTCTAGCGGACAAAGCCGTCGCCGATGTTTTCGGCAATCGCTTCTACATCCCACTGGACTTCGAGCTGCTCGAGAGCCACATGCCCTTCTACCAGAGTGCGCTGGGCGACCGGCTCGAGTATGAGCTCACGTTCAACGACTACAACCGTGTGATCTACGCCGCAGACAGAGGTGCATCTTTCGACATTGGAAATATCTGTCTTGAGTATGACATGGTCACCATGCGAGAGCTGGCCCAAATGATCAACAACCAATACAGAAGCCGCATTTCGATCCTGTATGACCGGATACTGCGGCACCGCAAAATCAGCAAAGACAAGAGCGACACCCTCTGGAATATTAATCTCAACGTGCCCGCCCGCAGCATGAAGGGCATCCTGATGCTCTTTGAAGATGCAGTCGCACAAGGGCCCTTCGCTCGCAACACTGATGCCTTCTATAATCCGAAAATCACCAAGGTCGAGGTCACCATCGAGGGGATCCCCAATCAGCTCTTCAGCCAAGGGATGCGCGCTTACCAGATGTTCGAGGAAGCGAGGAAACTCTTCGCGGTCTGCAACAAGCTACAAGCTGAAGTGGCAACGGTCGAAAAAGACCTGGCCCTAGCCGACGCCAGCCTTGCAGAATACTTTACCAGCAAGTACGCGCTGTGGCTTGACCTCAGTACAAGTGACGACGACGGCTCCGGTAGGCGGATAGAGAATGCCTGCGAAGGTGTGACCATCCAGATAACGAAAAGAGCCGAGGCGGCTGGCGCATTGAACATCTACCTCTACGCCATCATGGATGCACAGCTTAACATCGAAGATGGCCGGTTCGTCTCAACGGTTTATTCATCTTCATTCTGAAGATAGGTCAAAAGAGTTCCTACCGCGCACGGCCCATACGGCGACAATCAGCGGGCAGACGGGATGCGGAAAAACCGTTTTCATCCTCGATCTGCTCGAAGGCCCCTACCGGGAGTTCTTTCGGCACATCGTGGTCCTCTGCCCCACCATAAAGTATAATAAAACATACCAGCGCCACTGGATCTGGACCGACCCTGAGGTCTACGTTCTAGACCCCGGCGAGCGTCTTCACGATTACCTGCGTGCGTTTTACCAGGTATTTATGAGCGAACCTACCTTATATAACATCGATGACTGCTCGGCCATGAAGGCTTTGACGAAAAAGAAAGACATGCTCTGAGAGCTAGCGTTCTCGGGCCGCCACGCCGACCAGAGCGTGTTGGTCTTCACCCAAAAGTACAACTCCGTCCTGAAGGACTTGCGCGAGCAGACGCGCTGGATCTGTTTGTTTCACTGCAAGGATCGTGATTCATTCGAAGACTGCTTGCGCGAGAATGATGTGATCTCCACACGAGAACAGCGGGCGTCGGTGAGGCAGCAGTTAGCCGAGACAAAGCATGCTAAGCTTTTATTAAAGACAGACCAACCAACTGCTTTTATGCTGTAAAGTAATGTACGAAGTAACTGAAGGAGTGCTAATCACAGTGCTTGGTGCGCAGCTGGTACTGCTGTTCTTTATTGCTAGGCAATATGTTTACATTACTCGCTTCTGCCAGCGCTTTCGACACTATATTAGTCTGGTCCGCCAATTCGCAATAGCTATGGACTGTGACGAACTGATCGATGAGCTGATAGGAACGACAGCGCAAAGGCAGAACGCTGAAGCTCCATCCGCGGAAGGAACGGCAGCGACGTCAGACGGCCATGAGGAGCCGCTCCTCGAGGACCGGGTGCAAAAATACCGTGAAAGGCTCGCCGCATTGGTAGTGGGAGGCCAAGCCAAACAGTATGGACTAGTGGTCAATGGGAAGGTCCTCACCGCTGATCAGATCGACGCTCTTGACAATAGCGAAATCGAAAAGCCTTACCCCCGCTATGAAACACGGCTTGGGGCTGCGATGACGAAGACGCTGGGGTCTACAGCGCTCCAGTTTTATGCGGGGCTGGCATCTATGTTTCTCCCTATAGAAAACCAACCGGGTCTTATTGCTGACCTCAAGGGCGACCCGTTTGTCGGACACGCACTTAGCAGTGCTACCTGCGAGCTCTACAATCGCTATGGCATGTACTTGGCGCCGCTAACTGCTGCGCTTACTACAGTGAAGCACTGTCGATTTGGACATCTCGATGCCCTATTACCATCTATGACATAAACGATGTCGGAGAAAGTGCAGATAGTACAGCAACAGGAGAACCGAGAGCCAGCACAGAGTCCGGCAGACAGAGTCACGACCCCAAAGCCGTCGAGAAGCAACGCGGTTAAGGATCCAAAAAAGTGGCGGCCGGTCGTGCTGGCGCTGTCGCTAGAAAGGCCAAACAGGAAAGGCTGCTCGAACAGCTTCGGACGGCTAAAGACTCATTTCATCCACCAGCTGACGACGACACGTCTGTCAGTACTCCTCCAAAGGAAGCGGTCTCAAAGGAACCGTCACGCAGTGGTACAGCTCAAAACCATGGATTAACCGACTGGACCCCATGGATCATTGGGGTTTGTCTTACGGGTGGTGTACTCATGTTTCTTCTGCGCTTGCGCGCCACACAAACGCCACAAGTGGCAACCCCCGTTGACTCATCGACAGCGTCGATGCCCAAGCGGCTTGTTGTTTCGCAGCAACCACAATTAAAGACAAGCCCAGACCCATTTTATATGGAGTGAAGCGTAGCAATAATGACAACCCCGGCAGCTGATGGTAAAATGCTTGTCAACGCGCTCTACCATAGCGCAGTCGTCTGTGGCATCGCTGTGGGATACGCCCGGCTTGGCAAGATGGCGATTGGGGGTAGCCCCCCCCCAAAAAAACTAGACTTTTTCGACACTATATGACCATAGTTGACGTCGCTCTCGCCATGGCAACCAAAGACATGCTAATTTAACAGGGAATGATACCTGCTGATATCATGAAGTAATGGAAAGTATTGCTATGCTCGTCGGCGGTGCCCTCGTGAAAGCTCTGGCTTTCTCGGGATCGAACTTCTTGTTCACCGTGTTGAAGAGCTCTGGCGTAGACGAAGAGCGCAAACGTCACGATAAAGTGGTTGAACAATTACAGGCCGCACAAGCGCAGTGGTCTAGGAAACGGGCCGAGCGGATTGATTTTATCATAGAAGAACTACGTCGTCAAGGACATGCTATTCGAACGTTCAGAGACGTCGACGATGCGATGCGATTGTATGCGCAGGTTACCGGGAAGAACCTTGACGCGCTGGGGCCCGAGCCCCAACTAACCGACTTTTACCACCCGAGTGATGACCAGAAAGACCGCGAGATTGCCTTCGTCACATTGGGAATGGTAGGGACTGGCTTAGTCGCATACAAACTCGCCTAAAAATTTAGCAGACCAACTCTCTAAGAAGTGGGGTTTTAATCTCCCGAGATTCTGACTCGTTCGCCTGATCCGTCAGCTGGCCCGGCGACTCGCAGAAATTGAGTCTGGGAGGGGTTTGAGGCACACCAGCTCGGTCCTCCGGGAGTTGACCAGAACCGAGAGGTATTCGCGTATCGCCTGGGGCGCTTCAAAAT
Source organism: Lucinisca nassula (assembly GCA_963580285.1). Lineage (NCBI taxonomy): Eukaryota > Metazoa > Mollusca > Bivalvia > Lucinida > Lucinidae > Lucinisca > Lucinisca nassula. The sequence goes on from CAUZLF010000608.1 coordinate 420,205, forward strand.
CCCGGGCCCTCAGGATGTTGACTTTTCCACTGTAAAAGATGTTGACCCGGGCCTTTTTCGTTTTGGCTCCCCCGTCGGGGCACACGAACTTGAACGAAATGTTCTGGCTGTCCTTGGGAGGGGGGGGGGTTGATTTCGCATATCGGGTACGGTCCATCCCCATCCATTTTGGCGCGCCCCAAGTGTTCGACGATGCGGGCCAGGTTGGAGACAACGCGCTCGTTCTGGTCGTTCAGATGGAACTTGAAGTTTACCAAAATCGGCCGCGTGCTGACCACGGCGACCGGAGTGGAAGGGTCCGTCCCCACCCCCACCTCCGTCAAAAAGCTCGCCCAGAGGTTCGCAACAAAAACGCCGTCTGAGAAGTCAGGGCAAACGGCGCCTGGGACTTGCACGTGCCCCGTCGTTGGGAAAGATTTCACTGCGTAATATTTTCCAGGAATCTTCCTGAGAAGGGTTCTGACCGAGGGAGGGGCGCCCTCCAGGCTGGGGATGATAATCAGCTCGAGAGCGGAATTGAAGCAGGTCGCTTCTCCTTGGGGTTTTCGTTGGCGGCCGCCGGACCGACCTGGTGTTTTCAGGAAGCCCTGGAAGCCGGGGGCGCAGTAATGGCCGTAATTGCTGTTCAAGGCTTTGACAGCCCCACCCAAGCCTGCGGCAATCTGAGGACCGAGGACGTTCGTGAATTCAGCGTGAGAGCTACTGATGTTGGCGATCAGGGCCTCAAAGGTGCACGTAAACATCGTCAGGGGTTAGAAGGGTTCGGCAGAGTGCCAAGCGGGGCTGGCCATTGTCGGTGAACAGCCTCTTAACATGTCGAGCACAAGTTTTGCAGACAAGAAATTTATACACCGTCGTCTTAATTGGCTGATTAGGCCTTTCACAGCTGGCTGGTTACATCTGATCCGGTGTCTTTAGAATGAAATGGGTACTTGTTAGTACCGAATGGGTTTTAGCAGGCTGGTACTGTCTATCTTATTTAATGATATACAATACTTAAGTTTCCCAATATACATGAAAATTCTTAAATGTAACTCACTTTGCAGTGAACTATACCGTCGACTAACATTATTGGAAAATTAAGACAGGAGAAATATTTTGTTGTAGTGTGTAAAGTTTGTTAATCGTTTCACACGATATCTTGTCAGCTTCGATTTTTTTCTGTCCGTTTCGATTATTTTTGTCAGCTATAATCTATGCTGACACTTTAATCGTTCAGTATAAAGAAAGAAATGTGTCACACACCCATAAAACAGTATCAATATTGGTTTTATTATGCGGCAAACAGACGGTGTGTGTATATTAATTTTTCATAAACAGTATACCAACAGGGGATTCCCCTCTTTACGCTTTTACCAAATCAACCAATCGGATTTCATTTCCTCCAATGTAATGTTGTGAAATATTCTAGAAACAGAGATAACCGTTATAAAATGGAAATACGCGTGCCGACCCGGTTTAGATGATTCCTCTTTCAGAAGCAGTCTGATCAGGGTCTACATAGATCTTCTATACAGTTATTGCTGGATTGTGTAACAAACCTGTTAAAATTGTAGGCTAGCAAGTCCTTACGATGTCTGAATTTTTTATCCTTTTTTTCCCAGTATTGTCTCTCTGCATCGCGGCGTCTTTGCGAGCGAGCTGAAGGCCTTGGAGGGCCAAATGGGAAATGGGACCCGCCAAAGCCCCGGGTCGGCGAGGGTTTTTGGGCCACCCCTGGGGTTCTAGGTTTTACCCGCACTCGCCGAGTGCCCTTGGTATGTTGCAGCCAGTTGGGGTGGGCGTGATAGGTTAAATTTGGCAAATTAATTTTTTTGATAAATGTGCCGGGAGGCTCAATTTTGCTAAAAGTGAGTTTCTATTTGTCAAGATTGAGTGGGAGGTTTAATTGGTAAAATGGCAACCCCCACCCCAAATAATTTGGTCTGTTCACCCTCCCTGATGCTCCCCATGAAAGCTGGTTTATACTGCAAGACTGTCATAATACTAGTGTGCTCCATACTTATATCCTGTATCCTAGCTGTGACATGAAATTTGAATGAATCTGGCTGATTATGTTAATTTGTTTATAGTCTAACGACCCATTGAACACTATTTAGAATATACAATGTATATCCAACCACTCAGGCAGTTTGCTTAACATCATCAGTTTAATAGTGTTTAAGTCGACCTGTCATGTAAGCCCCTTTCTGCACAGAATGTCCCCAAAAAGAATATCAAATTGGCAAACAGTGCACGCAGTCCCAATTCAGATGTCGCAGAATGCAGATCTGATCAGGGCCTTCACTGTTGATCGAATTTCGATGGAAGTTCATATGGTGTTAGGATCTATCTATCTATCTATCTATCTATCTATCTATCTATCTATCTATCTATCTACTGGATGTAAGTCTATGGTCGGGATCTTTAGTGTCATGTTGTGAGGTACAGAACTCCTCAGTGCAAATGGTAGATAGATAGATAGACAGACAGATCAGTCGTTAGTGCACTTGCCTCTGACGCTAGAGGCACCGGGTTTGATTCCTGGTGGCAGTGATTATTTCTGGATACGAACACGCTTTATTGGTATCATCTGCTGGTGAATGGCAAATAGTGCACCGTCAGTCGGATGACTGTGTAGGCTTTCATCCTACAAACCTTGAGTGTTCTAAATGTACACCTGCGAGTAATGGTCATTTGTGACCGATCACAGGATGGATGGATAGATATCATTTGTTAGTGCACCTGCCTCTGATGCTAGATGCCCCGGTTTGATTCCTGGCGCCAGTGATTATTTCTGGATATGAGCACGCTCCGTTGGCATCATCTGCTGGGTGAATGAAAGTGCACCGTCGTTTGGATAACTGTATAGGCTTTAATCCTACAAACCTTGTGTGTACTAAATGTACACCTGCGAATAATGGTCAAATGTGACCGATCACAGGATAGACTAGAGGCCCCCGGTTTGATTCGTGGTGGCAGTGATTATTTCTGGATGCAAACACCCTCCATTTGCATCATCTGTCTGTCTGTCTACTGATACTGCGTCGGTCACATTTGACCATTACCGCAGATGTATATTACATACACTCCAGGTTTGCAGGATGAAAGCCTACACAGTAATCATGTAATTACGGTAGGAATCTTTAACCTGCATAACGGATGGTTCTCCCTGCCCAGGGGGCCTCCAGTTAACGTCCCGACCCGAAGGACGGTGCACTTTATGACATTCATACCTGCAAATGATGCCAATGGAGCGTGTTCGGACACTGAAATTTTAATGCCGCTGGGGGGTCGAACCCGGGACCTCTAGCATCCTAGGCAAAAAGTGCACTGTCGTTTGGATAGATAGATAGATATCTAACACCATATGAACTTGCCAGGCAATTTGTCATGATGTATGGTCTGAGTCAGGATCAGTTTATGAAATACCAGTGTGTGTGTTTTACAAAATCAAATGCACCCAAATCTGTGAAGAATGCAGCATAGTCGTTGAAATGTAGAATTTTTGATAGAAACAGCTTTTTACAAATACTTCCCCGTTTGTACAAACTAGCCTTTCAATGTCTTCCTATCAAAGTATCAGAGTATAAGCGTACAAAGCGGCAAAAGCCCTAAAGGAACTGTCAAAACAATAATTATTGATGTTGACTGGCCAAACGCGCAGACGGAAGGTAAACAAAAGACTGATTCTCATTTTTGTGGAATCCTTAACGTTTACGCCTAAATAATTCTGATAAGCGCCTGAATAACATTGATCAATGATTTAGAACCGGTCACGCATTTTTCGAACAAACGCCGAGAAAATTAATTTTATTTTTTAAAACGGATTTATTTGTTAAAAAGGATACGTTATAGTTCTTGAAATTTAGAAAGATCTTGAACATTTACGGAAAGAGAAAACAATTCGACCAAAAATGTAAGCGTTTCTCGGCAGTTTTCAATTCGCGAGATTTCGTAACTTTGGGACGGATCAGCTGAGAGAGATGGGCTGGTGAAATGCACGCGCACGTTAACTATAGGCGTGCACCCCAAAGTTGCCTTCGGCAACTTTGTCCATGCCCGTAATATGGAATTAGGCACTGCCTAGTCACGGGCATGGTTATTACTATGTCCATTTCAACAATCAATCAACCCTATGGTCAGGGATTTTCAATTTAAAATTTACAAAAAAATTCTCTCTACAAAATCCTTTGTACAAAAAAGAATAAAGTGGATAGTGATTGAGCAACACTCTGAAGCAATTAAACAGATTGGTTGATAACTCATGGGAATCTTAATCTCTATATTATAGTTATAACTCTTATTTATTGCTCGGCTTAAAGTTACTAAAATACCATCCCTCCCCCCCCCCACCATCACTTTGAGCAATCAATTTTTTAAATATTAAAGGGCTATAACTCTGCTGAAAATGAATTGTTGTAAACAATAAAACAATCTTGGTAGAAGTCGAGTAGATGAAGCTCCATTCCAAATATCAAAGACCTAGGCCTTGTGGTTTCACAGAAGAAAATTTTTAGAGATTTTCCTGTGTAAGTCTATGTAAAACCAAAGAGGGTGGGGGCATTTTTGGCCCTGGGGCTATAATTTGAACAATCTTGGTAGAGGTCCACTAGATGAAATTTCACACCAAATATCAAAGACCTAGGCCTTGTGGTTTCACAGAAGAAGATTTTTAAAGATTTCTCCAATATAAGTACATGTAAAACCAAAGGGTCCCGAGGCGGGGGGATTTTGGTCTCAGGTCTATAATTAGAACAATCTTGGTAGAGGTCCACTAGATAAAGCTTCATACAAAATATCAAAGACCTAGGCCTTATGGTTTCAGAGAAGAAGATTTTTCAAGATTTTCCCTATAAAGGTCTGTGTAAAACCAAAGGGCCCCAGAGCGGGGGCATTTTTTGCCTTAGGGCTATAAGTTGATCTTGGTAGAGGTCCACAAGATGAAGCTTCAAACCAAATATCAAAGACCTGGGCTCTGCAGTTTCAGACAAGAAGATTTTTAAAGATTTTCCCTATATAAGCCTATGTCAAACCAAAGGGCCCTGGGGCGGGGGCATTTTTGGCCCCAGCACTATAATTTGAACAATGTTGGTAGGGGTCCACTAGCTGAAGCTTCATACAAAATAGCAAAGACCTGGGCCTTGCGGTTTCAGAGAAGAAATTGTTTTAAAGAGTTTCCCTATATAAGCCCATGTAAAATCAAAGGGCTCTGGGGCAGGGGCATTTTTTGGCCCCAGCACTTTAATTTGAACATTCTTGGTAGGGGTCCACTAGTAGAAGATTCATACCAAATAGCAAAGACCTGGGCCTTGCGGTTTCAGAGAAGAAGATATATAAGCCCATGTAAAACCAAAGGGCCCCGGGCGGGGGTATTTTGAGCCTAGCACTATAACTTGAACAATCGTGGTAGGGGTCCACTAGCTGAAGCTTCATACCAAATAGCAAAGACTTTGGCCTTGCGGTTTCAGAGAAGAAGATTTTTAAAAATTTTCCCTATATAAGCCCATGTAAAACCAAAGGGCCCCGGGGCGGGGGCATTTTGAGCCCCAGCACTATAACTTGAACAATCTTGGTAGGGGTCCACTAGATGAAGCTTCATACCAAATAGCACTTGGGCCTTGCGGTTTCAGAGAAGAAGATGTTTAAAGATTTTCCCCATATAAGCCCATGTAAAACCAAAGGGCCGGGGGGGGGGCATTTTTGGCCCCAGCACTATAATTTGAACAATCTTGGTAGAGGTCCACTAGATGAAGCTTCATACCAAATACCAAAGACCTGGGCCTAGTGGTTTCAGAGAAGAAGATTTTTTAAGTTTTTGGTGAAAAAAGTCTATTTTTGGCTCCTGTGACCTTGATGTGCAACAGATCGGAACCATTTGAACACTTTTGAAAGGGGACCACCTACGGATCATTCCTGTGAAGTTTGGTTAAAATCCGAGCAGTGGTTTAGGAGGAGATGTTGTTTGAAATAATTGTTTACGCACGCACGGTGGATAAAAAGTGATACCAAAAGCCCCCCTTGATGCAAATTCGATGCATGTTTTATTTGCCATAAAGAAGTGTTTCTTTGAGCTTGCTGATATATTTATAAAACATGCATCGAATTTGCCGTCCATTATACTCATTTGCCATAGTTTTCGATCATGATTAGACCATCATCTATTAATAGACAAAATCAGCTGAAATTGTATGTAACAGTCCCAATTAAGCTATATCTTGCCAACATAAATTCATACTCAAGGTGAACCACTCAAAGCTTCTTTGGAAACTCCATCAGTACGGGTCAGAGGAAACGCCCTCCGCTGCATTCGTGCCTTCCTTGGTAACTGCTCGCAGACTGTGGTCCTTGATGGTGAGGAATCAGAATCTGTACCAGTGACTTCAGGTGTCCCTCAGGGCTCTGTCGTGGGCCAGATTCTGTTCTTATATACATCAATGACCTACCAGATGAGCTAACCTCAAAAGTATGTCGGAAAAGGTAGCTTTCCACTAAATGTTTTCCATAGGCGACAATAGTAACCTTTTACCTGCTCCCACAAAAACTACACATACACATCTTTTCAAACCTTACTTGTTTATAGAGCCATCATAGCCCAAAAAGTCAATGAGAAAAAATCCACAATGACATGTTGATCGGCTTATTTTCAAGTTACAGTCAGCCATGTTTGTTTACCTGCTAGAACGGAGTAAATAAAACCAACTTTGGTAATGGAGGGGTGACCATATAAAATCAGCAAAAAATTCTTTGAGCTTGCAGATATATTTATACAAGAGGGCCATGATGGCCCTGGATCGCTCACCTGATCCAAAGTGTAACAAGTGGGCCCCAGAGAGGGCCATTATTGGCCCCAGGGCTTTAATGTGCATAATGTTGAGGGAGGTCTTAAAGGTGAAGCTTCATACCAAACATCAACAAAGGCTATAATGTGAACAATCTTGGCAAAGGTCCACTAGATGAAGCTACACATCAAATATCAAAGACCTGGACCTAGCGGTTTCAGAGAAGAAGATTTTTAAAGATTTTCCCTATATAAGCCTATGTAAAACCAAAGGGCCCCGGGACGGGGGCATTTTTTGCCCCAGCACTATAATTTGAACAATCTTGGTAGGGGTCCACTAGATGAAGCTTCATTCCAAATATCAAAGTCCTGGGCCTTGTGGTTTCAGAGAAGAAGATTTTTAAAGATTTTCCCTATATAAGCCTATGTAAAACCAAAGGGCTCCGGGACGGGGGCATTTTTTGCCCCAGCACCCCAGCACTATAATTTGAACAATCTTGGTAGGGGTCCACTAGATGAAGCTTCATACCAAATATCAAAGACCTGGGCCTTGTGGTTTCAGAGAAGAAGATTTTTAAAGATTTTCCCTATATAAGCCAATGTAAAACCAAAGGGCCCCATGGCGGGGGCATTTTTTGTCCCAGCACTATAATTTGAACAATCTTGGTAGGGATCCACTAGATGAAGCTTCATACCAAATATCAAAGTCCTGGGCCTTGTGGTTTCAGAGAAGAAGATTTTTAAAGATTTTCCCTATATAAGTCTATGTAAAACCAAAGGGCCCCGGGGCGGGGGCATTTTTGGCCCGAGCACTATTAATTGAACAATCTTGGTAGGGGTCCACTAGATGAAGCTTCATACCAAATATCAAAGACCTGGGCCTTGTGGTTTCAGAGAAGAAGATTTTTAAAGATTTTCCCTATATAAGCCAATGTAAAACCAAAGGGCCCCGTGGCCCCGAGCATTTTTTGTCCCAGAACTAAAATTTGAACAATCTTGGTAGGGGTCCACTAGATGAAGCTTCATACCAAATATCAAAGTCCTGGGCGTTGTGGTTTCAGAGAAGAAGATTTTTAAAGATTTTCCCTATATAAGCCTATGTAAAACCAAAGGGCTCCGGGGCGGGGGCATTTTTGGCCCCAGCACTATAATTTGAACAATCTTGGTAGGGGTCCACTAAATGAAGCTTCATATTAAATATCAAAGACCTGGGCCTTGTGGTTTTAGAGAAGAAGATTTTTAAAGATTTTCCCTATATAAGCCAATGTAAAACCAAAGGGCCCCGTGGCGGGGGCATTTTTTGTCCCAGCACTAAAATTTGAACAATCTTGGTAGGGGTCCACTAGATGAAGCTTCATACCAAATAGCACTTGGGCCTTGCGGTTTCAGAGAAGAAGATGTTTAAAGATTTTCCCCATATAAGCCCATGTAAAACCAAAGGGCCGGGGGGGGGGGGGGCATTTTTGGCCCCAGCACTATAATTTGAACAATCTTGGTAGAGGTCCACTAGATGAAGCTTCATACCAAATACCAAAGACCTGGGCCTAGTGGTTTCAGAGAAGAAGATTTTTTAAGTTTTTGGTGAAAAAAGTCTATTTTTGGCTCCTGTGACCTTGATGTGCAACAGATCGGAACCATTTGAACACTTTTGAAAGGGGACCACCTACGGATCATTCCTGTGAAGTTTGGTTAAAATCCGAGCAGTGGTTTAGGAGGAGATGTTGTTTGAAATAATTGTTTACGCACGCACGGTGGATAAAAAGTGATACCAAAAGCCCCCCTTGATGCAAATTCGATGCATGTTTTATTTGCCATAAAGAAGTGTTTCTTTGAGCTTGCTGATATATTTATAAAACATGCATCGAATTTGCCGTCCATTATACTCATTTGCCATAGTTTTCGATCATGATTAGACCATCATCTATTAATAGACAAAATCAGCTGAAATTGTATGTAACAGTCCCAATTAAGCTATATCTTGCCAACATAAATTCATACTCAAGGTGAACCACTCAAAGCTTCTTTGGAAACTCCATCAGTACGGGTCAGAGGAAACGCCCTCCGCTGCATTCGTGCCTTCCTTGGTAACTGCTCGCAGACTGTGGTCCTTGATGGTGAGGAATCAGAATCTGTACCAGTGACTTCAGGTGTCCCTCAGGGCTCTGTCGTGGGCCAGATTCTGTTCTTATATACATCAATGACCTACCAGATGAGCTAACCTCAAAAGTATGTCGGAAAAGGTAGCTTTCCACTAAATGTTTTCCATAGGCGACAATAGTAACCTTTTACCTGCTCCCACAAAAACTACACATACACATCTTTTCAAACCTTACTTGTTTATAGAGCCATCATAGCCCAAAAAGTCAATGAGAAAAAATCCACAATGACATGTTGATCGGCTTATTTTCAAGTTACAGTCAGCCATGTTTGTTTACCTGCTAGAACGGAGTAAATAAAACCAACTTTGGTAATGGAGGGGTGACCATATAAAATCAGCAAAAAATTCTTTGAGCTTGCAGATATATTTATACAAGAGGGCCATGATGGCCCTGGATCGCTCACCTGATCCAAAGTGTAACAAGTGGGCCCCAGAGAGGGCCATTATTGGCCCCAGGGCTTTAATGTGCATAATGTTGAGGGAGGTCTTAAAGGTGAAGCTTCATACCAAACATCAACAAAGGCTATAATGTGAACAATCTTGGCAAAGGTCCACTAGATGAAGCTACACATCAAATATCAAAGACCTGGACCTAGCGGTTTCAGAGAAGAAGATTTTTAAAGATTTTCCCTATATAAGCCTATGTAAAACCAAAGGGCCCCGGGACGGGGGCATTTTTTGCCCCAGCACTATAATTTGAACAATCTTGGTAGGGGTCCACTAGATGAAGCTTCATTCCAAATATCAAAGTCCTGGGCCTTGTGGTTTCAGAGAAGAAGATTTTTAAAGATTTTCCCTATATAAGCCTATGTAAAACCAAAGGGCTCCGGGACGGGGGCATTTTTTGCCCCAGCACCCCAGCACTATAATTTGAACAATCTTGGTAGGGGTCCACTAGATGAAGCTTCATACCAAATATCAAAGACCTGGGCCTTGTGGTTTCAGAGAAGAAGATTTTTAAAGATTTTCCCTATATAAGCCAATGTAAAACCAAAGGGCCCCATGGCGGGGGCATTTTTTGTCCCAGCACTATAATTTGAACAATCTTGGTAGGGATCCACTAGATGAAGCTTCATACCAAATATCAAAGTCCTGGGCCTTGTGGTTTCAGAGAAGAAGATTTTTAAAGATTTTCCCTATATAAGTCTATGTAAAACCAAAGGGCCCCGGGGCGGGGGCATTTTTGGCCCGAGCACTATTAATTGAACAATCTTGGTAGGGGTCCACTAGATGAAGCTTCATACCAAATATCAAAGACCTGGGCCTTGTGGTTTCAGAGAAGAAGATTTTTAAAGATTTTCCCTATATAAGCCAATGTAAAACCAAAGGGCCCCGTGGCCCCGAGCATTTTTTGTCCCAGAACTAAAATTTGAACAATCTTGGTAGGGGTCCACTAGATGAAGCTTCATACCAAATATCAAAGTCCTGGGCGTTGTGGTTTCAGAGAAGAAGATTTTTAAAGATTTTCCCTATATAAGCCTATGTAAAACCAAAGGGCTCCGGGGCGGGGGCATTTTTGGCCCCAGCACTATAATTTGAACAATCTTGGTAGGGGTCCACTAAATGAAGCTTCATATTAAATATCAAAGACCTGGGCCTTGTGGTTTTAGAGAAGAAGATTTTTAAAGATTTTCCCTATATAAGCCAATGTAAAACCAAAGGGCCCCGTGGCGGGGGCATTTTTGTCCCAGCACTAAAATTTGAACAATCTTGGTAGGGGTCCACTAGATGAAGCTTCATACCAAATAGCACTTGGGCCTTGCGGTTTCAGAGAAGAAGATGTTTAAAGATTTTCCCCATATAAGCCCATGTAAAACCAAAGGGCCGGGGGGGGGGGGGGCATTTTTGGCCCCAGCACTATAATTTGAACAATCTTGGTAGAGGTCCACTAGATGAAGCTTCATACCAAATACCAAAGACCTGGGCCTAGTGGTTTCAGAGAAGAAGATTTTTTAAGTTTTTGGTGAAAAAAGTCTATTTTTGGCTCCTGTGACCTTGATGTGCAACAGATCGGAACCATTTGAACACTTTTGAAAGGGGACCACCTACGGATCATTCCTGTGAAGTTTGGTTAAAATCCGAGCAGTGGTTTAGGAGGAGATGTTGTTTGAAATAATTGTTTACGCACGCACGGTGGATAAAAAGTGATACCAAAAGCCCCCCTTGATGCAAATTCGATGCATGTTTTATTTGCCATAAAGAAGTGTTTCTTTGAGCTTGCTGATATATTTATAAAACATGCATCGAATTTGCCGTCCATTATACTCATTTGCCATAGTTTTCGATCATGATTAGACCATCATCTATTAATAGACAAAATCAGCTGAAATTGTATGTAACAGTCCCAATTAAGCTATATCTTGCCAACATAAATTCATACTCAAGGTGAACCACTCAAAGCTTCTTTGGAAACTCCATCAGTACGGGTCAGAGGAAACGCCCTCCGCTGCATTCGTGCCTTCCTTGGTAACTGCTCGCAGACTGTGGTCCTTGATGGTGAGGAATCAGAATCTGTACCAGTGACTTCAGGTGTCCCTCAGGGCTCTGTCGTGGGCCAGATTCTGTTCTTATATACATCAATGACCTACCAGATGAGCTAACCTCAAAAGTATGTCGGAAAAGGTAGCTTTCCACTAAATGTTTTCCATAGGCGACAATAGTAACCTTTTACCTGCTCCCACAAAAACTACACATACACATCTTTTCAAACCTTACTTGTTTATAGAGCCATCATAGCCCAAAAAGTCAATGAGAAAAAATCCACAATGACATGTTGATCGGCTTATTTTCAAGTTACAGTCAGCCATGTTTGTTTACCTGCTAGAACGGAGTAAATAAAACCAACTTTGGTAATGGAGGGGTGACCATATAAAATCAGCAAAAAATTCTTTGAGCTTGCAGATATATTTATACAAGAGGGCCATGATGGCCCTGGATCGCTCACCTGATCCAAAGTGTAACAAGTGGGCCCCAGAGAGGGCCATTATTGGCCCCAGGGCTTTAATGTGCATAATGTTGAGGGAGGTCTTAAAGGTGAAGCTTCATACCAAACATCAACAAAGGCTATAATGTGAACAATCTTGGCAAAGGTCCACTAGATGAAGCTACACATCAAATATCAAAGACCTGGACCTAGCGGTTTCAGAGAAGAAGATTTTTAAAGATTTTCCCTATATAAGCCTATGTAAAACCAAAGGGCCCCGGGACGGGGGCATTTTTTGCCCCAGCACTATAATTTGAACAATCTTGGTAGGGGTCCACTAGATGAAGCTTCATTCCAAATATCAAAGTCCTGGGCCTTGTGGTTTCAGAGAAGAAGATTTTTAAAGATTTTCCCTATATAAGCCTATGTAAAACCAAAGGGCTCCGGGACGGGGGCATTTTTTGCCCCAGCACCCCAGCACTATAATTTGAACAATCTTGGTAGGGGTCCACTAGATGAAGCTTCATACCAAATATCAAAGACCTGGGCCTTGTGGTTTCAGAGAAGAAGATTTTTAAAGATTTTCCCTATATAAGCCAATGTAAAACCAAAGGGCCCCATGGCGGGGGCATTTTTTGTCCCAGCACTATAATTTGAACAATCTTGGTAGGGATCCACTAGATGAAGCTTCATACCAAATATCAAAGTCCTGGGCCTTGTGGTTTCAGAGAAGAAGATTTTTAAAGATTTTCCCTATATAAGTCTATGTAAAACCAAAGGGCCCCGGGGCGGGGGCATTTTTGGCCCGAGCACTATTAATTGAACAATCTTGGTAGGGGTCCACTAGATGAAGCTTCATACCAAATATCAAAGACCTGGGCCTTGTGGTTTCAGAGAAGAAGATTTTTAAAGATTTTCCCTATATAAGCCAATGTAAAACCAAAGGGCCCCGTGGCCCCGAGCATTTTTTGTCCCAGAACTAAAATTTGAACAATCTTGGTAGGGGTCCACTAGATGAAGCTTCATACCAAATATCAAAGTCCTGGGCGTTGTGGTTTCAGAGAAGAAGATTTTTAAAGATTTTCCCTATATAAGCCTATGTAAAACCAAAGGGCTCCGGGGCGGGGGCATTTTTGGCCCCAGCACTATAATTTGAACAATCTTGGTAGGGGTCCACTAAATGAAGCTTCATATCAAATATCAAAGACCTGGGCCTTGTGGTTTTAGAGAAGAAGATTTTTAAAGATTTTCCCTATATAAGCCAATGTAAAACCAAAGGGCCCCGTGGCGGGGGCATTTTTTGTCCCAGCACTAAAATTTGAACAATCTTGGTAGGGGTCCACTAGATGAAGCTTCATACCAAATATCAAAGTCCTGGGCCTTGTGGTTTCAGAGAAGAAGATTTTTAAAGATTTTCCTTATATAAGCCTATGTAAAACCAAAGGGCTCCGGGGGTGGGGGCATTTTTGGCCCCAGCACTATAATTTGAACAATCTTGGTGGGGGCCCACTAGATGAAGCTTCATACTAAAATATCAAAATCCTGGGCGTTGTGGTTTCAGAGAAGAAGATTTTTAAAGATTTTCGCTATATAAGCCTATGTAAAACCAAAGGGCTCCGGGGCGGGGGCATTTTTGGCCCCAGCACAATAATTTGAACAATCTTGGTAGGGGTCCACTAGATGAAGCTTCATACCAAATATCAAAGACCTAGGCCTTGTGGTTTCAGAGAAGAAGATTTTTAAAGATTTTCCCTTTATAAGCCAATGTAAAACCAAAGGGCCCCGTGGCGGGGCCATTTTTTGTCCCAGCACTAAAAGTTGAACAATCTTGGTAGGGGTCCACTAGATGAAGCTTCATACCAAATATCAAAGTCCTGGGCCTTGTGGTTTCAGAGAAGAAGATTTTTAAAGATTTTCCCTATATAAGCCTATGTAAAACCAAAGGGCCCCGGGGCGGGGGCATTTTTGGCCCCAGCACTATAATTTGAACAATCTTGGTAGGGGTCCACTAGATGAAGCTTCATACCAAATATCAAAGACCTGGGCCTTGTGGTTTCAGAGAAGAAGATTTTTTAAGTTTTTGGTGAAAAAAATCTATTTTTGGCTCCTGTGACCTAGATGTGCAATGGACCGGAACCATTTGAACAACTTTGAAAGGGGACCACCTAAGGATCATTCCTGTGAAGTTTGGTCAAAATCCGATCAGTGGTTTAGGAGGAGATGTCGTTTAAAGAAATTGTTTACGGACGCACGGACGCACGGACGCACGCACGGACGGACGCACGCACGCACGCACGACGGACGACGGACAAAAAGTGATCCCAAAAGCTCACCTCGTCACTACGTGACGGTGAGCTAAAAACATGCATTCCCATTTTCCCATCTTTTCTCTGTATCTGTATTGCAAATACTTTCTGGCATCATGAATGAGTTCAGATCCCATGGACAGTAAATTTGTCTATTAGCCAAGTCATCTACATCAACCAGTCATGGGCTGGGATCTGCATCTGTCTCAATCTGGTTGTCCATGAACAGATCAAATTAAATTAGCTGCCTTAAGGGTACACAAGAACATGTCAAAGAAACACTTCTTTAACTGACAATGTTTACAAATTACATGCAACCAGTGTCTTTTAAGGAAGTGTCATGGTCCCAAGTCAGGCTCTAACAGCTCTCTTCTTCATCCAGATAATGAGTCTGCTGTACGAAAGGCTATCAATTTTTGATTATTTGAAAAAGATCATTAAAGATGTTATGGATACCCATGGAATGCTATGCTGTGACTGTTCCACCAAGAACCCACAACATTTCTTTTTAGCTCACCTGTCACGTAGTGACAAGGTGAGCTTTTGTGATCACGTTTCATCCGTCGTCCATGCGTGCGTCTGCTGTAAGAAAAGCTATCAATCGAATTTGCCATCCATTATACTCATTTGCCACACTTTTCGTCTATGATTAGAGCATCATCTATTAATAGACAAATCAGCTGATTGGGACAACAATGAAACAGTCCCAATTAAGCTATATCTTGCCAACATAAATTCATACTCAGGGTGAACCACTCAAAGCTTCTTTGGAAACTCCATCAGTACAGGTCAGAGGAAACGCACTCCGCTTGATTTGTGCTTTCCTTGGTAACTGCTCGCAGACTGTGGTCCTTGATGGTGAGGAATCAGGATCTGTACCAGTGACTTCAGGTATCCCACAGGGCTCTGTCGTGGGCCCTATTCTGTTCTTATATACATCAATGACCTACCAGATGAGCTAAAAGTACGCCTGTGGAGTGCCTTGCCCCAGAATACTGTTTGTCTGGCAGCTCTTGACTTGATCAAGGATGCAGTTGGTAGACTACAGCATTCAAGGCCCTAGATCCAGAGGAACGTGTTTTTAACCTGATTTTAACTTCACTTATGATCTATTTAACCTATCATCTTTTATCCACTTCAACTTCATAATACGAGTGTGTTCCATACTTATATCCTGTATCCTAGCTGTGACATAAAATTTGAATGACCCTGGCTGATTATGTTAATTTGTTTATAGTCTAACGACCCATTGAACACTATTTAGAATATACAATGTATATCCAACCACTCAGGCAGTTTGCCTAACATCATCAGTTTAATAGTGTTTAAGTCGACCTGTCATGTAAGCCCCTTTCTGTACAGAATGACCCTAAAAAGAATATCAAATTGGCAAACAGTGCACGCAGTCCCAATTCAGATGTCGCAGAATGCAGATCTGACCAGGGCCTTCACTGTTGATCGAATTTCAATGGCAAGTTCATATGGTGCGTGATAGCTCAGTGGTTAGTGCACTTGCCTCTGATGCTAGAGGTCCCGGGTTCGATCCCCGGCAGCGGCGATAAAATTTCGGTGTCCGAACACGCTCCATTGGCATCATTTGCAGGGATGAATGTCATAAAGTGCACCGTCCCTCGGATCGGGACGTCAACTGGAGGCCCCTGTGCAGGGAGAACCATACCCTGTGCAGGTTAAAGATCCCTACCGTAATTACATGATTACTGTGTAGGCTTTCATCCTGCAAAACCTGGAGTGTATGTAAGATATAATAATGTTTCAGTTTAGATTCACTATATCTCTCGTTGATAAATTACATATATAGTGAAATTCCTATATTAAGACCACCGTTGGGACTGTTCAAAAGTGGTCTCTGACCAGAAGACTCTGTATGCGGAAAACACACACACACACACACACACACACACACACACACACACACACACACACACACACACACACACACACACACACACACACACAAAATAACTGCAACCTACTAAATAAGCTTTTAAAAGCAGAATTAGTCTTAAATTTTGGTGGTCTTAATAGCGAATTTAACTGTGCTCCATTTCCATTTTTCATCATTATCATTTCATTCACATTTTTGTTTGTTGTACATTATATCATGTTTTACAATTCATTATCCATTATTTCTTGTATACCATTTTTCAATTTCATTTACAGCCGCTGTTTCCTTTATCACTGGACAGAATTCGAAAATATTCCGAATTCAAAGAATATCACCAATCTATGGTAAGATTAGTTAGTACAACAATTTAATTCTTCAGCAATTATATAACCTTTTGTGAAGCTCTAGTTAAAGCTAGCACATCGAATCGTTTTGATGTAAATTCTGGTATTTCTTTCCCCTTAGGCCTTATACGCCATGCTTTGGCCCTTTGGTTGGGGAAGTTATGGAATATTAATATGCAATTAATGGTTCTTGATTTGTAGCATTTAATAGTATATGAAATATGAAAATATCAATCATATTGTGAAATGTAAATGGTCATAATTATGGAATATTGAGTACGTCATATATATTTCATAATGAATTTGAAGTTGAGATTCCCTACTGAGTAAACCTAAACAATCACCTCTATCAGTCTTCGTGCTTCTTTACTTCCTGTTGGTAGAAAATTATACATTATGTCAAACGAGAAGAATAACTTGATATTTATAAAGTTTTATAAAATTTAATTATTTGACGATCTGATTGCGTGCCTCAGTCTTTTAGATGAACCTCTGTTGGTTACTTAATTTACCGCTTTTAGATATACCTTTTCAAAATGAACAGCTCACCAGAATACTGGCTTTTCATTGGTTTAAATAAACTGACGTAGCTGTAAATTCGCGCTGAAAATTCACAGTTCGATTCGACAGTAGGGAGGAAACATCACAGTCATTTTTTTCTGTGTCGAACATTACCCTCCCATCCACCCATATCAACCTAATCATCATTTCATTAAGTTAGTTAGACCTAAACATCATATTTTCATGACTTTCATTTTGTGTAAGTGTGTACATTGTCTTTACAGATATTTCATATTTGTTTGTTCTTTTTTTATAAACATGTTTTATTGCATCATAAATCAAGCTACAGGGTCGGGCCACAAGTTCTGCCAACATTAGTTACGGCCCTCCCCTACGAAACAGTATTACAGCAATATACATGCACATGATGGTGGCAAATACAGAGTCATTTTTGAATGCTTCATATAGAGTGATAAAACAAATAAGCATATATCACATTATTAAAAAATGATGAGAAAAAAATGTATAATATATATATATAATAATGAATAATTAAATAACGAAAACCAGTGTGATAAAATAATAATAAAATGGAAATGGAATGAAATATCATGCTGGCCTAAGTGAGCAGCAGCCTAGTTGGCGAACCTTCTAGTATCCTTAATAAATGTTTGTACGGCTGTAAAGATGACCGTGTTATCTTATATCGACAGACTAACATCTCCAAATAAAAGAATATTAATATTGAGTGGATGAAAAGCTCTGGTTGATTGGAAAATTATTACTCTTGCGTAAGTGTAATGTGAACAGCGAAAACAATAATGAGCAGCATCTTCAGCTTCGTTAGAGCAACTACAAGTGAAACTAGGTGATAAGTGATTTATATATAAGTCGAGACGTAAATTAGTACAATTATTTCTAATTCTTGCGTGTAAAGCAGACACATATCTGTTACCAGTTCTATAGTGTAATGGGACTTTCGAGTTGTTTTGATGCCTTTTCAATTGATACTTAAAACTTGCCAGAGACGGTGAATTTCGCATTTCTGCGTCAAGAGAATTCCATGCTTAAATTGAGGATGAAATACAAGATTAGCGAGAGATTTCAGTCCTGCAGAAAGGAACGGTAATATCTGCTTGATTTCGGAGATTGTAAACATTTGCTTCTCCCACTAGAGGAGGTATTAGATCAGATATATATGTAGGAACGAACCCGTTTATTGATTTATACATGAATACAAGTTTTTGCTGTCTTCGACGTTGCAAAAGTGACACCCAGCCACATTCTCTGTACAGATTGTCCAGAGAACCGATCAGGCTAAGCCTGTAACTTCGTTCTGAAGTTTTTGAAGCGAGTTAATATCCTCTACAGTACAGCCATCCCATACAACACATGAATATTCGATAATAAGCAACAAGTACGATAAGTAAAATTGGTTTAATGCAACACGACTAAATGTATATTTAAGTTTCCTCATTATGCCAATAACTTAAGATGCACTGTTTTTAATGTTCTCAATATTGGAATGCCATTTACCATTACTGCTGAAGGTGAGACCTAAATGTTTATGGTCTGTAACTAATTGTACGGGAGTTCCATCAAATATTATATTAGGAAGTGATTCGATAAGTTTTAAAGTGAAACTCATTGCTTCTCTATGCCCAATTTACTAACATTCGCAAATCATGATTAATGATTCCTTCAATGTCATTTAGAGTAGCTGCAGCGCAGAATAAGGAGCTATCGTCGGCAAATAATCTAGTAAGGCTAAGCAGAGAATCAGATATATCATTGATGTAGACTAAAACTAAAAGGGGGCCTAAAACAGACGCTTGAGGAACGCCGGCAGTTATTCTCCTTAAGGTTGAAGAACTGTTTCTTATAACGACTATTTGCTTCCTATCATTGAGGTAGTCAGTAACCCACTCCAATAATTCACCGTCTATGCCATTTTGTTTTAATTTAAATACAAGTCCCTTATGCCATACTCTGTCGAAAGCTTTTGAAACGTCTAAGGAAACCATACAAGAAAATTGGTTTTTATCAAAAGTTTGGCAAATGTGATGATAGATGTCTATAAGTTGAAAAGTTGTTGATATGTTGGGTAAAAAACCAGATTGGTATTTGTAAAGTAAATCATTTTCATGTAAAAAGTTATAGATGTGTTTAAAAGCTATTCTTTCTTGTAGTTTGCCAACGTTACTTAAGAGAGAAACAGGTTGAAATGTCGAAGGATCAGAATTATCACCCTTTTTGGTTAAAGGTATAACATTTGAATATAAATGTAAAATTTGCAAATTTGCAAATTTCTCTGCAAATTTGCCTTCTCTGAAAGATCTATTAAAGAGTGTACTCAGAGGCACAGATACTTCTTTTGCTACAGATTTTAGCATTTTGCTATTAATTCCATCTGGCCCTGTTGCCTTGTTTGGATTTAAAACTTCAATCAAAATGCGACCTCATGTGATGTACATACAATGCATGATAACCGACTTTGGTATTTATATTCAAAATTGGGCAATTCGACGTTTTCATCATTGACTGTGGAAATAGATGTAAATTATTCGTTTGATAATTCTGCTTTATCTTCTGATGAGAAACAAAAGTCATTTTGCCCAGTGACTGGGAATAAATTTAGAGGTGGAATTGAAGCGGAGCTGGAATTGCTTTTAACAAAGTGGCGTACCACTTTCAAAAATTGGTTTTTATCATTTGAGTGAAAATCAGAAATGTAAAATTCTTAATTGTTGTAGAATTGCTCTTTTGCATGTCGCTTTAAAGTATTAACTTTATTTCGAAAAAACTTATATCTTGTCAGAGTGTTAGCGTTACCTGATTTGTTGAATTTCAGTTTTAATCTATCTCGTTTTCTAGACACACGTCGTACCACGGCTCGTACCACGGCTCGTACCAGAATCGTACCACGGCTTGTCATCGGGTCTAATAAGTACATTTTTGGATGGAACACAAGAGTTAACAAATTCAAGAAAAGTATCATTAAATTTAGAACAGGCTTCATCTAGAGTTCCTTCGCTTAGACATGACCAGTCATAATTTGAATTTTTTTGGTCTAAAAGTGTAAAATTAGCCTTTTTGTATGACAATATTAGTTTATTGAAAGCGCCTTCAGTATCATACTGAAAGGGTAGTGTTATATATGTCGCTTTGTGGTCACTTATATTGGCTGGAACAGTTAAAGAACCAGAATCCAGGAATGGCAAGTCGTCTGGAATTATAATTGGGTCAAGAATGGCATGTAACCTTGCTGGTTCTGTTATAACATTTGTCATCGAGTGAATCATTAAAACATCTTTTAAATTGTGAAAATTTGGATTCAGCAGATCTTCGTTGAGGTCTCCAATGATTATCAGAGTTTTGGAGTGTTCGAGAGCCCTTTCAATATTTAAGTTTAAATTGTTAAAAAACTGTGTGTCAGTTATAGAGGAACTATAAAATAAACCAATTAAATATAATTCATTTTTACCTTGACTTCTATCCATAAAGACTCTTCACAGAAAATCTCAAGTTCTGGTTTTCACACGTGAAGTAAGCCTGAATTGATATATGCCAACACCGCCCCCCTCCATGATTTGTTCTGTCCTTTCTGTAAGGTATACTGGAACTGTTTGAAAGAAAAAGACATCCCTGTTGGAAAGTTGGCATCTAAATGGGTCTTAGAAAGCATAATATGTTGAAATTAGAAACAATTTCAAGAATAAAGTCTAATTTGTTACTAATGCTTCTAATATTTAAATGCAAAATTGAAAGATCGTGCACATTTTCATGTCCTGGATTAATTTTTATGTCACCAGCTTGAAGTAGTATAAGAAGAGTGACAAAAAAGCAATATATGTTGCAAAAATTCAAGACCATGAGAGCATTTGTGTGGTGGCAAATACATGAAAATAGCTTGTAAAGTGTCACCATAATTTTAAAAAAACTGAATGCATATTTAGGGTGACCTTAAACATTTTCTTGCTGCTAGTGATACAGTGGTGAAACAAACCAACTGAGACCCTCCACTGGTCAAGGTAGATACCCATTACCAACCATAATGATCAGACAATTTGGCATTGAATCTCAGTGGTATGTTCCACAACTGCATCTGACATCCAGCATGACAATGATATGTGAAAATAAATAAGATACATATAATATAGATGAATACATGCATTAATGGAACATTTGTAGAAAAACATGTGTATAAAGGTAAACTTTGGAAGAAACAGAAAAAACTCGTGATAAGTTGTGAATTTAACTATCATAAGGAAAACTTGTCAATGTGAAACAATAGTGTCCAACATGGTGTCAGAAATGACTAGCGGTGGTTAAACTGTAACCCCTTCCCCATTCATGCCCCTGACACAGACATTGGAAGCCCGCAAGAACCGCCTCAGTAAGGCGGCTATGTACAACGAGCATCCACTATCCATGCTTTCTGAGCGAAAATAAGGAAAGTAATGCATAACCCTGAGTTCCTTTAAGAGCAATGAAAACATTCATAAGAAAGAAGATGGGTCATACTACGTAGTTTCGGCTAATAAAGCCCCATCAGTGACCCTGTAATGATCCGGCAAAGAAAGCCAGAGGAAACATACTGCAATTTTGCGAATTTCGAATAGGCAGTCGATTCAAAGACTGATATAAATCAAAATTGTATCCAAATAATTAAAAACCTGTCTAGAATATGAGTCTAAACCAATAATTTATTTCCGATTTCTCAGAATATTCAAGCTGATCTAAAAGGACCAAAAGTAAAATATAAACTGCACTATGGTTGATGTACGGGGAGACGTTTTACGGCCGCCACACGGCACAACACCAGCTGCAGTGAAGGCAAATAAAAATAAAAAATGAGTTCCTTTTAAGAGCAATGAAAACATTCATAAGAAAGAAGATGGGTCATACTACGTAGTTTCGGCTAATAAAGCCTCATCAGTGACCCTGTAATGATCCGGCAAAGAAAGCCAGAGGAAACATACTGCAATTTTGCGAATTTCGAATAGGCAGTCGATTCAAAGACTGATATAAATCAAAATGGGGTCCAAATAATTAAAATCTTGTCTAGAATATGATTCTAAGCCAATAGTTTATTTCCGATTTCTCAGAATATTAATGCTGATCTCAAAGGACCAAAAGTAAAATATAAACTGCACTATGGTTGATGTACGGGGAGACGTTTTACGGCCGCCACACGGCACAACACCAGCTGCAGTGAAGGCAAATAAAAATAAAAAATGAGTCCCTTTAAGAGCAATGAAAACATTCATAAGAAAGAACATGGGTCATACTACGTAGTTTCGGCTAATGTAGCCTCATCAGTGACCCTGTAATGATCCGGCAAAGAAAGCCAGAGGAAACATACTGCAATTTTGCGAATTTCGAATAGGCAGTCGATTCAAAGACTGGTATAAATCTAATTGGATCCAAATAATTAAAAACCTGTCTAGAATATGAGTCTAAACCAATTATTTATTTCCGATTTCTCAGAATATTCACGCTGATCTCAAAGGACCAAAAGTAAAATATAAACTGCACTATGGTTGATGTACGGGGAGACGTTTTACGGCCGCCACACGGCACAAAACCAGCTGCAGTGAAGGCAAATAAAAATCAAAAATGAGTTCCTTTAAGAGCAATGAAAACATTCATAAGAAAGAAGATGGGTCACCCCACTTATATATGTGTATATAAAAGTGGGGTTTATGAGCGTCAATATTACATAGACGTGTTTTCGTAATGTTATTTATCGGTTGATATATCTCGGACAACTTACAAGTCATTCGTTGTTGAACGCAGTGAGCTAACATTACCTCATATAGGTAGAAGAACACAATTTAATGAATCTGAACAAAATACATGTAGTAGACTATCAATTGCAGCATATTTCTTGTAACAAGTTGACGTGTGAAACCAGAAGACAAGCTAGCTAGCAGACCGTGAAGATCAAGGTTAGATGTTATATAGTGCTGCCTGTCTGTAAGGTCCACTTTGCTGTTGCCCTGCAGCCATCTGCCTAGCATTAAACTTACTAAATACTGTAGGACTTTGGTATCCCGAACACCTTCGGCACCATAAAAATTTTGTTCGAGGTGGTGGTAGTTCGGACTATAAAGGGTTACACATAGGCCAACTGCCTGTCCATGAGTTATAATGGGTATGACTTTATGATTTACTTAAAACTATTTATAGATGTATGTTGTGTCTACCCATTAGTATCGCCTGAATGAGGCTATTCTAATGAGTTCACTGAACACATATTAAACAAATCTCCATAAACATACCTCAAAACGGATATCTGGTGTTATTAGAACAATTCTTTAGGGACCAAGAGTGAGTACGAATTATCCATAGTAAACGAATTATCCTTGTTCAAGTTATCAAATCTGTATCTGAGCATTTCATTTTGGTAAAATGTTTAACCCTGCTGAATATTCAGTTTAGCCACACCCATTTCTGTTTGTTCTTAACATGCAAATGGGGAAATTATGGAATATTAATATGTAATTAATGATTCTTGATCTGTAGCATTTCATATTATATGAAATATGAAAATACCAATCATATTGTGAAATGTAAATGATCATAATTATGGAATATTGAGTACATCATATATATTTCATAATGAATTTGAAGTTGAGATTCCCTACTGAGTAAACCTAAACAATCACCTCTATCGGTCTTCGTGTTTCTTTACTTCCTGTTGGTAGAAAATTATACATTATGTCAAACGAGGAGAATAATTGGGGCGCGGGTTGTGTGGGTACTTGTTAGAGCCGCTTCATTGAGGCGGTTCTGACGGGTACCTGCGGCCTCTAATTTTGGACGGAGATGGAAGGAATAATGTTCACCCCGGTAGACATTTTGCTCTAAATAGGGCGGGATTTGAAGGGGTGGCCATATAATGAATTTGTGATATGATGCACTGTCTTATTCTGGATTTTGGAATGAGGAGTTATGATCTTTTAATAATCTGTATGGCTCTGTTAGCCTTGGAACTCCTCTATTTAAAACCGCTTAAACCTGTTCATCTACTGAAGAAGTAGCATTACCTGTCCTTTTTGGTTTGGTCGCCATGAGGCGGGCAAACCGGGTATAATGACCAGATTGTAACTGTTCCATGGAGGGGCACGTGACACGATCAACCAATCAGTTTTAACGATGATGCAATACTTAACTGCAATTACAGGAAACAGCCTGTCTGAATAGCGAAACAGACCGAAAAGCAAGCGTTTCAACTCGAACAATAAATATCTTAAGGGAAATGGATACACCTGGCAGGTGTGGCAGTTAGTCTACCATTTTTACCGTATTTCGAAACACACCTATACAAATACATTGTCATTTTTTTTGGCCAAAGAAAAAGAAATTAAATTTTAAAAAAGAAAAAATGGAATATTTGCCTTTTTGCATAAAACATAAATTGCGGGGAGTCGACAGAAACGCCTCGACGAGGCGATTCTATCGAGTACCCACAATCTAGTGTCTCAGAGCATGAATACGGAAATTAATGTTTACCCCTGCAAACCCGAGCTTTACTATATAAAAGTGGAGATTATATTTTTTTGTCCTTTGGGATCATTGATTCCATTGTGGGAGAAACTACTTTTGCAGGAGTAGCCCCACCCCCTTAAGGCGTATCTATTTCCCTTATGGGGAACTTATAACAGCCGCAGTCATTTTCGCAAATTTTACGTCTTGCAATGCCATTATCATTATGGAGTAAGTCCATGGGGCCATGGAAACGAAAAACAACAGAACATAACTACTACTACTCACAAAGTGTGGCTGGCTGCGGTAGCTCAGTCGGATGCAGTCTGACTGGTGATAAGGTAGACTCGGGTTCGATATCTACCGGGGTCGGCAACATTCTTTCGTGGAGATTGATTATGAAATCTTTTCTATGGTCATTCTCTCCCTTCCGTTGATTCAGGAAGGGCAGGGGTCAGTTTTTGGCGACAGAATGTGCACTGAACTGGTAAACCGCTGACGGATAAGCCTGCTCAGGAAAAGCGTGGATAGGTACACTGACAGGCCCAAACATGACCCAAATCAGTGTTGACTGGGCCGTTAAATACAAATAAACAAAACTTGCAAAGTTTACTTCACACAGATGGGAACATATTTGTAAATTCTGAACATCTTTCGGTATGCTGGTAGCTCTTATAATACGTACGTATATGTAAATGTTGGAAAGACAAAGAACGTTATTTTTTTATTGGATTGGTGATACCCCAGTTGATTTCTAACTGTCTTATGACGTAACTAGGAAAGCCCTACAGATAAGACTGCTCTCCACATATTTACGAAGTGAAAACTCGTTCAATATGCCGCGCCCGTCGATGTCTATTTATAAAGCGTTTCCAGATATCTATCCAAGAAGTCAAACCAAGAAAAAAAAAAAGTTACCTACTTTCACTTTCGTCCGTTTGACGTAACCTCATAATTAACCCATAGGTGCCCGGCAAAATATATTCCACCTTTATAAGTCTGGAGTGGTCAATTTCTAAGCACAGGGGATGTCATTTTTGTTGTAAGTTTTACAAAAATGCATGTACTTTGAGCAAACAGTTTAGACCTTGGTCAGATGCGGCGTCTGATCTGGGTCTGCACTATTTGCCAATGTCTCAAAAGATGGAGGCATATATGGGTAAAATTCAATATTTGAAGGTCATTGTAAAAAGCAGGAATACTTGATTCCAGTTTCCCATTTTCCGGTAGGATGGTGAAATTATCTTAACTGCCGTATTTGACGTAATAAGCGTTTGTTGTGACTCGAAACTAACCCTATGGTCTTCTCCATTGGAATAATTATAAAACATCTATGTGCTACAATCTCATGAATTAGCATTGTCAGTTCATATACGAAAACACGCCTATTCAAATATATACAGAATTTTGCCATCCAAATGAAAATTGTCTGATAAATCAAAGTACTGAAAGTACTGAGAAAAGTTGATTTATGAGGAATAATTATTATATAACAATGTTAGTCGTAGATCAAGCAGTTATCTAGATATTTTGTTGAAACAAATATAGAGACTAACTTCCCATATCACAGGTCCTGGTGTATGGATGACATTTGACGTGTCACCAGTAACAATTCTAATTCTGGTTCTGATTTGACAAGGTCTAAGTGGGTTAAAAAATTCGACAAAGAAAAATTATTCATCGATTGTTTTGAGTTTAACGACAGGGCAACCCTAGTGGATCATTTTTGTCTTCTCCAAGAGAAAGGGGAAAAGAGATGGAAGAGACAGTAGAGAAGATGATGTGTTTTTTTTGTTGTTGTTGTTTGATTTGAGGTTTAACGTCCCCGTCGACACTGTAAAGGTCATTTTGGAGACGTTGCTTCCAATTTGTGGGACTTTTACCCGACATTGAGATGAAATGACATATCAAGCCCTGCCGCCCAATGAAACCAATAGGGTTCATAAGCATGGACGGGCCGACTCGCACCGCTTTGCCTGGGTAGGCTTAGATCCTCTACCAGTTTACCAGTACTCGTGTGCGGGTCGGTTTCAGCTCTGCGTGGAAGCATCATGCAGCCCATATATTTCTTCAAGCCCCGATGGGCAGGGCCGTTGTAGAGAAGATGAAAGTGAGGGACAGAGGAGAAAGAGGAACATGAATGGAAGTGTAGGAACAGAAGAAATATCAACACTCCCTCATTCTACTGTTACCTGCTACAAGGACAGCAGGTGTTGCCCAACTGTAAGTCAATATCAGCTGGACTCCCCAGTGACATAAGAAACACATCGCCATTGCCTCACTCAACTACCCCCCGAAGAAAGTACGGAAGAAAGAAAGATAAACGTGCCAACCAATTTCTTCATGGTCAACCATAAATTTCTAAATTAGCTCAGTACATATCTGCTAATAATCTTACAGAGAAGTTCTCCTAACGGGAGACCCCCGCCCATAGGGGCTTGAAGAAATATATATGGGCTGCATGATGCTTCCACGCAGAGCTGAATCCGACCCGCACACTAGTACTGATAAACCGCTTAGAGGATCTAAGCCTGTCCAGGAACCGCGGTGCGAGGCGGACCGTCCAAGCAAATAAACCTTATTGGTTTTATTGGGCGACAGGGCTTGAGAAGTCATTTCATCTCAATGTCGGGTAAAAGTCCCACAAAATTGGAAGCAAGTCTCCAAAATGACATTTACAGTGTTGATGGGGAAGTTAAACCTTAAATCAATCAATCAATCTCCTAGCGGGCACATGATGTCTTAGCAACGTCGCATCAACGTCGCATTGATACGACGAAGCACATAGGTTGTGCAGCCGCTTGGAGCTATGTTCCTTGGGGCGTCGGGACATAAAAAGGAAAATAAATTGACAAAAAAGATCATTTTTTAAACCATTTGATTTAGACATTATAACTCTGGTCAGACACCGCGTTTACCCAAGGCGAATTAAAATACGTTTATTCCCACCTGTACGGGGTCCTAAAAACATTAACCCATAAATGTCAATTGTTTCAATTCTGTGACATTTGGAAACAGTTAAGATAGATTAGAGGCCACAGAATGTTGCGTCTGATCGGTTTCTTTACTATTTGCTAAAGTACGGAACTTGATTTAAACAACACGTGTTTTGTAATATTAAAGCTCTCGAAAGCAGGCAAATTGTAGGTCAGTAAAGGGTTGTTTAGTTGGTCAATGATAAGCTAACCCTTTTAACCCTGTAGACCGGTGCAGACGCCGAGGTAGAAATACACTGTATCTATGCAAACCTTGTAGATCCTGATAAGACGGCACGTAGCTAGAACGTCTCGCCAGAATCTACATGTACACTGTTTGTCATCCTGTCAGTGAACTAATCAAAAATCCTTTTCTATAAGAATATATTTAAAGCGAGAAGAGTCCTGTTTAGAAACTCAGGGATGAAAGAGTAAAACATAAATATCACCGCGTAGGAAAATAGTTCCAGAGTACTGTTTTCTTTTCAGAATTCGTCTTTCTGTGCCAATTTATATTCAATCCGTATAAAGTCTCAAAAACTGAAATGTTTTGAAAGACGTTCCATGCGGGACCGGCCTGCAAAATTAATTTTCAAGAGTTCATTTGGACTATTTTATGCAGCGTACGAACAACGGAAGTGGAGCAACGCGGTCCAGTACCGGAAGTAGAAATGTAATGACAAAGAAACTTGATTTCAAAAATCAACTTTCAAAAATCAGATTTTTTCATATATCTGCTCTCAGCATAGATTGTTGGTACTGGTAAGAACTGCCTCGATGACGCGGTTCTTACGACTACCCACTGTCTATGGGTCAAAACTAGGCAGACGTGTTTCGTGATGTGAAAAAAAAATAATCTTTTTTTTTTTCTAGTCTAAATATAGATTGTCGGTGCTCGGGGTTCTGAACCCCCTAAAAAGGAAAATAATGCACCCCTGTACACCCAACTTTCTCTATATAAAGTTGGGTTTATAGGGTTGTTCAGTACATATGGGGTATCCTCAATGTGCTTCTAGTGCCCGGTTACCTTTAAAACAAGATCATCGTTGTTCAGTACACGGACTTGTTGATGTAATGCTTTTCTTTTCTTAAGGATTTTATAAAAAAGAAAAAGAAAAAATAAATGTCCATAGATTACAAAAAATAATTCTGTCACTTGACTTCTCTCGTAGTCTCAAACTTTTCATGGTCACTCAGAATTTCCAGGACGAGTTTACGAAGGGAGTTTGACAGTTGAAATCAGTAAAAATAGTTTTGCAGAGTCCAGTTACAGGCAGATAGTATAACTTGCATTGTGTAAAACAATTGTTCCGAAGTAAATCAATCAAGTGTGCTTGTTGTAGGTTGGTCTCTATGAAAGTGATATGTCATTTTTTATTCATTTATTTAGGAACATTATTAACCGCTCCTTTATAAGCGGTGGGTGAAGAGAAAGACAGTTTTAAACCATTGCAGAACTTGTCACGATCGTGCCTCGAACTCAGGCAGAAAGAGACCTCATATCTTACCAACATGGTCAATTTTACAAAACATGTTCATCTCTCAAATCAAAATTGCGTGTCAAACGAGTAATTTAAAAGCTTAACATGGTTCAGTCTTTTCTGACAAATTTTCCACCAGCATAAAACTTGTGCGAGTGAGCAGCTCGCCACATTCAGCCTTCGCTCTTCATAAATGCCGATTTTTTTTTAACCATTACAGTTAGATACACATCGACGTTGCGGTTTCGCTCCTCGCAGGGTCCGTGAATATGTTTCTACGTACATTGTCCTCCCTCAATGGTGTGAGACGGACAGCTAACACTGAAACAATTTCCGTAAAAGTCTTACCAGAAAAAGCGTGCTAATTTAGAGCGGCCACGTCGATGCAACGTCAAGACGTGGGTCTTTTTCACAAAGGCGATCAGCACTGACTCAGGCGAGCCTTCGAGTACGCGCATGAAGATATGAAGAAAAGAAAATGCGTTTTAGTTTGCTGCGCACATGCATTTGACAAAATGTATGCTTATAAGGGAGGTAATACAGGGGAAATGATTAACTTTTCAAGCCCTAAAACCTGGGAAATCGAGTGTAAAAGAATGTAAAAAATATTATTATTATTATTATTATTATATTTTTTTTTTTTTTTTTACCAGTTGATAACTTTATTTGCAAATAAATTTGTACAATAGCACAAATGATTGCTTGCAGGTAAACTTCAACCAAATGCGGTCGCCGATGCTTACGCCGACGACGGACGTTGGGGGTATGGCAATAACTCCCCATTACTTTCGCGGGCGAGCAAAAATGGCGGATTTTCAACTTTATAAACTGGGGAGGCCTTCCTTTTAAAAGGAAACTTTATTCCTCATTTATAAAGATCGCTGGGTGTAACGGGCCTCCGTGGCCTGGTGGATAAGAGTGCTGACTCTTAATCACAAGGTCTCTCAACGCTGTAGGTTTGAGCATGGCTCAGGTCACATAATGAGAAGTTCTGCAATGGAAAGTCAGGAGGTTTTTCATCGGGTACTCCAGTTTTCGCTCACCTCTGATTAACGATCGGCTTGATGTGAGTGAAATAATCTTGAAAGGATCGTAAAACCAAACATAAAAAAGATCGCTGGGTGTGTAAAACATTTTCATGTCTTTGCTACTAGAATTAACGTCAGTGCCAAGGTCGAAGCTTTTAACGCTTCCAATATATAAAATATTTAGGGAGCGAAATAAAGTCATAACGTTGATGGGTCGTTGTTTATTGTTCTTGAGCCCAGCACAGATAGCAATAGTTTCTGTTCAAAAACTTCATGTCTACTAAGTGACCTACCACCAGTTACAGACTGAGGTGTTACAAGACTTTTTGGCGCATTCGATGGGAGCTATTGTATCTGATAAGCCGAGAGTGGTGTTCAATACTCAATACTTGACGTTTTACTAATCAGTTTCGTTTTACAATTAAATTGTGATCCAGAAAGATATACAAAAAGGATTGCAAATTTCAGGTTTTTGCGGAGGGTACCTTAAAGAAACTGCCGAGGTTTAAGATACAGTCTGATTCGCAGCACTTTGTCTGGGCAGGCTTAGATCTTCCTAGGCGGTTCAGCAATACTTCAAAGTTCGGTCGGTTTCAGCTCATGCAGTCCAATATATTGCCCAAAGGTCTGATCGGGGATTGATGAAATAGATTGGGCTGCATGATGCTTCCACGCAGAGCTGATACCGGCCGCACATGAGTAGTGTATAATCGCCTAGAAGTTCTAAGCCTGCCCAGGAAAAGTGGCTCGAGTCGGACCGTTCATGCATTTCAACCATTTAGTTTCATTGAGCGACAGATTGGAAGCAATGTCTCAAAAAAGTCGCATACAGTGTTAACAGGGACGTTAACAACACATGAAATAGATAACCAAGGCCCTATAGAAGGCCTGATGACTTAGGAAAAATCTTTTTATATACCCGTTTGAAAAACAAAAAACAAAACAAACAAAAAAAACGGTCGTATTAAGTTATGGGGTTGGTGTCCGTCCGTCCGTTCGCAAACATTTTTTTTCGTTTCCGTATAACTCCTACTATACAGTTTTCATATATACAATCAAGCCTAAAATGTGTATGTTGTAAGGCTAAGATGTGAAGATGTGCCATTTACTGTCCAACAAATATTACAGAGTTATGACCTTTGAAAAATTCGGTTTACATTTTCGTTTGGTTAAGTTTTGTGCTATACATGTGTAAACCATATGTCAGTTACATTTAGTTTATACTTGCCATGGCGTTAAACAATTTACCACAAAATACTCATCACTACCTACCCCTCCTGATACCAGGGTCACAGACTTCGAAATTTTATATACACGTTTTGTATTAAAACATAGAAGTAGAGGCAATGATCAGGAATCGTTACAATCAACCCACAGCTCCCATCAGAGACACCAAAGGGAAAGACACACAAACATGAAACAACATACCCTAATGGAAACACCAACAGCGGAAAACCAAAAGGACAGTTACTTTCCCATAAAATAGCCAATAGGCTATCCAAAATAAAATAACATAAGCGACACAAACACCCAAAGACAAACCATAACAAAAACAAACCGCGACAGAAGAACCGCCTTGGAACGGTCAGCTGAAACGAATTCCACTGGGCTTAAATCGATTTTACGTGGCCACAATCCTCGCCCTTACTTCCGTCGCGATTTAGACAAATAATTTGCTCAGTCCGCATGAAGGCCTCCAAACTTCAGACAAACCATAACAAAAATATACCGCGACAGAAGAACCGCCTTGGAACGTTTAAAGTTTAATGCATTAAGTGGAATAATGATTTCAGCTGGCTCAAATCAGAATGTAGACTGACAAGACCAAACCTATTGGATGCTTTTTGAAAGCAGCCAACTTGTTGTATATGTAGTCTGTTGAATTATTTCGGTGTTAGACGTACATATAAATTTACATTCCAAAGAGACAAGTTTGAAATATGTGTAGCTGGTTCTTTGGCATATTAGTTTAGATACACCACGGAAGCACGCCTGTATAATACTGACCCTCTTAAACACCACTTTATATAATAATATTGGAGCATATATTACTATGATTAATTTTCTAATTTCGGCACGTGGGCGTGGACCGTGGGTGCTTGTTGGAGCCGCATTAGCGAGGTTGTTCCAACGAGTACCCGCGGTCTGTGTTTTTTGGGCGGAAATATAATCAATATTAGGAATTTTGGTGTGCTTGTTGGAGCCGCCTCAACGAGATGATTATAATGAGCACACATAGCATACACTTGAAGGATAAAAGAAGAAAATTTAACTGACCTATCCCTCATTATTTTAAAAAGAATACGACTTATTCATGGCAAACGTGTCATCGAAGTTCGAGCCATCTATGTTTTACGATAGTTATATCTCACAAGTAAGTCCGGTATATTACAGATTCTAACACTGGTCGCCGATATATCTTATAGTAAAATCCAGTGATATATGGTGAAAAATCAGTGGGCAATAAAACGCGACCCGAAGAGCCGCCTTTTGATTCAGTTTAATGACGTCCTTCATTGTTACTTTGACATTAGATGGTGTACGTCGATTTCTTGTATCAGATACGTTATGCATAAAATATATAGGGTATCTTGCATGAGTGTTTATGTGGTTTATTAGGCGAGCTGAGGAAAAAATATAAAATGCAAGGCTTTGCCGAGCATTTTACCCCTTTTCCTCAACGAGTTTGGCAGCTTCGGTAATGCATGAGCGCGAATGCAAGATTCTATTTATCATATGACATTTAAAACGCATTTAATTCACGATTTTTGTACGAAAATGTTAATGTTCCGCCGTTGGTGGGCGCGACTTCGTTTGGGATGGCATGCGTGTAACGTTACGGAGCGTATCTATCAAATTTGCATATTTAATTCACTTGTGGATTATCGAATTTATTACATGGTGTTGTTACATTCTCATACGCGGCGTCATGTGATAAAGTTAGATATATTGGCGGGATTCCTTTTAGCAATGGCGGAAGATAGGGAGAATTTGAAGGAATCAATATTATTTTCAGTGTATTAGAAACGAAATAGATCTGCTCTAGTGCCATGGTTTATTGAGTGATATATCGCTGCTTGTCGGAGAGTTATGGGTAGACAAAACACTCGCGCTTCGCGCTCGTGATTGGCTCTTCTTTGCAGGTGACACCCAGGCAGTAGTGTGTCACTCAATGAATCACTGATAGACCTAATCTATTTCTTAAATATGGCTCGAAATGGACCATAAGTGCTAGTTCAATGTTTAAACTTTATAATGATTGTATTACGTCCCAATGGTGTTGATATGTACGTATATTATCAAAATAATAAGATAAGTTAGGATGTTGGGCACGAAAATGAGATTTCTGCCCTTTAAAGGCATTTATTCTTGATTATTGAGGACAATTATTTCATTACATAATATTATGTAGCCCTCAATGCTGACTAAAGAAAAGTCCTCTGTCTTCAACAGGTAAGGGATTCCTTGGGGAACAATCAATAGTTTATGAACTGTTAACTCGAGTGTACCTTATTGATTTTCCCCTTAAGTGCCTCAGTCAGAGGATTTAACAAGGGCTACTAATCACCCTTTGATCTGCTATAGACAGTATGTCATAGGGGCAATAAAACAATTATGAACACACGGTGGGTCCTACTGTCTAAGAATAAATGCCTTTAAATGCAATATTATGCAGATAACTAGGAAGAGAACAAATAAAATTGAGGCTTCTTACACCTCAGAGGGAACCGTCCTCGAGAATGTGGATTCCATTAAATACCTTGGTGTGAAAACACACACAATTTGAGATGGAAAACAAATATTAACAACATGTGTACTAAGGCAAATAAAACGCTTGGTTTCCTGGGGCGAAATCTTCATCAGTGTCCTCAAGATGTAAAAGAGGCAGCATATAAATGACTTGTTCGCCCAATCTTGGAATGTGGTTGTTGTATCTGGGACCCCAACGGAGTGGTCCTTAATGAAGAAATTGAAACAGTTCAGAATAGAGCTGCTAGATTAGTGACAAGCAAACTGGGAACATAACTGGAATACTTGGGAAATTAAGATGGGAGTCTCTCAAGAAAAAGACAGTAGACTCATGCGTTAATACAAAGGTCTAAAGGAGGCTGCCAGCATTCCAACAGATGACCTTGTTACCCCAGCTAGGCACTGTAGAAACCATCATTCATTGGCGTTTCAGACCCTTACTGCAAGAACCGACATTTATAAAGAAACATTCTTCCACCGAACCATTAGAGAGTGGAATGCCCTTCCCGATTCGATTATTTCCACAACCGAAGGTGCTGAGAACTGTGTAGCTAAGTTTACCTATTTGTTACAATCACAGGCCCTGGTGTATGATGTCACGACAAGGCGTTTCTTACATAAACCCCAAAACTTGCAAGGATATAAATACTCAAATGGCTCAGAACAGTTCAAGTGCGTAAATACGACTTGTTTTATATGCTACGGTGGATATGCTCTGTCAGTATAATGACCTACTCATATTTTTCTTAATAAAAGTAAGTTTCTTTGCTGTTATGGACAATTTCATACATGCACATAGCGTTTTTTTTATCCCTTTAGAAGTTACGTCTGTCATATCGGACAGATTTAGTAAAACGGTTGTATTTTCCTACCCTCAGAAAGGAGTCACAGCTCTGATATTCGCTGCTGGTTGGCTTGTGCAATATCCCATACAGGCGACGGGTCGATCATGCAAATCGTTTTTGTGAGCCAATGTTGTATGGCCATCACATGATCGAATTACGTGTTCCTATATAAGCTACGGACCTTTCAACGTCGTCTGTTGGACAGAACATTTCTATAGGCGAGGTTGCAGGGTCAAGCAAAAGGCTGACAGCAGTGAGTAAAATATTTTTTTTAATATTTCTGTTTTTTAGATACAGCGCTTCTCTTTCTTGTAATGTTCTTCAATACTGCCATTTTCTCCCAGTAATACAAGGGTGGCTCTTTGAAAGGTGCAGGTGAGAAATGGGTCTCAAGCGCTGGATCTGTTGCTTCCATAGCTCACTGTTCATTGTAAAGGCAGATAATTGCATAACAATTTCTGTACCGTTCATTGTAGGGGCAGATAACCGCGTGATTATTTATATACCCTGTTTGTCGGTGTTTGTTCATGGGCACACGTATGACGGCGTTTGTTCATGGGCACAAACGCAGCACATGCACGCTGTTAGCAATGTAATGTAGATTCTGATCAGGAGCTGTTTAAGGTCAAAAACATCATTCGTTGTTGTGCGTTTTATTGCACTGAGGATCCTGATCAGACGCACAATCGACTTATGCAGTAATGGTGGTATTGTACATTTTAGCCCTTCATTGAAGACTCCGATCAGATATCAGATGCAACGACAGATTATAGAGAAATACTGTAATGTACATTCTATTGGGTAAAGACCATGATCATACGTCACGTGCATCTTTATGCGTCTTTATCATGGCATTATGTTTCTAACGATCATGTGGCTCCAAGCGAATTTTCTAGTTTTTGTTGTCAGGGAGTACATTGTGCTCGCCGGTCCAGTATGTAGGACTGGAGCGATCACACTGTACTCGCTAATTGTACCCTTTACTCGTCATCGGTTGGCAAGCTGATGAGTACCCAGCATACACTGCTGGTTGTCAGTACGAGTGAGTACCCCTCACTCGTCGTTTGAGGCGGTGTAATCGTATTAAAATACAATCAAGCGACTCGTGGCTTTGATAATTATATGACGTTGATGCACTTGTGTGGGCGCGGTCCGTGCTCTGGACAGTGGTAGGAAACCATATCATTTCACCGTCATTTATGGCCATGTGTTTCGTTATAACATTATAACTGTGGTTGCGCATTTTAAGTTTGCGCAATTGCGGTTCTAAGAGATGATTGCAATCTTTTAGAAGTTAAACGTGTATTTATTTGCGTTTGTAAAAGTTTGTCTTAAGTGTGGTAAGCTAATGTCTTAAATGTCGTAAGCTTTTGATGCACTGACGAGGCTATATCGGTCCCACCACGTGTATCTGACTGCAACGTCGTAACGTCAAATTAAAGTTGACGTCATAACTGCTTACGTCGAATATACGTTGATATAACGCTCGCTTGAACCACTCCTAGTGATCTGTGTACGCAGGTTGACCGTGCAATGAGGGTTGACTTTCATCTTTGCTGTTTGTCAAAGCATCAAAGGTCAAATCATAACGATTAGATGAATGCCACACAACCCCCATTTGCGCGGGCATGGCGTCACAAATTAGGGAGGAAATTGAGGTGTGCAAACATTATAAGAAATGTTTATTATTTTCAGACGATTATATCGCCTACCGGCTGTAACGCCCGCACCCCATGGGCCAGCGTTAGACGGCTTTGTGACCCCACACCCTAATGGGTAGAGGAAATAAATACAAACTGAGATGTCATATTACGCCGTATACGCATGTGGCGTACGTCGACAACAGATTCACGCCAAAACTTTTGGGAAGAAATATATAATGCACATCTGAAGTACTTCTACGCGATTAACGCGCGCGAACAAGGGCTCCATAAGACGACGGAAGTAAGGGCGAGGATTGTGGCCACGTAAAATCGATTTAAGCCCCCCAGTGGAAATCTTCCACTGACCGTTCCAAGGCGGCTCTTCTGTGGCGATTTATTTATGTTGTTGTTTGTTACTTACTGTGTGTATCACTTTTGTCTTTTTATTTTGGATGGCCATATGGCCATTTTGTGGGAAAGTAACTGTCCTTATGGCCTTCCTTTGTTTAGGTTTCCATTATGGTCTGGTCGCTTAATGTTTGTATTTCTTTCCCTTTGGTGTCTTTGATGGGTGGAGTAAGTTAATTGTATCAATTCCTGATCTTTGTTTTACTTCTACTTATTGTTAATCGCGTACAAGGGCTCCATAAGAGCCAAAGAAGTAGTAGTATTTAAGAAGGTTTTGGCACAGAATTTATTTAGACGCACCCGCGCCCCAACCCAGTTGGGCCCACCCCACCGCCAGGTGGGCCCCACCGGGCGGGGTGCCCAGCGCATACCTATCATGTTTACCCAAACATTTGTGTCTTAAGACAAATTAGGTTCGCCGCCGGGCGGAGTGTGTTTGTGTTAGAGAAATATAGTACTTAAAGCATACAGCACAAAAATGAACAATTGTCCTTGAATTCCTGTGGGGAAGAGAGAACCCTGCATCAATAATTGCCGCGGAGAATTCTGTGGGCGACACAATAGTGTCAGTAAGAGGGTAGGAAGAACACAACCACGACTATGTACAAAGTGTGGAGTGTCGGTGAAAACACACCATCTACTTTGTATGCAATGTGGTGCTAAATCAGTTATTACCATAAATTACATAAACAAGAATCGTAGGGTTCAAAAAGAGTTTAGACGACTATCTGCCATTTCAGTCTAGTATGGTTAAAAAATAGTTTAGAAGGTTATATTATATTTTATTTCCTATTAGAGAATTGTTAAAATTTAGGTAAAGTCAAAGAAAAATGCTCAAAGATTTTCTAATGTTGAAACTGGCCACACGAGTACTGACAGACCGCTTAGACATCGGGCGACAGGGCTTGAGAAGTCATTGCATCGGGTAAAAGTCCCACAAAATGGAAGGCTGACATTTTTCCCGGTGACCTGCGCATACAGGCGCATCGCGTCATCGACGTCTTTGAAGGTTCGAACAGCGTGCCCCTGGCGGCGGAATTCCTCAGTGATGAGTACAATACGCTCGGTCCGTTTTCGAGACCATTCTGCCTGTGCAGCCTGTAACTGTTCGACTGCTTTATCGTGACGCTTGCGCTTTTCGTCGACGCAAGAGCTCTTCAAACTGGAGAACAAGTAGTTCGATCCCGAAAACGCCAGGGCGTTCACCAGGGCACCGCAAACGAACATAGCAATACTTGCCATGATTACCCCATGATATCAGCAGGTATAATCCCCTGTTTAATTAGCATGTCTTTGGTTGCCATGGCGAGAGCGACGTCAACTATCACGGGGTGTGAAGTCTAGCTTCGGGAGGCTACCCCGTCGCCATCTTGCCAAGCCGGGCGTATCCCACAGCGATGCCACAGACGACTGCGCTATGGTAGAGCGCGTTGACAAGCATTTTACCATCAGTTGCGGGGATTGTCATGGTTGCTACGCAATAGTTCGCAACGGACTTTACTCCATATAGAATGGATCTGGCCGGATCTCTAATCGTTTACGCCCCGGGGTTTATCCTGTTGCGACTTGTCTTTGTTGCTTAGCAACATGCTGCTGTTGCTCTGCAACGAAGCGACGTCGCCGCGATAGGCTCACATGTTGCAGAGCAACTACAGCAAAACCATCCGCAAGACAAACACCGATGATTCATGGTGTCCAGGCTTTTTGTCCTTCTGGCCCATGCTGTTCCTGTTGTTGCTGTTGCTCTGCAACAACATGTTGCTGTTGCTCTGCAATAACATCGTTAGCGGCGCCATCGTTATTCATGACATGATGTTTTTCTTTGGTTTCCTGAAGCTCCTTGAGCAGTCGTTCTTGCTTGGCTTTTCGAGCGGCGGCGCCGGCACGACCGGCTGCAACCTTTTTCGGGTCTTTAGGCTTCGTCACTCTTTGCGTCACTGTCTCCGCCAGTGGGTCACAACTGCACCACGGTGAGTTGCAGCGTCCGGCTGTTGATCCATCATCGTCTGATGCATCGTATTCACCGTCATCATTGAATGATGAATTGATGGGGCAGTAATGTTCAAATCTGTCAGGCTTGAAAATGATTAACGTTGCGGTGAGCGGTGCTAACCACGTGCCATAGCGGTGATAGAGTTCGTTGGTGGCGCCTTGAAGTGCGCTACCTAGAAACGGATCGCTTTCAAGATCGCTAATGAGCCCTGGTTTGTCCGGGATCGGGACGAACCTTCCGACCAGTTTCGCATACAACACGAGAGCTGCGTTCGAAATCGTCTTTGACATGTCTGCCCCGCAACTGATGGTAAAATGCTTGTCAACGCGCTCTACCATAGCGCAGTCGTCTGTGGCATCGCTGTGGGATACGCCCGGCTTGGCAAGATGGCGACGGGGTAGCCTCCCGAAGCTAGACTTCACACCCCGTGATAGTTGACGTCGCTCTCGCCATGGCAATCGTCTTTGACATGTCTGCCCCTAGTCGGGCGTAGAGCCTCTCAACAGCAGAGTCACTCAGCTCCACGACCTGGTCGACGATCAAGGCCTTTCTGTGAGCCAAAATTCCGTATTTCCTGGCCGACCCTCATGCTACTGTTGCAGCGAGCCTTTCGCGGTATTCTTGCACCCTGTCATCTTTCCGTGGCTCTGCTTGTTGATTTGCTTTTGCTTTGCAACATGTGCCAGTTGTGTGTCTGGCACCGCCGGGACGTCAAGCATCTGGTCTATCGCATCGTCACAGTCCATTCCTATCGTGGATAGGAATCAAGGGCGGGCCTGTCCAAAATGGAGCCGCAGGCATGCGCATACAAACGCGGCGAACATATGTAGCACTCGAGAAAGGATAAAAAAGACAGACAGTAGCAAAGCTACAAGCAGCGCCACATGCATACCAAGTACAGCGATTACGGCCGCTACTGAGCACATCGTTGTTGTTTCCTACGCAATATTACTTAAAATATCATGTAATGATAATATAATCAGCGGGTCGATCAGTCTTCAACAGAAGCTTAGCGTAATTTGTCTCGACTAGCTGCTGCCGCACCAACTCCCGTCCTCGTGCGGGGATCACGTCATTTTCACGCAGACAGTCTTCGAACGAGTCACGATCCTTGCAGTGGAACAAACAGACCCAGCGCGTCTGCTCGCGCAAGTCTTTCAAGACGGAGTTGTACTTCTGCGTGAGGACCCAGACAGACTGCTCCGCGTGGCGGCCCGAGAACGCCGGCTCTGACAGCATGTCTTTCTTCTTCGTGAAAGCCCTCTTAGCGCTGCAGACGTCTATGGTGTATAGGGTCGGCTAGCCCTGGAACACCTGGTGAAACGCTCGCAAGTAATCGTGAAGCCGCTTTCCGGGGTCTAGAACGTAAATCTCAGGATCCGTCCAGATCCAGGGGCGCTGCTGATACGTGCTTTTGTACCGTATGGTGAGACACAGATCCACTACGTGCTGAAATAAACCCCGGTAAGGGCCTCCGAGCAGTTCGATGATAAAAACGGGTTTTCCGCATCCCGTCTGCCCGCTGATTGTCACCGAATGGGCCATGCGCGGAAGGCCCTCAAATAATCTATATTCCAGAGGAAGATTAATAAACCGCTGAGACGAACCGGCCATCTTCGATGTTAAGCTGTGCATCCATGATGACGTAGAGGTAGATGTTCAATGCGCCAGCCCCCCTCAGCTTTTTTCGTTATCTGGATGGTCAAACCTTCGCTGGCATTCTCTATCCGTCTGCCGGAGCCGTGGAGCCGGCCGTCGTCGCTTGTCCTATGGTCAAGCCACAGCGCGTACTTGCTGGTGAGGTATTCTGCAAGGCTGACGTCCGCTAGGTCCAGGTCTTTTTCGATCATTGCCACTTCAGGACATCGTTTGGCTAAGAGCGCATCCCTTGGCTGAAGAGCTAGTTGGGGATCCCCTCGATGGTGACCTCGACCTTGTCGATTTTCGGGTTATAAAAGGCCTCAGTGTCGCGAGCGAACGGCTCTTTTGCATCCTCAAAGAGCATCAGGATGCCCTTCATGCTGCGGGCGGGCACGTTGAGATTGATATTCCAGAGGGTGTCGCTCTTGTCTTTGCCGATTTTGCGGTGCCGCAGTATCCGGTCATACAAATTCGAAATGCAGCTTCTGTACTGGTTGTTGATCATTTGGGCCAGCTCTGGCAGGGTGACCATGTCATACTCAAGACAGATGTTTCCAATGTCGAAAGAGGCACCTCTACCTGTGGCCTGGATCACACGGTTGTAGTCGTTGAACGTGAGCTCATACTCGAGCCGGTCGCCCAGCGCGCTCTGGTAGAATGGCATGTGGCTCTCGAGCAGCTCGAAGTCAAGTGGGATGTAGAAGCGATTGCCGAAAGCATTGGCGACGGTTTTGTCCGCTAGGACGGACTCGTCTTTGTTCCCAGCATCGGATCCTCGTCGTATTTCGTTCATTCGACGTATCAATGCCTTGGTACTGGCCATTTTTCCTCTCTGAAACCGTCCTCCAGTGATCGCAGTAGCAGTGGTACACGTCACTGTCGTTGATGCTGAGGACCTCATTCCCCGATATTTTAATGACGGTCTTTTTCACGAGGGCGCGGCCTAGGTGTGATCGTGAAGGCCAACCTCGCGGTCCCGGGGACGATGACATCATGTTTGCCGAGGTTGGCGAATCGAACCAGAAGCTGTTGGTTCGGTCCGATCGTGCTGGGGTTGTTAGTTATCGGCACCGATTGCCTCACCCCTTTCACCCCAAGGGGTTCGCGGAGGCATCGGTAGGGGTCCGTCCGTACTTGCTTGATGACATGGTGTCAACTTCGTTGACAACTTCGTTCAATAAAGTCTGTTTTAAACATGCGCGACAACCTTCAAATGTGTGTTTGTGAAACCATGGCTGACTTTGAAAACCCCACGTTCGAAGACAGGCCCGACCCTTATGATGACGATGACTCGTTCAACCTGCCAGACGCTGTTATGGACCCACCACCAGACGTCGAGCGGCCGGGGACAATCTTCAGAACCTCCTAGGTGGGTTAAGACGGACAGCACTTTCTGACCAGAAGAGGCGTCTGGTCGATACTTTCTACAAAGAATTTAGCCGTGCCAATAGGGGGTTGCGCCTCGAAGGAAGTATCGACTATGACCAATCTGAGATTGATGACGATGGTAACACCCTCTACTCGACCCCCGGCGACGAAAACATTCCTATCACTGCGGTTCATTGCTCTGTCCACACTGGCCTCGAAATATGGAACAGGGGGTGTAAATGCAATTCGGCCATCACTCGGGCTCACTGAATATTAATCGAATAAGCCGCGTCTCCACAAAGAGACTGTGGATACACTCCAAAAAGCAGAGGAAACCCACCCAAAAAACATTGAATCCATCGAGATGACAGAGCTCCCCGGCGTAGCCCACGACGATATTGGAGATATCGAAACCGCATTGAAGACAATTGATGATCAGCCTATCGACACCGCGTGGGTCACCCAGGCCAAAAGAGAGCTTGCTGGGCTTGAAAAGGCCATGACTCGAACCCGTGATGAGTTGGCGAACAACCTGGCGAAACTGTCAAAGGTTCAAGGGAAAATCCTGTCTGAAACCCACTTAGCCA
The DNA here is from genome assembly GCA_963580285.1 of Lucinisca nassula. Classification (NCBI taxonomy): domain Eukaryota; kingdom Metazoa; phylum Mollusca; class Bivalvia; order Lucinida; family Lucinidae; genus Lucinisca; species Lucinisca nassula. Next base: position 462,313 of record CAUZLF010000608.1, read on the forward strand.
GGAAGCGGCGGAAACTGACGGAAACGGACGACCCCGAGATGCAGCAGGAGATTCAAGATCAAATCATAAAACTGGAGGGCGATCTCATTGACATCGAAATCGAAAGACAGTCGAGGCTCGAAACCCTCTCTACGAACAGAGAAGCTCTCCGGTCCAAGATTAACAGAATCCGTGAGACATTCAGGCTTCGGGAAGACAAGACGCTGGCTGAGCGAATAGGGACACTCTTCCGCGAACAGGGGATAACGATCGTGAGCATCCTTACAGCGGTTGGGATGGCAATCTCGACCCTAGTGCTTGCGCTCACCGGCGGCGGTAGTGTACCGGCTTCGGCTCCCAAGCCACCCGGAAAGGGCGGGGTCAAGGAGTTGGTAAAAAGCACCTACAGTCCCTCGGGCGTGCCCTGGTCAATTTGGCCGGCAAGGCCGCGGCTGTCCTGCCCGGAATCATCGGGTCAATCGTCTCTTGGCTCTTGAGCACGCTAGAGAAGGCCGCTTCATAGCTCGCAGATAATTTATGGGCCTTGGTCTTTGGCGTGGGGGCCCTTCTTCTCTTGGCTGCAAGAGAACGGCTAGCCAGGGACTGGCTAGCGAGACCGCGCATATAACTCCCTGATAAACCGCCACTAGGCCGAGTGCAATCCCTGCGACTGCTAGAGCTGTTTTTTTTTTTATTCATGGTCGAGACCGGAATTCCAGTCTGCTGGCGGAGCAACCGCGGCAAACGTAGGCGACACTTCGGGTGGTGGCCCTGCGAAGACCCTACGGGTCTGCGGATCGGTCCCGGCTGGTGTTGCAGTTTTCCCCTGGAATATCCTATCGACTTCAGAGGCAGGATTGGTCATTGCTGTCTTAGTTATTTCTGGGTTGTGGCCGATGACAGCCCTGACCCCGCTATTTGGATTTGGTTATTATAACCTTGGACATTGCCGGGATGGAGTGCCATGTCGCTCGGCATCAAGTAGAGCGCTGTCCCGCATACGTAATCCAGTGGTGTGAATGCATATCGCAACGTCTTTTGATAGCGATCGATGCTGCTGGGGATGTCGACGAGTGAGGCGATGGCGTCTTCGAGATTCGCCGTAAACTGCTATTGGGCGTCAAACCCTGTCCCTACTTTGAGAATGTTGGAACGGGTCTGAGCTTGCGCTCCCACGATTGCCCAAACATAAGTCCGAATCGAGTCGTTGAGGCGTTCGACACCCGCTTGCGTGAACCCTTCTGATTTATCTTGAATGAACATCGTCCACGCCTTTGAAATATCCACATTATGACGTATGGCATCGTTCGGGTGAAAGAAGGGGCCATCGGAGCTGTGATCACTGCGGTATTTCCCCGAGGGGTCATGAAGGTACTAAAAGATCGGAGGCCTTGACACCCGTAGTCCAGCTTTTGCCTCCAATCTGTAGAAGGCGAAACGGCGAACTCCTCGCAAAGCCGCTTGTAGGCCCTGGAATCATATTGGTTATCGTACCATGAATAGGACTCGTCCCCAGGGAGGGCGACTTTTAGCTCCTCAAGCAGACGCCTTGTCGTATAATAGACATGAAAGCAATACAGGCTTGCAAGAAGGGGCTCCTCCGCTTGGAGATGGTCCTGGAATGAAACACCACATCCGGCGGTTGCGCACCAAACCGCAAAGTTCCGCTGGCACTGCCACCAGCTGAAGGGGGCGGGCTGCCAGCTGTCCCACGCCTTGTTTGCCTTAGTGACGTCCCCAGTAAGCGGAGGGTTTTGATAATGTTGCCAGGTGTCCCACGCTTTGTTTGCCTCAGTGACGTCCCCAGTAAGCGGATGGTTTTGATAATCGCTGATGTTCGGGTACTTGGCAAGGAAGTGACTTCCCTTATCGTCGACCATTATGACTAGGGTGGGTGCCCCCGCTGCTAACTCATTATATTTGAAATAGCCGCCAGCCTGATATTTTGCCGAGCTATTAAAAGTTTGTTTGTATTGGAGTTTAACGGCCCAGTCAACACTATTTAGGTCATTTTTGATCCGGTCAATTTACCTATCCACACTTATCTGGGCAGGCTTATACGTAAGCGGTTAACCAGTACAGTACACATTCTTTGGCCAGAAACTGACAACTGCCCTTCTTGAATCAGCAGCTATTAAACGTAAACGCCTTTGTATCCATACCCATTTTGAATCTTAATAATTTTGTTATTATGTACATCACACTCACTGACGTTCAAAATGATGTGCCAATCAATCTTGCCAGGACCCTGTCTGCGGGTGAAAGAGAGATTGCTCTATGCAAGTTGACGTAATATCACTGGTGGTACAACATACGCATGGCGAAAAGGAACAATAAGGTCTCAAATAAAAAATACTGAAAAAACAATACCTGACAGGTATTATAACGTCTGTGAGTTGAATGAGGCCGCACCAAGACGTTCACTGCAAATGAGCCACAGAAGCTGGCCGTCCATCGTGAGGTCTACTTTCATCTTGCTGAATTAAGTTCTTTAGACCATCTGCATAACGGTTGCCCCTCTTCACTGCTTAGATCTGTCCCCGTCGAGAACGAAAAGTGTGGATCTGGTAGAACTGAATCATGTCCTGTCTAACAGTACAAGATGTTGTCGTCAGGGCCTATTTCACAGCTAACTAACTCACTTAGAGATACCAACGGGGTGATGTTGCCATTCGAGTATATGAGCGCAACCCTACATATAAGGAATGGTTGACGCAAGCGGTCCCGGTGGGATCAGAAAATGCCCTGGGGTGGCTTTGGCTGATCTTGGTGATACTAAGGGGTTTGGTAAGGACGGAAAAGAAGATCAATTTTATGTCTTCCAGCTATCTGGTGGGGTCTACAAAAGAAAAGAGGCCGCCCAAGTGGGGTCATTGAAATTCAGTGATCTCAGCGACATAGATACCTCACATGCCGTTCCAAAGCGGATTCATACGCTGGCCTTCACTGGGAGCAATCGGGTTGCTTTTGCGGATCCCGTCCAACAAACAGGGTGGCTTATTGATATGCAAATCTCGTCTCCGAACGTTGTGACTGGAAAGCAGCACAAAGTTAGGAAGGTAGTTAATAGTGGCATTCGACTGTGCTCGTATATCCCCGGAACGTAGAACATTATCGTTTCCGAAGATAACGTGCTAAAGACAAGCAACGACCGGCAGGGAACCCTGAAAATAGTCTTCGAATTCCCCCCAGCGGGAATCATAGTTATGGACTTACCAACATCATCGATTATCCTTGATCTAATTCTCGGAGATAGACCCGACGACTTTGTTTATGTGTTAACCGGTTTCAAGCTCAAGTGGAGTCAAAAAATGCTAATAAAGAAGTTGGGATTTATATACAAGTACAAGAAACACCTCGAGTGCAGTTCACTCTTGAAGGAATCCAACACCAAGTTGAATACCGTCTTTTAGACCTACATAATATTTTTATAGTCCCAGTGTCTCTCAAAAGGCTGCGATTTACGCCCGGTGCGCTCACAGCAGACCAAGCTATAGTCATTATTAGCCCGTAGTCTATTTAAACCCACCCAGCTCGAGGGGTAGTACACGATGGGCCTCTACCCAGGACTTGAAATAATCACCGACGTCAGAGATTTACACCCTAGTAATATTCATTTGGAGCGAAAGGTTAGATCATATTAGTACGATGACTCTCTATCCACCACTCGATACTGGAGACAAACACCGCCTTCTGCACGTGGCCGCGGTCAAATTCCGTCTCGAAAAAGAACGAGACTTCAGAGCCTCGCTGTACAAGAAATACAGACGTGGGGCTAATGTTGTTGATGGGATTGATACCGCGCTTACTGCAACTAGCGTTGGCCTAGCGACTTCTGGGGTCGCGCTCTTGTCCACTATCATCGCGAAGCCTGTCGCCATTGGTCTTCAAGCTGGGGCGATTGTGTGTGGGTTGCTTGGGGTCGGCGGGAAATGTATTGGACAAAAACTCCAAACAAAAGCCAAAAAAAAAAAACACGACGAGATTCGTATCTTGGCTGAGTCAAAACCCTACTCAATCGCAGACCGCATTTCTTCCGCGCTGAATGACGATAATATATCTGAAACAGAATTTCGCCTGATTCTGTGTGCAATCGACAAATTCAATCAGATGAAAGAAGAAATTCGTGGACGCCAAAAAGGGACTGTTGGTTTTTCAGAGGAGGAAAAAAAGTTGTTTCAACGTGCGAAAGACGAGGTGTTAATGACGGCCCATACCAAGCTGTTGGAAGAGTTAGACAAAGCTGGTCACAGTGGCGCTTCAGCATGAATATTTCTTGCTGGCGAGCTTAATGTTTCCGTTAGAGACTTACCCGTTGCAGAGCAACGATAGCAATGCTAACAAAGCAATACATATATGGATCGGAAGTTGTCCATCCGCCTTGCGGATATTTATTATAGCCCTAAGGGTTACTGGAGGGGTCTTGAGGCCATAAAGAAGCTGGCTTCTGTGGCTAAGACCCGCGGCACATACCATGATTAAAATTCGACATCACCACACCGAACGAGGTCCATCAAGCTGACCTACTCTTTCTGCCGCACCACCGTGTTCGCAAGCGCACATACAAATACGCCCTTACCGTGGTTGATGTAGCCTCACGCTACAAAGAAGCGGAGCCTCTGACCAATAAAGAAGCCAAAGAGTTTGCTGAAGTTTTGTCTCGCATCTACAGGCGAGGCCCGTTGAGATGGCCCAAATTGCTCCAGGTTGACCCCGGCCGTGAGTTCATGGGTTCTGTCAGCCAGCTGTTGGCAAAGCACTCTGTCCAGGTTCGGCGCGGTCGGGTTGGCATCCATCGGGACCAGGGCATTGTAGAGCGCTTCAATCGTGCCTTGGCTGAGCGGCTCTTTGGGCACCAGCACGCTTAGGAGATGAGACTCACTTCTGGTCAGAGGTCTACAGAGTGGGTGAAAAGGTTGCTTGCCGTTGTGGCAGCCTTGAATGGCGAGGTCACCCGACTGACCGGCAAAAAGCCCTCTGAGGCCATAAGGGCGCGATCAGTGACACAAAAGCCCTCCTCTGTAGTTCTTGGTCGTCCTGTTGGTCTCGGGGAGACAAAAATCCCCTCCGGTGTCGGCGTTCGATATTTGTACCAGTCTGGCGAGCTTGAAGGGGGGCGCCGGTGAGCGACTGATCCCATATGGTCCCTGGATGTGCACCCGACGAGCCTGTGGTGTATTACTTGCAGGAAGGACCTCGGCGCTGCTTTGTGCGCGACTCCTTGTTGTGCCACCGGACACTCAGCTTCCTCCTGATGGAGTTCTCAAGCGCTGAACGCAGCCGCTCCTCTTATTCGGTTACACTCGAGACAGGTCAGCCTAATGTTGTCGTTTTTGGTTTACATCTTTCAGTGGTGGTTGGACTCGGAACTTTCTCGAGGTGATGAGTGGGGGTCTGTAGTTACTAACTTCGTTGGTATGGCGAACACCCCACAAACAATTGCTATGGACAGAGATTAGTATACCCATCTTTCAGCCGTATCCATCATTTGCACTACTACCGATGGTTGTGGCGGCTCTATCTCTTCTCCGTCTAAAGCAGCAGACACGTCTACTAACAAATCTGCGACCTGCTCTGTGCGACACTCGAGTAAAGTAAGGTTGTCATACAGTAGGGTATAGAAGGTTCCAATAGTTTTTCCCGTATTCTCAGAGACTATCTTATCTTCGTTATTGCTTGCTTCCCTCTTCAGAGAGGACATTATCTCCGTCAATATTATTGATACCTTCTCTGTACTGGATTCGAGTCGGTTCAGACTATTCCCTATCAACGTATAGAATTCTTTGATAGTCCGCCCATCTGTAGCGAACTTCGTTCGCGACTTGGCTTGGCCGATTCTATCGCGTAGCAACATGCGTAGATCTTCGACGATAGTCTCCGCTCTTTCGGTTGTCTCCTCTCTTTCGGCTGTCTCCTCTCTTTCAGCTGTCCACTCTCTTTCGGTTGCCTCCTCTCCTTCGGTTGCCTCCTCCCATAGCTTCTGAACCCTCGCAGATCCGATGCCAAATTGCTTCTTTACCCTGCTTATTGGCACCTTACCACACAGGGATTTGATTTCCTGGATTTCTTCCTGGGATAGATCTTTCTTAGGAGCCATTGTTCTTCCTATGAATTCATAATCATTTAGATGGACCGACCCAGCTCCTCTAAGAATGCATCCGTCTCTTCTTGCGTAACATCTGATGCAGTTGCTGTGCAACGATCTTTGTAACCATAAGCTAGTGTATCCACCCTATTTTCTGCGATCTAAAGCTTGGAATCGAAGGGCGACAACGACACCTTGTTGAGATGCTGCCCGTAGATGCGATGGCACTCTGACCTAAGAATATCCATGCCATGGCGGAAGGTTTGCTTCTCAAAGAGAGCCTCTTTGAACTGCTCATGCCTGATGCGCTTCTTGACAGTTGCTTTTCTCACACCCTTGGCCTTCTTGATGTTCTTTCCAGATGCCTGGTGGATGGAGTACATCTTCGGCCCCTGGCCAACATATTCGGCTATTGACGGCCCGGTGCACTCGTCCTTCATCTTTCCGAGAACCTTCTTGTTCTCTGTGCTCTACAGCGGATGGCCTTTCGGAAAGTCGGACGTGTCGCAGAGGCCCTTGTGCTTGGCCATGTTCTCGTAGACATTCTCTGCCTCGATTTCGAGGAGGAGGCTGTCAGTTTCTGTGCAGAGGAGCTGGCAGCGTTCTCCGTACTGCTTCTGGAGCCGGTTGCAATAGAAATCGTACATCAGGGATTTTTAAAGGTCCAGAAAGATCATACCTATGTAAATCGGTCGATTGAACACTAGACGGATCTTATGCATCTGGACTGCTGCAAGATCATCGTCGAAGATGTTGTCTCTAGCAAAGGCTGTGCTTGCGAGGAGACGCCTGAGTTTATCTTCCTCGTTGGCGCGGACCAGTTTGACGTCGACACGCCTGCGGAGGTTCTCCATCGTCTTGACGAAGACCGAATTGTTCATGAGCTTGTCGAAATCCTTCTCAAACTCACTTGTGGCCTTCTTCCGGAGCTCAGTATTCATCCGGATGTAGGCTCCATTCAGGGGCTCTGCTGGAACCGGAGGGCACGATGAATCTTGGTCAGACGCATACCCAGAGACATGTATAGCTGGAGATTCCGATAGTGGAGCACGTAACGGTCTTTGTTGCGAAGGCTGGGTACCAACTTCTCAACCGCTGTAGGTGCTTCCCCCAAAGCTCAATCGAGAAGTTCGCGCTGGTACTCCGACATCCACTCCGTCTTGACCACTAGGCGCTCTGGTGCTAGCGGATAGGCATTGTGTGCCTTCTGCAGCTCTGCTGGATATTCCATATCTACCTCTAGGATATAGCCCTCTTCACTGTCTGCGGGTTGTTCTGCAATGGTTTCTGCGAGTCGCTGGCATTCCGATGCATCGACCCACTGGAAGTATCTGATGGAAAGAGCCTGGCTCATAGCCCATCCATAGAGATTGTTCGCATAGATATAAGATATGGTGATTAGGTTTTTCTGGGTCATAATCCTCGACCTGAGGATTGTTGGCCTTGGCATAGCGCTTTGAGACCATTGAGATACCTCCTTGCACGCCCTTCTCGATGAATAGATGTTCGTCGTAATCTATGAGTAGCTCGAACTCCACTCCTGTCTTCTTGAGAAGAGCGTCCCATGAAAGCCCCGGGCTGGTGTAGTAGTGTGCTTGGTCTAAGCCATACTGCGTCAGGCATGTCTTTCGGAACTCACCCAAGACATCTGCTAACAGGAGAACATCTGTGCGATTATAGAGGTCGTGGTAGTCCCCCAGACCTCCCATACTCTATGCGCGTGTGCGTAGTCGTCGTCGCTGATGTGCTAGTCGGTGAGCTTGCTGTAGAATGCCTCTTTCGGAGGGAGCTTGGTCTCGGCGAATCGATCCCAGGAGTCCATATACTCGTAGGGGTAGCCACCCTTCCAGGTCAAGAGCTGGAGCCTCTGCTGGTTTGGCTCATGACGGGACGTGGTCTGGAAAGCTCCATGTTGGCTTGGCGCCACAGCTTGTCAAGGGAAGCTAGCAGGAACTGGGCGCTATCGATGAAACGGAGTTGCCCGAGAGAAAAGATGTATTTTTCTGTGCTGTTGGGGATGCAGGAGACTCTGCCTTCGACCTTCGAGAAAGCCTGCATGAGCAGGTGGGAGTCGTACCCCCTGAGGTAGTGGACCACCACGGGAATGACGGTGGTCTTTGGGCTTAGCCTCAGCGTAAGGTTGCAGGTGTTGTGAGCTGTCCCTCAATATTTACCTGTGATATGACAGTGGTCGCGGACAGAGTCACCGTCTTGAGGTTTTTCACATATACAGCGATTCGCGGCATTGTTATGGGCCCGATAGTCCTTTCGTGTCATCCTTATGTTTTTAGGGTTGGCTAGCACGCTCTTAATCTCCTGGAGTGATTTTAAGAAGTGCTCTGCTGCATTTGGGCCGCGATACTCGACAGGCGGCTTTGTCGTTCCATCACACCGCATCACGATATAGCAGAAGCTGCAAGCCTCATGTTGTTGTGTTCGTTGGGTGTTGCTTTTTTGTAGGATCGCGTTCGGGGCCCTCGATCTTGGTGGTGAGAGCCTCAGAGTCAGCATTGGTGACGAATGGGGTTGGTTGCTGCTTGTGGTGGTTCTGGAAGGAAAGCTTGTTCTTACCCTCTTCTGGCATTTCCACCCGGACAGCCGTCTCGCCGATGCCTTCGCACTCAAGCTTGTGGGCCTCCAGCAGGTCTTCTCTCGTGTAGCCATGAAGACAACACTCACAGAAGTGCTTCTTTTTGGGGTGCTTGCTCTGGTCAAATAAGAAGCGGTTGAGGTTCTTGATCCAGGTGTAGAGGTATTTACCTTTTCGATCAGCATCATGTTGATCCTTGGTATCTGTTGTGGCTGTTTGCTGAGGCGGTGGACAGTGATGTCCTTGTCCAAGCCAAAGATGTTGATGGCTAGATTGTTCTGCCGCTCCACTATGCGGATCTGAGAGATGGGCGTGAGGTTATCAATCGCTTCAAAGTTCAGACAATCATTGGTAGGATACCAACTTGGTCTCTGTGGGTTATGTGGTGGTGGCGGATTTGCGAGAGCCGCTCGGAGTGCCCATCGAAGGCAGTGGTCATCCCTGTTCTTCACGTTGATCACTGCCTTCTTAGAACCTACAGCTGCCGGGTGTAGGATGTAGGACTCACCCCGAAGAGGCTGATATCTGGGAATGTCCAGCCAAAGGGTCTGTACCAGATCTACAACCCAGCCAGAGTGTTTCTTGGATCTGTGGGAAGGTTTTATCGAGAGCCCCCTTGATTTCGCTGGCCTGGAGAAGGGCCTCCTGATTGTGGCGCAGCACGGGATTTGTGTACTCCTCACTACCGTCTGGGTTGACCTTCCGAAGCTGAATTTTGAGAGCCAACTGGAATTTCACGCCGCCCAGATGCTCGATCTCTTCCTCGAGCTTGCTACTGATTTGGGGCCCCACAGCCTCGAGGAAAGTCCTGGGGTCTGCACTGTGAGGATTATTGGCAGGAACGTCCATCTGCCAGCCCCTAAAGAAGTCGCCAATGAGGACCCATGGGGTCTTACTGAAGACTAGCTTTTCTTTTATCTGCTCAGCAGATGCAAACAAGTCCAGGATCTCATCCTGATACTCCTCCACAGATCTCAGGACTTTCTTGCGGGAGATAGGGTCAAATTCCTCTTCAATGGCCTTTCTCTTGGTGGCCTTTTTTGCGTGGTGGTGGGGTAGGTCGATATTTTTCAGGCTGTAAGGGCTTTAACAAGCGCCCATTAGCAGAATCTGGGATAGGCACATGATGGAGAGTCGAATTATTATCAGGTATTTCTGCCAGTAACTGTTCTATGAATTCATCCATAGCAGTCATGTTACTCATCTTTAACTTTACCTATATACTAACCATTCTCTAATAGGAAATACATTAGAAAATCTTTGAGCATTTTTCTTTGACTTTACTTAAATACTAACAATTCTCTAATAGGAAATAAAATAGAATATAACCATCTAAACTCTTTTTTAACCATACTAGATAGAAATGGAAGATAGTCGTCTAAACTCTTTTTGAACCCTACGATTCTTGTTTATGTAATTTATGGTAATAACTGATTTAACACCACGTTGCATACAAAGTAGATGGTGTGTTTTCACCGACACTCCACACTTTGTACATAGTCGTGGTTGTGTTCTTCCTACCCTCTTACTGACACTATTGTGTCGCCCACAGAATTCTCCGCGGCAATTATTGATGCAGGGTTCTCTCTTCCCCACAGGAATTCAAGGACAATTGTTCATTTTTGTGCTGTATGTTTTAAGTACTATATTTCTCTAATACAAACACACCCCGCCCGGCGGCGAACCTAATTTGCCTTAAGACAAAACTTTTGGGGTAAATATGATAGGACCCGCTGGTTTGCGCTGGGCACCCCACCCCAACCCCGGTTGAGCCGCACCGGGTTGGTGCGCGGGTGCGTCTGAATAAATTCTGTGCCAAAACCTACATTAATACTACTACTAAAGAAATTAGATGACGTCATATTAATGAACTGTTTTATATCCGTGTGAGAGTGTGTGTGGTTTGTTATTCGTAGCTCGGACCCATCAATACCGGTATTGATGGGTCCCAGTTCGATGTAATAGTTTTTAGCTCACCTGAGCCGAAGGCTCACAAGGTGAGCTTAAAGTATAGGTAGGCATCCGGCGTCCGTCCGTCGTCCACACCTTTGAACTTGAATATTAAGTAACTAGCTTGCCAATCCCTAACAAATTTTATGTGCAGCATCACTGGGTTAGGGGATTGACTGCATTAGGTTTTGGACCAGTTTTGCTCAGAACTGTAGTTGCAATGGAAACAAGAAGGTTCCATAGACTTGTAATGGGGAAAACGACGTCTCCGCTTTTTCTCGGCCATTTCTGATCCGATCTTCATCAAACTGGCAGATAACCAGGAGGGTCTTACAGTCTACGAGTTCAAATTTTGGGCTGCACGGGACGAACAGTTATTTACCCTTGAGCATAAATATAAGAGAAAGTTGGTGTCTCCAGCTTTTCTCAGCCGTTTATGATCTGATTTTTTGTAACTTTTCATAAACGAGCACAAGCATAAAATCTCGGATGAGTTCGAATTTGGTTTAAATCTGGCCAGCGGTTTTCCAGTTACATCCCCTTGAGCGTGAAAAAAATCCCATAGACTTATAATTTGGAAAAAGTTTTCTCCACTTTTGCTCAGCCATTTCTGATCCGATCTTTATCAAACTTGTAGATAACCAGTAGGGGTTTACAGTCTACGTCGAGTTAGAATTTGGGCTGCAGGGGACGAACAGCTTTGGAATTACCTGCCCTTGAGCATAAATATAAGTGAAAAATGGTGTCTCCAGCTTTTCTCAGCCGTTTAGGATCTGATCTTTTTGTAACTTTTCGTAAACGAGGACAAGCATAAAATCTCGGAAGAGTTCGAATTTATTTGAATCTGACCAGCGGTTTTCCAGTTAATCTCCTTGAGCGTGAAAAATTTTCCCATAGACTTATAATGGGGAAAACAAGGTCTCCACTTTTTCTCAGCCATTTCTGATCCGATCTTCATCAAACTTGCAGACAGCCAGTAGGGGCTTACAGTCTACGTCGAGTTAATATTTGGGATGCATTGGACAAACGACTTTGGAGTTACCTGCCCTTGAGCATAAATGAAAGTGAAAAATGGTGTCTCCAGCTTTTCTCAGCCGTTTATGATCTGATCTTTTTGTAACTTTTCATAAACGAGAACAAGCATAAAATCTCGGACGAGTTCGAATTTGGCTTGAATCTGACGAGTTTTTTTTTTTTTTTTCAGTTACATCCACTTGAGCTTGAAAAGATTTTCCCATAGACTTATAATGGGGAATACGACGTCTCCACTTTTTCTCCGCCATTTCTGATCCGATCTTCATCAAACTTGCAGATAACCAGGAGGGGCCTACAGTCTACGTTGAGTTCAAATTTAGGCGCAACAGCTTCTGAGTTATCTGCCCTTGAGCATAAATGAAAGTGAAAAAGTGTGTCTCCAGCTTTTCTCAGCCGTTTTTGATTGGATCATTTTGTAATTTTTGGTAAAGAAGACAAGCACAAAATCTCGAGCGATTTTGAAGTTGACTTGAATCTGACCAGTGGTTTTCCAGTTACATCTTGAGTGTGAAAGATTTTCCCATAGACTTTCAATGGGAAAACTAGGTCTCCAGCTGTTCTTGACCATTTTAAATCAGATCTTCATCAAACTTGCAGATAACCAGGAGGAGCAGACAGTCTATGTTGAGTTTGAATTTGGGCCACGCAGGTCGAATGACTTCTGAGTTACCTGCCCTTGAGCGTAAATATTAGCGAAAAAATGGTGTATCCAGCTTTCTGCAACCGTTTTTGATCTTATCTTTTTGTTACTTTTGGTAAACGAGGATAAGCATAAAATCTCTAATGAGTTCGATTTTGGCTTGAATCTGACAGCCGGATTTCCAGTTACATCCCCTTGAGGGTGAAAAATTTTCCCATAGACTTACAATGGGAAAACGATGTCTCCAACTTTGCTCGGCAATTTCAAACCTGACCTTCATCAAACTACCAGATAACCAGAAGGAGCTTACGATCTATGTTTAGTTCTAATTTGGACCGCATGAGACAAAAGGCTTTCGAATTACCTGGCCTTGAGCATAAATATTAGTAAAAAATAGTGTCTCCACCTTTTCTCAGCCATATCTAATCTGGTCTTTTTGAAACTTTCAGTAAACGAGAACCTCAGGTAAGTTTGTATTTGGCTTGAATCTGACATTCGGTTTTGTAATTACAGCCCTTAGAGTGCGAACAATTTTCTCATAGACTTACAATGGAAAAACGACGTTACCAACTTTTCTCCGCCATTTCTGAGCTGATCTTCATCAAACTTGCAGATAACCAGGAGGGACATACAGTCTACATAGAGTTTGAATTTCGGCTGTATGAGACAAACAAGTTTGGGGTTACCTGCTCTCGAACATAAATATTAGTGAAAAATGATGTCTGCACCTTTTCTATACCTTTTTGATCTGATCTTTTTGAAACCTATAGCAAACGAGGACAAGCATAAAACCTCCGAGTTCGAATTAGGCTTGAATCTGACATTCAGTTTTACAGTCCCTGGAGCCTGAAGAATTTTCCCATAGACTTACAATGGAAAAACAACATCTCCAGCTTTCTCGACAATTTCTGAACTGATCTTAAGTACACTTGCAGAGGACCAGGGACATAAGTCTATGCTGAGTTCCAATTTGTGCGACATGGGATAAAGGGCTTTGGAGTTACCTGCCCTTGAGCATGAAAATTGTTGTCTTCACTTGTTCTTAGCCATTTTTGATCTTTTTGAAACTTTCAGTAAACAAAGATAAGCATAAACCTCAGATGAGTTCAAATTTGGCTAATGAATCTGACATTCCGTTTTGCACTTATTTTTGTTATGGTTTGTCATTGAGTGTTTGTATCGTTTATATTATTTTGTTTTGGATAGCCAATTGGCCATTTTGTGGGAAAGTAACTGTCCGTTCGGCTTTCCGCTATTGATGTTTCCATTAGGGGGCCGTTGTTTCATGTTTGTGTTTCTTTCCCGTTGGTGTCTCTGTATCGATTCCTGATCATTGCCTTCACTTCTATAAATTTACAGCGGAAAAATGACGTCTCCAACTTTACTCAGCCATTTCTGATCTGATCTTTATCAAACTTGCAGGTAACCAGGAGAGGCATACAGTCTACATGTATGTCGAGCTCGAAGTTGAGTTGAGGGCTTTGGAGTTACCTGCCCTTGAGCATAATAACTAGCAAAAAATAGTGTCAGCACTTTTTCTCAGCTGTTTTCAATAGGATCTTTTTGAAACTTTTATAAAAGAAGGAAAAGCATAATATCTCAGATGAGTTCGAATCTGACAACTGGTTTAGCATTTAAGTTCCTTGAGCGTGAAAAATTTTACCATAGGCTACAACGGAAAAACGACGTCTCCAATTTTTTTCTCAGCCATTTCTGATCTGATCTTTTTCAGACTTGCAGATAACCGGGAGAGGCATACAGTCCACGTCAAGTTCCAAATTGGGTTTCACAGGACCAACAGCTTTGGAGTTAGCTACCTGCCCTTGAATATAAATTTGAGCGAAAAATGGTGTCCACTTTTTCTTCGCAGTTTCGCAGTTTGAAAATTTTAGTAAACAAAGACAAGCAGAATATCACAGATGAGTTCGAATTCGCCTTGAATCTGACAAACTGCGCTATTTCTCAGGTGAGCGATCGTTGCCCGCTGGGCGACCTGTTCCTTTCTTAGTTTCATGGTTCATTTAAGGTCCCTTTCATTTTTGTCAGTTCTAAATGTCATAATATTTGAAGATTATGGATACATTTTCAGGGAGGTGACTTTCAGAAAAAAAGTCATAAGTAAAGAATTTGCTGCCAAGCCTTTGACTTCGATCTGCTGAATAGATCAATAGCCACATCCAGTTTCTGACTTTCAGCCAATCAGATAAGTACAGACTGATTTTCTATGTCGCTGATCATGAGTGCAGGTGCTTGAGGACCTAATGACAGTTTTAGCTCACCTCATAAACAGAGCATTTATCACATAAAATTTGGGATCACTGAAGGGACTACCTTAATTGCATCATGGCTACAAGAAAATTGTCCTTTTTTCTAGGTACACAACAACCCTGTTATAACTCGGTTCATTATAAAACGGTTTGGATATAACACGGTTTCAAGATGGATCCCAAAAATGTGTAGATTATATAGAAAAATTACCATAAATGGTCATATTTCTATATAATCCACACATTTTTGTTTGGATATAACACGGTTGTTTAAGTAACACGGTTTCTGCTTTGGACTCTATTAATAATAGTGTTATAAAGAGGTTGTGGTGTACATGATTTTTTTTCTTTTGTCTTTTTACAAATGTTTACCAGCAAGCATTCCAGTTAATTTGTGTAGTGTTCAGAGACATGGTGTATCTCAGAATGTCTTTCATTACATTAATTATTGCTTATTTAAATACATGCATTTATTCTGACATAAGCCCTCGAGACTTCAGTCACATGAATTGTCACCTTTTTTAATGATCTTCTGGTTCCTAGTCTGAAGATTATCAGTGTTGGGAAAACAGGTAACCAGACCCCTTGACCTTGAAAGGTCAGGGGCGTCTGGTTTCCTGATTTTCCAGTATTAATAATGTGTAAGCTGTGAGCCAGCAAATAATGCAAAAATGGTTTATGTTGTCTGCCAGTAACTTAAAAAGTCATGGTTGCAAACTCCTCAAGAAGCAGTCTAATCTTGTCCACACTGTTTGCCTTTATGCACAAACAGACGACATTATCAGATAGAAGTTTTCTTGGGGTTTGTTACAACGCATAATGTAGTAATGTAGTAATTTCTTCATTTTGAAATTTTTACTACATTATGCGTTGGCATAGTCGACGCGAAATGAAATAAAATGTCGTTTTTACTTCATTATGCGTCGATACTAAGAGGTTTGAGCAAAATGAAAGAATTATTTCATTTTGCGGCGATGGGTGGCATACTTAATTTTACTTCATTATGCGTCAACAGTTTGTTTGTTTGATTTGAGGTTTAACGTTCCCGTCAAGACTATTTAGGTCATTTTGGAGACATTGCTTCAAATTTTATGGGACTTTTACCCGATATTGAGATGAAATGACATCTCAATCGCTGCCGTCCAATTAAAAGCAATAGGGTTTATATGCATGGATGGGCCGACTCGCAGCAGTTTTCCTGGACAGGCTTAGACCTTCTAAGCAGATTACGAGGACTCATGTACGGGCGGTATCAGCTCTGCGTGGAAGCATCGTGCAGCCCATCTATTTATACCCCCGGCATACGAAGTATGCAAGGGGGTATATAGTTTTTGTCCATTCTGTCTGTCTGCCTGTCTGCCTGTCTGTCTTTTGTTTGATTTGTTTGATTTGAGGTTAATCAAATACAATGAAATTCCACTATTAAGACCACCTAAAATTAATACAAAATTTGTTTTTAAAGCATATTTGGAAGGTTAAAGCTACATTTTCTTTGTGATTTTGACCTTCAGTGTGCTTTTGTGGAAGACCGTCTTTTGGACTGTTCAACTGTGGTCTTAAAGACCACTTTTGAACCGTCTCAAATGTGGTCTAAATTGTAGGAATTTAACTGTATTGCTTCCTAAGTCTTTTCGAAGACAGCTATGTTCTACCATCATTACTTCATTATGCGTCGATATGGTGCATATCAACGCGAAATGAAATAATTTTTTTACTTCATTTCGCGTCGACTATGCCAACGCATAATGTAGTAAAAAAAAATCAAAATGAAGAAATTACTACATTACTACATTATGCGTTGTATCAGGGGTTTAAAGGTATAAATTTGCTTCAGACCTGGCTAATGCTAGTTTGCTGCTACACTAGTTGCAGAATTGGCTGTTGATGCTTGTTTTAACCTTTATCCTGCTGGACACGGCAACAGTGTAGATCCAGACCAGATGGTTTCGAAAGAACTATCTGATCAGGATTTACACTTTTATGCAATTTGTGAATTGAAGGAATGCATTATTTCCAATTACACCCTACCTCATTATGAACGGCTCATTATAACACGCTTTAGATATAACATGGTTTCAAGATGGATTCCTAAAATGTGTAGAGTATATAGAAAAATGACCATAAATGGTCATTTTTCTATATAATCTACATATTTTTGTTTGGATATAACACGGTTGTTTAAATAACACGGTTTTTGCTTTGGACCCCATTAATAGTATTACAAAGAGGTCATTATTTCCGACATTTAACTAGCATTCAGCAATGCAGTTTCTTGCTCAAATGAGCCAAAAATGATATCTGTCATGCTCATATAATTATACAGTAAAATTCCGCTATTAAGACCACCTAAAATTGAGACTACATCTGCCTTTAAAAGCTTATTACGAAGCTTTAGTTTTTCTTTCTTTGTGTTTTGTACACCCAGTGTCTCCCAGTAAGGGACCACCTTTGGGACTATTCAAAAGTGGTCTTTAAGACCACTTTTGAACAGTCCCAAAGGTGGTCTTAATATTGGAATTTTACTGTACTTATATCAAAATGTCAATTATTGTTGGTATTGTAGTATTTGAAAGAGCAGGACAAATTGGATGTTTAGTTGAACTGAGCTTGAAAAAAGTTTTATAACTTCACAATCGGGTGCAGGTACAAGAGCCACCTGGCAAGTTTTTATCTGTGCAGGGGCTAGTTGTTCAGAACTAACGCCATCGTTATTTAACATTCTTTGAAACTTTGCTTCTAAAGGATCTCACTTCAGAACTTATTTGTTCATTGAATATGGCAAAATGCTAATATTTTCCTGAAACAATGTGAGCATTTAGTTATTGTACTTGCTAGGACAGTTCACAATTTGACCACTAACGAGCTCGTTAAGATAACGAGGCTTTGACCAACTGAACCTAGATCTCTTTAAATGGTTGTGAGTTATTTTCTTGGTACTGTATATAATATAGACCCAAAGTGGTTTTTGTACATGTATAACACTTTATAGCAAAAGAAAAACAAAAACGAATATCGAAGCACTGATAGAACTGATGCTGATGTCACATCCTGTTGTATCTGATCTGGATCTACACTGCTTGCCAGTGTCACATTTTGGGACTCTCGGCATATATGGGTTACTAATTCAACAGTACAAAAACATGCCAATTCAAATACACTGAAAATTTTGGCACCAGAATATGAAAATTTTCAGATGAAAAATTCTGGTATTTTTCATATTTTTTGCTTAAAACATTGATTGTTGGTACTCTTTAGAACTGCAATAAAAATGGGTTTGAGGGGGGTCAAAATTATACAGGCTAATAATAATGAAAACGCTTTCCGGCACTTGAAATTTTTAGCTCACCAGAGCCGAAGGCTTCGGCAGAGCTTATAGGATGGACATTGTCCGCCGTCCTCGTCGTGTGCGTCTGCGTCTGGCGTTAACACTTTCAAACGACATCTCCTCTGAAGCCAATGGGCCCAAATTTTATCTGTAGCATCCATCCTTGGGCTTGGGGAAGTTTGCGTTTTTTATGAAAATCGGCTCATTAGTTTAGTTGCTATGGCAACTTAGACTTTTCATAGACTTATAATGGAGAAAATTGAAAAATGCCGTTTTCTGCCAAGTTACTTTGGCAAACTACTATCTGCCATATGATTTTAGTCCTACTGCTCATTTCTATTGGTTGCCATGGAAACCAAAATAAAAAAAAATAGAAAAAAAAAATACTTCAAAAATCATCTCCTCAGTAACCGAATGCTCTATAAGGCGGGAATTTTTTTAAAATATTCACCATATTTGCCTTTACAGGTTTTGTGTTTTTTTTTATAAAATTTGGCTCTTTAGTTTGGTTGCTATGGCAACTTAGATTTTCCATAGACTTGTAATGGGGAAAATTGAAAAATGGCATTTGCTGCCAAGTTAATGCAGATATTTTTACAAAACTTTTAAAGAAATGTTCCTTGAGTAAATGTCTCTCAGCCATATGCTTAAATGCCAACATGGGGGTCCCCCAGGTTAAGCCGGGGTCATGCCCCACCGCCTCCACTTCATAAAAGGCCATATAACTCGGAAACCATCCAGATCCCCACCCCAAAACCAAAAATATTCTTGTTCCTTATGATAAGATGCATTCAGTGACAACAACCTGGGGGTCCCCCGGTACGTGCCGGGTTCATGCCCCATCCCCTCCATTCCATAAAAGGCCCAATATCTTGGATACCTTACAGATCCCCACCACAAAACAATATATATTTTCTTGTTCCTTTTGAAAATATACATTCACTGACACCGGCTTGGGGGTCTACCGGGTTGCGCCTGGGCCTTGCCCCACCCCTTCTTCACAAAAGGCCATATATTTCAGAAACCATTTAGATCCCCACCCCAAAACCATATATATTCTTGTTCCTTATGATAAGACGCATTAAGTGACACCAACCTGGGGGTCCCCCGGGTTGTGCCGGGGTCATGCCCCATCCCTCCATTTCATAAAAGGCCCAATATCTTGGAAACCTTACAGATCCCCACCCCTAAAACCTACATATTCTTGTTTCTTATGAAGAGGCTCAGTTACTGATACCAATTTGGGGGTATTCCTGGATGCGCCAGGGCCTTGCCCCACCCCTCCACTTCACAAAAGGCCATCTATCTCATCTACCAACCTAGTTGTGTCCCGGAGTGCTCCGGAGCCATCCCCCACAAAAGGCCAAATACTTGAGAAACTGTTCTGAGACCAACCCCTAAACCATATATATTCATTTTCTGTATGATAAGATGCATTCCGTGGCACCAACATGTGGGCCCCAGGGGTTTCGCGGTTCATGTCCTGTGTCATATTCCACCCCTCCATTTCATAAAAAGCCATATATCTCAGAAACAATTACAATCCTCAGTCCTGAACCATAAATTTTCTTGTTCTTTATGGTAATGTACATTCAGTCGCGCCCAAACTGGGGCTCTCTTTCTTCTGGGGCAATGTTTTGGGGCCATGCCCTGTCCCTCAACTTCATAAAATTCTATATATCATAGAAGCCATTCAGATCATCGACCCATAATCATATATATTCTTGTTCTTAGGATTAGACACATTCAGTCACATTTAATACAAGGGCCTCATATCTCAGGAACTGTTCAGTTCCTCACCCCTTAACCATATATATTCTTGGTTTTGATGATAAGAAACATTCAGTGACAACAATCTATGGCTTTCCCGGTGTCCAGCTGCCGAAAAGGCCTTATATCTAAAGAACCGTATATATATTCTTTTTCCTTATGATATGGTACATTCAGTGATACCAACCAGGGCTCCGTTTGGTCCATGCCACACCCCCTGAACTTCATAAAATGCAAATATTACAGATACATAGTTCCCATGGGTGCTCAATTTGGTATTGGGTTCGTTTGGGAGACTTTATAACCGGTAGTTTGAACTTATATCATGTTAAAACCATGGCTGCCAATGGGCAGTGACCACCTGAGCTCTGAGGCTTCTTGTTCCTAATTTTTGCTCTAATACATTAGTAAGAAACGTCTCAATGAGGCGGTTCTAACGAGCACCACCGCGTTTTGTTTGAATTGAGGTTTAACGTCCCCATCAACAGTATTTAGATAATTTTGGAGACGCTGTTCCCAATTTTGTGAGATTTTACCCGACACTGAGATGAAATGACAGCTCAAGCTCTGCCGCCCAGTGAAACCAAAAGGTTTATATGCATGGACGGTTCGACTCGCATCAGTTTGTCTGGGTAGGCTTAGACCTCCAAGCGGTTTACAAGTACTCGTGTGCGTTTGGTTTTAGCTCTGCGTGGAATCACCATGAAGCCTAATCTATTTCTTTAAGCCCCGATCACCGGGGGTAGGGGGCTGCACGCACAACGTATGTTTAGAGTATAAATTAGGAAAATATTATAACTAACTGTTTTGAAAAATACGAAATGCACTGTTAAATTCGGATGTGTTATCTTAATGTGAATTCGTTTGTTTGATTTGAGGTTTAACGTCCCCGTCAACACTGTATAGGTCATTTTTGAGACGTTGCTTCCAATGGTGTGGGACTTTTACCCGACATTGAGATGAAATGACATCTCAAGCCCTGTCGCCTCATGAAACCAATAGGGTTTATAAGCATGGACAGGCCGACTCGCACCGCTTTTCCTGGGCAGGCTTCTATGCTCTAAGCGGTTTACCAGTACTCGTGGCGGTCGGTTTCAGCTCTGCTCGGAAGCATCATGCAGCCAATCTATTTCCGCGGGGGCCGAATATCTTAATGTGAAAATCTGACGTTGGATAGAATACTGATTGTATAAGTGCGTCATAGGCTTTGCGTGTCAATATCGACACGTGTCTGTGAGGTTGATTGACATATTTCCGGGAAATAATAGACTGATAATTTTGCTCTTCGCGTCTCATAAAGTGCTCAAAGTGTCCTTTAGGTAATTTGATACTAGTTTTGGCACGTAACATTTGAACAATTATTCGCACTGTGATATCGCGTGATATTTTGTAAGAATATATCATTATTATTCCAAAGGCTTCATGTCTTAATAAAATGTCTTTCAGTGGCTTTTAGGAAATTGCTTCGTGACAAGAATTGATTCTTGACCACAAAGGCGACATCCTTGAATGCGAGAAACATATAAATCCAACTAACCGCAGTAATAAACAGCGTCTGAAATTAAATCAACAAGTGAATTTACTGCGTCCGATTCAATCATTTAGAACAAGAAAAGTATAAATTTTCTTCAATAGCACTAATGACATGTTGAATCACCGTATAATTTTACTAAACTTTCTAAGAATTTTAGCTTCGTTCACAGCACAGCTGGAGCTTGAAATGCGGCGAGGTTGATGATTGATTTCAAATGGTATCGTAAGCAACTTCCGCGCCCCCGCCCCTTGGGGGCTAGAAGAAATATATGGGCTGCATGATCCTTCCACGCAGAGCTGAATCCGACCCGCACACTAGTACTGGTTAACCGCTTAGAGGATCTAAGCCTGTCCAGGAACCGCGGTGCGAGGCGGACCGTCCATGCCAATAAACCCTATTGGTTTCATTCGGCGACAGGGCTTGAGATGTAATTTCATCTCAATGTTGGGTAAAAGTCCCACAAAATTGGAAGCAGCGTCTCCAAAATGACCTTTACAGTGTTGACGGGGACGTTAAACATCAAATCAAACAAACAAACAAACAAATAAGCAACTTGCTGTGTTCAAAAGATCAAAATCCGCTGTCCATTCTGGTCTGTATTATCGCATTTGCATACTGCATTCTTGCCGATCAGCGTTTTAGGGATCCATCACCGGTGACAAACGGAGTCGAGCAAGGCCGTATGCTAGTCCCGACATTGTTCAGCATGATGCCCTGCCATGCTCATAGATGCTTTCCAGGATGGTCCATTAGTTCTTGCATAAATATCTATGCGCATGGCTGTTTGAAGCCATTGTCAAATGGACCGAAAGCCGTGCTCAGACAGCAAAAACCATGTTCAAATCATCTTATTCGCGTGCTGTTTGAACATTGATTTTGAGCTTTTGACATCACAAGACTGGCATTGCTTTGTATACGTTGAGCGACGTAACGTTAATGCCCTGAACGTAGCGTTTTAGGGTTCTATGATGACGTCAGATGGTTGCTGCGTATTCTAACACAGCGCGCCTATATAGGCAATGGAAAATAACTGTTTTTATTCTGCAACAAATCACGGCAAGGAAGAGCGTGACAAGTGGCGTCATTAAAACTGCCAAATTAATGACGTCACTAGTCGATTTCCTTGACGTTAGAAGATGTTACGTCATATTCTTGCATCGAAAACGTTAGAAAAGGAAATAAATGCATGTGTTTCAGTCGATAATTCTAGCGGGATTTCTGCTAACAATGGCGAAAAGTTGAGAGATTTTGAAGGAAACAACAGCATTATTGTCTATTTTCAGCCTATTAGAATCGAAATAGATCAACTCTAGTTTGTGCTTTGTTGAGTAATAAATCCCAGTTTGTCGGTCAGTTGCTGTAAGTAGACAAATCACGCACGCTTCGTGCTCGTGATTTGATCTACTTTACAACTGACCTCCAAACTGTGATTTCATTACTCAACAAATCACAGTTAGAGCTGATCTAGTTATTAAACAACGTCATTGTAAACAATATTCTGAACTAGCCGCCATGTTGGTTCGCCGGTCGCATTTGAAGAGTTTATATGGAATTTTTGTGCGTTTTCGTTATAATTTGCTGCCAGAATCGTGATGTCTTAGGGCATAGGTATATAGCACACGTGTACTGCCTTGTGGTACAAGCCGGCTTTTATAGGGACGCGGTAGAGTGTTGGCCTGTCACTCCGGCGGACCGGGTTCGATCCCCGGCCGCGTAAAGGTGAATAGCATTTTTTTCACCTGTTACATTTGGCGCCCACCGTAAATAACCACATGTGCATTAGAACTCATTGATAACCATTTCACGTGATTCTCGGACTCCAAGAAATTCGGGGACGAATTTCTATGTGGAGAGGGGGAATGACATAGGGTATAGGTAAATAGCACACTTGTACTGCAGTGCGGTACAAGCCGGCTTTTATAGCTACGTGGTCGAGTGTTTGCTTACCAATCCGGCGGCCCGGGTTCGATCCCCGGCCGGGTAAAGGTGATAGGATTCTTTTTCACCAATAACAGTTAGTTATGCAAGAACAAGTTATTGCATTGCAGTAATATTTGGCGGGTCCCTCGGAAGATATATGAACATTCGACCTGGCGGCCTCATGTTCAAACAGCTTCCTCGGGACCCAGCGAATGCTAATGCATGAAAAAACATGGTTGACTTTTATAGCATAGCTTCAATCTCAGTAGGCTGCAAGCCAAAACCAAGGTGCAGACAAATGTGCTAGGTGAGTTCCTCTTTGCTGATGACGTAGCAAAAGGTGCTCCTACAGAAAAGATGCAAAAAGGCATTTTTCAAGTATCTTGCTCCTGTGATATCTTTAACCTCTCAATCAGCATAAAAAGACTGATGTAGTCTATCAGCCATCACCTGGAAAGCCTTACAAATAGATAACCACCACAGTAAAAGGTCAAAGATTGCAAGTGGTAGACAAGTTCACCTACCTTGGGAGCACACTGTCAAGAGTCGTGCACATTGATGATGACGTCAATGCCAGGATTGCCAAAACTAATGCAGCATTTGGCCGCCTGGGACCAGGCTTGTATCACTTGTGTCTTTTTATTTTGGATGGCCATTTGGCCATTTTGTGGGAAAGTAACTGTCCTTATGGCCTACCTTTGTTTATGGTTCCATTATGGTCTGGTCGCTTCATGTTTGTGTTTCTTTCCCTTTGGTGTCTTTGATGGGTGGAGTAAGTTAATTGTATCGATTCCTGATCTTTGTTTTACTTCTACTTGACACAAAACTGAAAGTCTACAAAGCTGTGGTGCTGCCAACACTATTATATGCACGTGAAACATGTACAGCTTACCAAAGGCACGCCAAAAGAGAACAAGCTGTCCGTACAAGCTGTCTTAGAAAATTTTCAAGGATTAGGTGGCAAGACGGGATTCCAGATACGGAAGTCCTGAACAGGGCAGGGGTGCAAAGTGTACCCACCCTTTTCTGAAACTAGCACAGTTAAGATGGACATGCCATGTTACCAGAATGCCTGAGGAAAGTTTGCCAAAGAAAATTCTCTATGGAGCACTTTAAATGGGCAAAGGCTCCCATGTCCGTTAGACGAAGCGCTACAAGGACACCTTCAAATATATTCTAGAAAGGGTTATCCTTTGGAAGCAAGGAATACACCACAGAACTGGAAAATATGGGGTGTACATGTTTTCTGTGCCAGACTATCTACTTTCGGCCATTTAGGGCTCATCAGTGACCCTCAAGTATAATCAATGATCCCAAAGGACAAGAAAGTAAACTACACTATGATGTATGTCACAGATTGAAATTATGAAAACTGGAGGATCGCTTGTGCTTAAGACTTTCAAGTCATTTCCAGTTATTTCCCCTATTGAGCGTCGCTTTTCATACATCATATACTCATTGGAAAGGTCCCTCAGGACCTTTCCACAGTGTTTACGTGAAATTTGAAGCATTTTCGCTCCAGTGCAGACTTCTCGTTAGGAAGGTGAATTTGGTGTGATTTTCGTTTTTCGTTTTTCGATATTCATTTTCAGGTGAAGTTGGTTTGATTTTCGTTTTTCGTTTTTCGATATTCATTTTCAGGTGAAGTTGGTTTGATTTTCGTTTTTCATTTTTCGATATTCATTTTCAGGTGAAGTTAGTTTGATTTTCGTTTTTCGTTTTTCGATATTCATTTGCAGGGGAATTTGTTTTGATTTTCGTTTTTCGTTTTTCGATATTCGAATTGAGGCCGAATATCGTATTTTGACATTCAAAATCCTAGTTTGACATTCGATTTGGCGAAGAAAATCGTATTTTGACATTCAAAAACCTATTTTGACATTCGATTTGGCAAAGAAAATCGTATTTTGACATTCAAAATCCTAGTTTGACATTCGATTTGGCGCTGAATATCGTATTTTGACATTCAAAATCCTAGTTTGACATTCGATTTGGCGAAGAAAATCGTAGTTTGACATTCAAAATCCTAGTTTGACATTCGATTTGGTGAAGAAAATCGTAGTTTGACATTCAAAATCCTAGTTTGACATTCGATTTGGCGAAGAAAATCGTAGTTTGACATTCAAAATCCTAGTTTGACATTCGATTTGGCGAAGAAAATCGTAGTTTGACATTCAAAATCCTAGTTTGACATTCGATTTGGCGAAGAAAATCGTAGTTTGACATTCAAAATCCTAGTTTGACATTCGATTTGGCGAAGAATATCGTATTTTGACATTCAAAATCCTAGTTTGACATTCGATTTGGCGCTGAATATCGTATTTTGACATTCAAAATCCTAGTTTGACATTCGATTTGGCGAAGAAAATCGTAGTTTGACATTCAAAATCCTAGTTTGACATTCGATTTGGCGAAGAAAATCGTAGTTTGACATTCAAAATCCTAGTTTGACATTCGATTTGGCGAAGAAAATCGTAGTTTGACATTCAAAATCCTAGTTTGACATTCGATTTGGCGAAAAAAATCGTAGTGTGACATTCAAAATCCTAGTTTGACATTCGATTTGGCGAAGAAAATCGTAGTTTGACATTCAAAATCCTAGTTTGACATTCGATTTGGCGAAGAAAATCGTAGTTTGACATTCAAAATCCTAGTTTGACATTCGATTTGGCGCTGAATATCGTATTTTGACATTCAAAATCCTAGTTTGACATTCGATTTGGTGAAGAAAATCGTAGTTTGACATTCAAAATCCTAGTTTGACATTCGATTTGGCGAAGAAAATCGTAGTTTGACATTCAAAATCCTAGTTTGACATTCGATTTGGTGAAGAAAATCGTAGTTTGACATTCAAAATCCTAGTTTGACATTCGATTTGGCGAAGAAAATCGTAGTTTGACATTCAAAATCCTAGTTTGACATTCGATTTGGCGCTGAATATCGTAGTTTGACATTCAAAATCCTAGTTTGACATTCGATTTGGCGAAGAAAATCGTAGTTTGACATTCAAAATCCTAGTTTGACATTCGATTTGGCGAAGAAAATCGTAGTTTGACATTCAAAATCCTAGTTTGACATTCGATTTGGCGAAGAAAATCGTAGTTTGACATTCAAAATCCTAGTTTGACATTCGATTTGGCGAAGAAAATCGTAGTTTGACATTCAAAATCCTAGTTTGACATTCGATTTGGTGAAGAAAATCGTAGTTTGACATTCAAAATCCTAGTTTGACATTCGATTTGGCGAAGAAAATCGTAGTTTGACATTCAAAATCCTAGTTTGACATTCGATTTGGCGAAGAAAATCGTAGTTTGACATTCAAAATCCTAGTTTGACATTCGATTTGGCGAAGAAAATCGTAGTTTGACATTCAAAATCCTAGTTTGACATTCGATTTGGCGAAGAAAATCGTAGTTTGACATTCAAAATCCTAGTTTGACATTCGATTTGGTGAAGAAAATCGTAGTTTGACATTCAAAATCCTAGTTTGACATTCGATTTGGCGAAGAAAATCGTAGTTTGACATTCAAAATCCTAGTTTGACATTCGATTTGGCGCTGAATATCGTAGTTTGACATTCAAATCCTAGTTTGACATTCGATTTGGCGAAGAAAATCGTAGTTTGACATTCAAAATCCTAGTTTGACATTCGATTTGGCGAAGAAAATCGTAGTTTGACATTCAAAATCCTAGTTTGACATTCGATTTGGCGAAGAAAATCGTAGTTTGACATTCAAAATCCTAGTTTGACATTCGATTTGGCGAAGAAAATCGTAGTTTGACATTCAAAATCCTAGTTTGACATTCGATTTGGTGAAGAAAATCGTAGTTTGACATTCAAAATCCTAGTTTGACATTCGATTTGGCGAAGAAAATCGTAGTTTGACATTCAAAATCCTAGTTTGACATTCGATTTGGCGAAGAAAATCGTAGTTTGACATTCAAAATCCTAGTTTGACATTCGATTTGGCGCTGAATATCGTATTTTGACATTCAAAATCCTAGTTTGACATTCGATTTGGTGAAGAAAATCGTAGTTTGACATTCAAAATCCTAGTTTGACATTCGATTTGGCGAAGAAAATCGTAGTTTGACATTCAAAATCCTAGTTTGACATTCGATTTGGTGAAGAAAATCGTAGTTTGACATTCAAAATCCTAGTTTGACATTCGATTTGGCGAAGAAAATCGTAGTTTGACATTCAAAATCCTAGTTTGACATTCGATTTGGCGCTGAATATCGTAGTTTGACATTCAAAATCCTAGTTTGACATTCGATTTGGCGAAGAAAATCGTAGTTTGACATTCAAAATCCTAGTTTGACATTCGATTTGGCGAAGAAAATCGTAGTTTGACATTCAAAATCCTAGTTTGACATTCGATTTGGCGAAGAAAATCGTAGTTTGACATTCAAAATCCTAGTTTGACATTCGATTTGGCGAAGAAAATCGTAGTTTGACATTCAAAATCCTAGTTTGACATTCGATTTGGCGAAGAAAATCGGTAGTTTGACATTCAAAATCCTAGTTTGACATTCGATTTGGCGAAGAAAATCGTAGTTTGACATTCAAAATCCTAGTTTGACATTCGATTTGGCGAAGAAAATCGTAGTTTGACATTCAAAATCCTAGTTTGACATTCGATTTGGCGAAGAAAATCGTAGTTTGACATTCAAAATCCTAGTTTGACATTCGATTTGGCGAAGAAAATCGTAGTTTGACATTCAAAATCCTATTTTGACATTCGATTTGGCGAAGAAAATCGTAGTTTGACATTCAAAATCCTAGTTTGACATTCGATTTGGCGCTGAATATCGTATTTTGACATTCAAAATCCTAGTTTGACATTCGATTTGGCGAAGAAAATCGTATTTTGACATTCAAAATCCTAGTTTGACATTCGATTTGGCGAAGAAAATCGTATTTTGACATTCAAAATCCTATTTTGACATTCGATTTGGCAAAGAAAATCGTATTTTGACATTCAAAATCCTAGTTTGACATTCGATTTGGCGCTGAATATCGTATTTTGACATTCAAAATCCTAGTTTGACATTCGATTTGGCGAAGAAAATCGTAGTTTGACATTCAAAATCCTAGTTTGACATTCGATTTGGTGAAGAAAATCGTAGTTTGACATTCAAAATCCTAGTTTGACATTCGATTTGGCGAAGAAAATCGTAGTTTGACATTCAAAATCCTAGTTTGACATTCGATTTGGCGAAGAAAATCGTAGTTTGACATTCAAAATCCTAGTTTGACATTCGATTTGGCGAAGAAAATCGTAGTTTGACATTCAAAATCCTAGTTTGACATTCGATTTGGCGAAGAAAATCGTAGTTTGACATTCAAAATCCTAGTTTGACATTCGATTTGGCGCTGAATATCGTATTTTGACATTCAAAATCCTAGTTTGACATTCGATTTGGTGAAGAAAATCGTAGTTTGACATTCAAAATCCTAGTTTGACATTCGATTTGGCGAAGAAAATCGTAGTTTGACATTCAAAATCCTAGTTTGACATTCGATTTGGTGAAGAAAATCGTAGTTTGACATTCAAAATCCTAGTTTGACATTCGATTTGGCGAAGAAAATCGTAGTTTGACATTCAAAATCCTAGTTTGACATTCGATTTGGCGAAGAAAATCGTAGTTTGACATTCAAAATCCTAGTTTGACATTCGATTTGGCGAAGAAAATCGTAGTTTGACATTCAAAATCCTAGTTTGACATTCGATTTGGCGAAGAAAATCGTAGTTTGACATTCAAAATCCTAGTTTGACATTCGATTTGGCGAAGAAAATCGTAGTTTGACATTCAAAATCCTAGTTTGACATTCGATTTGGCGAAGAAAATCGTAGTTTGACATTCAAAATCCTAGTTTGACATTCGATTTGGCGAAGAAAATCGTAGTTTGACATTCAAAATCCTAGTTTGACATTCGATTTGGCGAAGAAAATCGTAGTTTGACATTCAAAATCCTAGTTTGACATTCGATTTGGCGAAGAAAATCGGTAGTTTGACATTCAAAATCCTAGTTTGACATTCGATTTGGCGAAGAAAATCGTAGTTTGACATTCAAAATCCTATTTTGACATTCGATTTGGCGAAGAAAATCGTAGTTTGACATTCAAAATCCTAGTTTGACATTCGATTTGGCGCTGAATATCGTATTTTGACATTCAAAATCCTAGTTTGACATTCGATTTGGCGAAGAAAATCGTATTTTGACATTCAAAATCCTATTTTGACATTCGATTTGGCAAAGAAAATCGTATTTTGACATTCAAAATCCTAGTTTGACATTCGATTTGGCGAAGAAAATCGTATTTTGACATTCAAAATCCTATTTTGACATTCGATTTGGCAAAGAAAATCGTATTTTGACATTCAAAATCCTAGTTTGACATTCGATTTGGCGAAGAAAATCGTAGTTTGACATTCAAAATCCTAGTTTTACATTCGATTTGGCGAAGAAAATCGTAGTTTGACATTCAAAATCCTAGTTTGACATTCGATTTGGCGAAGAAAATCGGTAGTTTGACATTCAAAATCCTAGTTTGACATTCGATTTGGCGAAGAAAATCGTAGTTTGACATTCAAAATCCTAGTTTGACATTCGATTTGGCGAAGAAAATCGTATTTTGACATTCAAAATCCTAGTTTGACATTCGATTTGGCGAAGAAAATCGTAGTTTGACATTCAAAATCCTATTTTGACATTCGATTTGGCGAAGAAAATCGTAGTTTGACATTCAAAATCCTAGTTTGACATTCGATTTGGCGCTGAATATCGTATTTTGACATTCAAAATCCTAGTTTGACATTCGATTTGGCGAAGAAAATCGTAGTTTGACATTCAAAATCCTAGTTTGACATTCGATTTGGCGAAGAAAATCGTATTTTGACATTCAAAATCCTATTTTGACATTCGATTTGGCAAAGAAAATCGTATTTTGACATTCAAAATCCTAGTTTGACATTCGATTTGGCGAAGAAAATCGTATTTTGACATTCAAAATCCTATTTTGGCATTCGATTTGGCAAAGAAAATCGTATTTTGACATTCAAAATCCTAGTTTGACATTCGATTTGGCGCTGAATATCGTATTTTGACATTCAAAATCCTAGTTTGACATTCGATTTGGCGAAGAAAATCGTAGTTTGACATTCAAAATCCTAGTTTGACATTCGATTTGGTGAAGAAAATCGTAGTTTGACATTCAAAATCCTAGTTTGACATTCGATTTGGCGAAGAAAATCGTAGTTTGACATTCAAAATCCTAGTTTGACATTCGATTTGGCGAAGAAAATCGTAGTTTGACATTCAAAATCCTAGTTTGACATTCGATTTGGCGAAGAAAATCGTAGTTTGACATTCAAAATCCTAGTTTGACATTCGATTTGGCGCTGAATATCGTATTTTGACATTCAAAATCCTAGTTTGACATTCGATTTGGTGAAGAAAATCGTAGTTTGACATTCAAAATCCTAGTTTGACATTCGATTTGGCGAAGAAAATCGTAGTTTGACATTCAAAATCCTAGTTTGACATTCGATTTGGTGAAGAAAATCGTAGTTTGACATTCAAAATCCTAGTTTGACATTCGATTTGGCGAAGAAAATCGTAGTTTGACATTCAAAATCCTAGTTTGACATTCGATTTGGCGAAGAAAATCGTAGTTTGACATTCAAAATCCTAGTTTGACATTCGATTTGGCGAAGAAAATCGTAGTTTGACATTCAAAATCCTAGTTTGACATTCGATTTGGCGAAGAAAATCGTAGTTTGACATTCAAAATCCTAGTTTGACATTCGATTTGGCGAAGAAAATCGTAGTTTGACATTCAAAATCCTAGTTTGACATTCGATTTGGCGAAGAAAATCGTAGTTTGACATTCAAAATCCTAGTTTGACATTCGATTTGGCGAAGAAAATCGTAGTTTGACATTCAAAATCCTAGTTTGACATTCGATTTGGCGAAGAAAATCGTAGTTTGACATTCAAAATCCTAGTTTGACATTCGATTTGGCGAAGAAAATCGGTAGTTTGACATTCAAAATCCTAGTTTGACATTCGATTTGGCGAAGAAAATCGTAGTTTGACATTCAAAATCCTAGTTTGACATTCGATTTGGCGAAGAAAATCGTAGTTTGACATTCAAAATCCTAGTTTGACATTCGATTTGGCGAAGAAAATCGTAGTTTGACATTCAAAATCCTAGTTTGACATTCGATTTGGCGCTGAATATCGTATTTTGACATTCAAAATCCTAGTTTGACATTCGATTTGGCGAAGAAAATCGTATTTTGACATTCAAAATCCTAGTTTGACATTCGATTTGGCGAAGAAAATCGTATTTTGACATTCAAAATCCTAGTTTGACATTCGATTTGGCGAAGAAAATCGTAGTTTGACATTCAAAATCCTAGTTTGACATTCGATTTGGCGAAGAAAATCGTAGTTTGACATTCAAAATCCTAGTTTGACATTCGATTTGGCGCTGAATATCGTATTTTGACATTCAAAATCCTAGTTTGACATTCGATTTGGCGAAGAAAATCGTATTTTGACATTCAAAATCCTATTTTGACATTCGATTTGGCAAAGAAAATCGTATTTTGACATTCAAAATCCTAGTTTGACATTCGATTTGGCGCTGAATATCGTATTTTGACATTCAAAATCCTAGTTTGACATTCGATTTGGCGAAGAAAATCGTAGTTTGACATTCAAAATCCTAGTTTGACATTCGATTTGGTGAAGAAAATCGTAGTTTGACATTCAAAATCCTAGTTTGACATTCGATTTGGCGAAGAAAATCGTAGTTTGACATTCAAAATCCTAGTTTGACATTCGATTTGGCGAAGAAAATCGTAGTTTGACATTCAAAATCCTAGTTTGACATTCGATTTGGCGAAGAAAATCGTAGTTTGACATTCAAAATCCTAGTTTGACATTCGATTTGGCGAAGAAAATCGTAGTTTGACATTCAAAATCCTAGTTTGACATTCGATTTGGCGCTGAATATCGTATTTTGACATTCAAAATCCTAGTTTGACATTCGATTTGGTGAAGAAAATCGTAGTTTGACATTCAAAATCCTAGTTTGACATTCGATTTGGCGAAGAAAATCGTAGTTTGACATTCAAAATCCTAGTTTGACATTCGATTTGGTGAAGAAAATCGTAGTTTGACATTCAAAATCCTAGTTTGACATTCGATTTGGCGAAGAAAATCGTAGTTTGACATTCAAAATCCTAGTTTGACATTCGATTTGGCGAAGAAAATCGTAGTTTGACATTCAAAATCCTAGTTTGACATTCGATTTGGCGAAGAAAATCGTAGTTTGACATTCAAAATCCTAGTTTGACATTCGATTTGGCGCTGAATATCGTATTTTGACATTCAAAATCCTAGTTTGACATTCGATTTGGTGAAGAAAATCGTAGTTTGACATTCAAAATCCTAGTTTGACATTCGATTTGGCGAAGAAAATCGTAGTTTGACATTCAAAATCCTAGTTTGACATTCGATTTGGCGAAGAAAATCGTAGTTTGACATTCAAAATCCTAGTTTGACATTCGATTTGGCGAAGAAAATCGTAGTTTGACATTCAAAATCCTAGTTTGACATTCGATTTGGCGAAGAAAATCGTAGTTTGACATTCAAAATCCTAGTTTGACATTCGATTTGGCGAAGAAAATCGTAGTTTGACATTCAAAATCCTAGTTTGACATTCGATTTGGCGAAGAAAATCGTAGTTTGACATTCAAAATCCTAGTTTGACATTCGATTTGGCGAAGAAAATCGGTAGTTTGACATTCAAAATCCTAGTTTGACATTCGATTTGGCGAAGAAAATCGTAGTTTGACATTCAAAATCCTAGTTTGACATTCGATTTGGCGAAGAAAATCGTAGTTTGACATTCAAAATCCTAGTTTGACATTCGATTTGGCGCTGAATATCGTATTTTGACATTCAAAATCCTAGTTTGACATTCGATTTGGCGAAGAAAATCGTATTTTGACATTCAAAATCCTAGTTTGACATTCGATTTGGCGAAGAAAATCGTATTTTGACATTCAAAATCCTAGTTTGACATTCGATTTGGCGAAGAAAATCGTAGTTTGACATTCAAAATCCTAGTTTGACATTCGATTTGGCGAAGAAAATCGTAGTTTGACATTCAAAATCCTAGTTTGACATTCGATTTGGCGCTGAATATCGTATTTTGACATTCAAAATCCTAGTTTGACATTCGATTTGGCGAAGAAAATCGTATTTTGACATTCAAAATCCTAGTTTGACATTCGATTTGGCGAAGAAAATCGTATTTTGACATTCAAAATCCTATTTTGACATTCGATTTGGCAAAGAAAATCGTATTTTGACATTCAAAATCCTAGTTTGACATTCGATTTGGCGCTGAATATCGTATTTTGACATTCAAAATCCTAGTTTGACATTCGATTTGGCGAAGAAAATCGTAGTTTGACATTCAAAATCCTAGTTTGACATTCGATTTGGTGAAGAAAATCGTAGTTTGACATTCAAAATCCTAGTTTGACATTCGATTTGGCGAAGAAAATCGTAGTTTGACATTCAAAATCCTAGTTTGACATTCGATTTGGCGAAGAAAATCGTAGTTTGACATTCAAAATCCTAGTTTGACATTCGATTTGGCGAAGAAAATCGTAGTTTGACATTCAAAATCCTAGTTTGACATTCGATTTGGCGAAGAAAATCGTAGTTTGACATTCAAAATCCTAGTTTGACATTCGATTTGGCGCTGAATATCGTATTTTGACATTCAAAATCCTAGTTTGACATTCGATTTGGTGAAGAAAATCGTAGTTTGACATTCAAAATCCTAGTTTGACATTCGATTTGGCGAAGAAAATCGTAGTTTGACATTCAAAATCCTAGTTTGACATTCGATTTGGTGAAGAAAATCGTAGTTTGACATTCAAAATCCTAGTTTGACATTCGATTTGGCGAAGAAAATCGTAGTTTGACATTCAAAATCCTAGTTTGACATTCGATTTGG
Organism: Lucinisca nassula; assembly: GCA_963580285.1. Taxonomy (NCBI): domain Eukaryota; kingdom Metazoa; phylum Mollusca; class Bivalvia; order Lucinida; family Lucinidae; genus Lucinisca; species Lucinisca nassula. The sequence continues at coordinate 496,455 of CAUZLF010000608.1, forward strand.
CGAAGAAAATCGTAGTTTGACATTCAAAATCCTAGTTTGACATTCGATTTGGCGAAGAAAATCGTAGTTTGACATTCAAAATCCTAGTTTGACATTCGATTTGGCGAAGAAAATCGTAGTTTGACATTCAAAATCCTAGTTTGACATTCGATTTGGCGCTGAATATCGTATTTTGACATTCAAAATCCTAGTTTGACATTCGATTTGGTGAAGAAAATCGTAGTTTGACATTCAAAATCCTAGTTTGACATTCGATTTGGCGAAGAAAATCGTAGTTTGACATTCAAAATCCTAGTTTGACATTCGATTTGGCGAAGAAAATCGTAGTTTGACATTCAAAATCCTAGTTTGACATTCGATTTGGCGAAGAAAATCGTAGTTTGACATTCAAAATCCTAGTTTGACATTCGATTTGGCGCTGAATATCGTATTTTGACATTCAAAATCCTAGTTTGACATTCGATTTGGCGAAGAAAATCGTATTTTGACATTCAAAATCCTAGTTTGACATTCGATTTGGCGAAGAAAATCGTAGTTTGACATTCAAAATCCTAGTTTGACATTCGATTTGGCGAAGAAAATCGTAGTTTGACATCCAAAATCCTAGTTTGACATTCGATTTGGCGCTGAATATCGTATTTTGACATTCAAAATCCTAGTTTGACATTCGATTTGGCGAAGAAAATCGTATTTTGACATTCAAAATCCTAGTTTGACATTCGATTTGGCGAAGAAAATCGTATTTTGACATTCAAAATCCTATTTTGACATTCGATTTGGCAAAGAAAATCGTATTTTGACATTCAAAATCCTAGTTTGACATTCGATTTGGCGCTGAATATCGTATTTTGACATTCAAAATCCTAGTTTGACATTCGATTTGGTGAAGAAAATCGTAGTTTGACATTCAAAATCCTAGTTTGACATTCGATTTGGCGAAGAAAATCGTAGTTTGACATTCAAAATCCTAGTTTGACATTCGATTTGGTGAAGAAAATCGTAGTTTGACATTCAAAATCCTAGTTTGACATTCGATTTGGCGAAGAAAATCGTAGTTTGACATTCAAAATCCTAGTTTGACATTCGATTTGGCGAAGAAAATCGTAGTTTGACATTCAAAATCCTAGTTTGACATTCGATTTGGCGAAGAAAATCGTAGTTTGACATTCAAAATCCTAGTTTGACATTCGATTTGGCGCTGAATATCGTATTTTGACATTCAAAATCCTAGTTTGACATTCGATTTGGTGAAGAAAATCGTAGTTTGACATTCAAAATCCTAGTTTGACATTCGATTTGGCGAAGAAATCGTAGTTTGACATTCAAAATCCTAGTTTGACATTCGATTTGGCGAAGAAAATCGTAGTTTGACATTCAAAATCCTAGTTTGACATTCGATTTGGCGAAGAAAATCGTAGTTTGACATTCAAAATCCTAGTTTGACATTCGATTTGGCGAAGAAAATCGTAGTTTGACATTCAAAATCCTAGTTTGACATTCGATTTGGCGAAGAAAATCGTAGTTTGACATTCAAAATCCTAGTTTGACATTCGATTTGGCGAAGAAAATCGTAGTTTGACATTCAAAATCCTAGTTTGACATTCGATTTGGCGAAGAAAATCGTAGTTTGACATTCAAAATCCTAGTTTGACATTCGATTTGGCGAAGAAAATCGTAGTTTGACATTCAAAATCCTAGTTTGACATTCGATTTGGCGAAGAAAATCGGTAGTTTGACATTCAAAATCCTAGTTTGACATTCGATTTGGCGAAGAAAATCGTAGTTTGACATTCAAAATCCTAGTTTGACATTCGATTTGGCGAAGAAAATCGTAGTTTGACATTCAAAATCCTAGTTTGACATTCGATTTGGCGCTGAATATCGTATTTGACATTCAAAATCCTAGTTTGACATTCGATTTGGCGAAGAAAATCGTATTTTGACATTCAAAATCCTAGTTTGACATTCGATTTGGCGAAGAAAATCGTATTTTGACATTCAAAATCCTAGTTTGACATTCGATTTGGCGAAGAAAATCGTAGTTTGACATTCAAAATCCTAGTTTGACATTCGATTTGGCGAAGAAAATCGTAGTTTGACATTCAAAATCCTAGTTTGACATTCGATTTGGCGCTGAATATCGTATTTTGACATTCAAAATCCTAGTTTGACATTCGATTTGGCGAAGAAAATCGTATTTTGACATTCAAAATCCTAGTTTGACATTCGATTTGGCGAAGAAAATCGTATTTTGACATTCAAAATCCTAGTTTGACATTCGATTTGGCAAAGAAAATCGTATTTTGACATTCAAAATCCTAGTTTGACATTCGATTTGGCGCTGAATATCGTATTTTGACATTCAAAATCCTAGTTTGACATTCGATTTGGCGAAGAAAATCGTAGTTTGACATTCAAAATCCTAGTTTGACATTCGATTTGGTGAAGAAAATCGTAGTTTGACATTCAAAATCCTAGTTTGACATTCGATTTGGCGAAGAAAATCGTAGTTTGACATTCAAAATCCTAGTTTGACATTCGATTTGGCGAAGAAAATCGTAGTTTGACATTCAAAATCCTAGTTTGACATTCGATTTGGCGAAGAAAATCGTAGTTTGACATTCAAAATCCTAGTTTGACATTCGATTTGGCGAAGAAAATCGTAGTTTGACATTCAAAATCCTAGTTTGACATTCGATTTGGCGCTGAATATCGTATTTTGACATTCAAAATCCTAGTTTGACATTCGATTTGGTGAAGAAAATCGTAGTTTGACATTCAAAATCCTAGTTTGACATTCGATTTGGCGAAGAAAATCGTAGTTTGACATTCAAAATCCTAGTTTGACATTCGATTTGGCGAAGAAAATCGTAGTTTGACATTCAAAATCCTAGTTTGACATTCGATTTGGCGAAGAAAATCGTAGTTTGACATTCAAAATCCTAGTTTGACATTCGATTTGGCGAAGAAAATCGTAGTTTGACATTCAAAATCCTAGTTTGACATTCGATTTGGCGAAGAAAATCGTAGTTTGACATTCAAAATCCTAGTTTGACATTCGATTTGGCGAAGAAAATCGTAGTTTGACATTCAAAATCCTAGTTTGACATTCGATTTGGCGAAGAAAATCGTAGTTTGACATTCAAAATCCTAGTTTGACATTCGATTTGGCGCTGAATATCGTATTTTGACATTCAAAATCCTAGTTTGACATTCGATTTGGCGAAGAAAATCGTATTTTGACATTCAAAATCCTAGTTTGACATTCGATTTGGCGAAGAAAATCGTAGTTTGACATTCAAAATCCTAGTTTGACATTCGATTTGGCGAAGAAAATCGTAGTTTGACATCCAAAATCCTAGTTTGACATTCGATTTGGCGCTGAATATCGTATTTTGACATTCAAAATCCTAGTTTGACATTCGATTTGGCGAAGAAAATCGTATTTTGACATTCAAAATCCTAGTTTGACATTCGATTTGGCGAAGAAAATCGTATTTTGACATTCAAAATCCTATTTTGACATTCGATTTGGCAAAGAAAATC
>CAUZLF010000609.1:0-90000 GCA_963580285.1 Lucinisca nassula
AGGCATTTACCGTCAATTTTCTTCAAATCCGGAACATCGTTATCTCTGTATTTCTCCAATCATTCGATTATTTGCGATTCCATGATACGCCAGTTGAGTTTCCCGACCGACTGTTCCAATCGCAATGACCGGAAATCACCTGCTTGTATGATATCTGTTTCGTGAGGCACCTTGAGGGTCTTGGAATATAGCCGATTGTTAATCAGAGGTGGGTGAAACCGGAGTGCCGGTGAAAAAACCTGACCTTCCGTTGCAGAACTTAGCGTCTCAATTATGACCCGAGCCAGTCTCGAACCACAGATGGTAAAAAGTAGTCGCTGATAAGATTGACTAGGCGGGCTGTTCAGCTTTTATCAACATTTTTCAAATTCGCAGAGTCCACACGAAGATTCAGTAGAGTGAATTTCCCATGCAAAATTCAAAACACAACGGTGAGGACTCGACAGCAAGAAACCACTGAATTCTGGAGCAAAACAAACCAACAGTAAGACTCCGATGCATGATTTACTAGAAGCATAGAATATCACTTCACCTGATATTTGCAGCACTGCTTTCACCTTTAAAAAGCATCACATCATCTATCCAGTATCATACGCCCTGTTTAAGTCATACAGTATCATGTTAATACCAGAATTAGTGAAGTGAGTGAGTGAGTGAGTGAATAAGCGAGTGCGTGAGCGAGTGCGTCTTGACGTTGCAAGAGTGTTTGGCAAGCAAGTTTTCATGAAAAGTATAGCATTACAAGTGATGTGTTGTAGTACTTTGGGCACTTTCCAAATGCGCTAGAGTATCTATTTAGCATGGTATAAACATTTATTCACGTATTATATGAAGAACATAATAGTCAATGAGTGAGTGGGTAGCTTGTTTTCATGGATAAATATATCATTTTACATGATGTGTTTAGCGCTGTGGACAAATTCCAAATGACCCGCATTTTATAAGGACCTGTTTATTCACAGTATATCATGTGGATACTTGAGTGAATGAGAACGAGAGCGGGTGAGTGGCAAGCTTGTTTTCGTGGGAAACAAAGAATATTTTATCTGACCAGTGTAGCACTGTGGACACCTTCGAAATGTGCCACATTATATTGACCTGTTAAGTGAATGCGCCAATATCCATTTAGTATGTTATTCATATGGTATGGTGTATATGAGTGAGTGAGTGAGTGAGTGCGAATATCATTTTATCTGTTGAGTACAGCAATGTCATCGCCTTTCAAACAAAGCACACTACATTATGACCTTTTTAACTCATATATAAAGAGAATACTTTTAGTTAGGAAGTAAGCGAGTTAGTAAACCAGCGAGTGAGTGAAAAGTGGAATGATAAGTGAGTGATTGACCTAGCGTGGCAATTGAGTAAATAAGTGAGTAGCAAGACGCCACGGCAGATTATGACTTGTCCAATTCACATTATATTATGTGAATATTTGAGTAGCGATTGAGTGAGTGTGTGAGTAGCTAAGTTGTTTTCATGGAAACAAAGAATATCATTTATCTGAAGTGTGAGGCACTGTGGACACCTTTTTAAGCCAAATTATACAGGGACCTGTTTAATTGATAATATATTATGTGCATACTTAACTGAGTACATAAGTGAGTTCGTACGTGACAGGCAAGCTTGTTACCATGGAGACAAACTATCTCAATCAATCAGACGAGTGTAGCACTGTGGACAACTTCGAAATGTGCCATTTTATATTATTGCATCTATGCACATGATATCATATTGCTACTCGAGTGAGTGACTGTGTGAGTAAGAAGGGCATTTGAGTGAATGACTTTGTGGCAAGCATGTCCTCATGGAAATAAAGTGAGTGGGTGAGTGACGAGCTTGTTTTCATGGAAACAAAATCCATCATTTTGTCTGATGTGTGTAGCACTGTGGACACCATCTAAATGTTCAATGTTATATAATAACAAGTTTAATTAATATGATACCATGTAAATATTTGAGTAAGTGCGTGATTGAGATAATGAAGTGTTTGAGTAAATGGCTACTTGGCAAGCATGTCTTCATGAAAACAAAGAATATCACTTTATCTGATGTATGAAGCGCTGTGGACAACTTCAAAATTTGCCACACTATATATTGACCTGTATAATTCGTATATCATATGCCTTTTTTGTTTGACTGAGGTTTAACTTCCCAGACAACACTGTATAGGTCATTTTTGAGACCTTGCTTTTAATTTTTGTGGAACCTTTACTTGACATTGAGATGAAATGACATCTCAAGCCCCGTTGCCCAATGAAACCAATAGGGTTTATAAGCATTTGTAGTCCCTGCGTGGAGAGACTGAGATTCTCTTAGTGGTTAATAAGTACTCGTGTGCGGTCGGTTTCAGCCCTGCGTGGAAGCATCATGCAGTCAATCTACTTCATCAAGCCCCGATGGGCGGGGGCTGTATGTTATTTGAATACTTTGAATGAGTAAGTGAGCAGGGAATTTGCGTGAATGTCTATGTGGCAAGCTAGTTTTCAATGTAGCACTGTGGACACTCTGCAAATGTGTTATAATATGAAACGACCTATAAAAGACACATGATATCATTTAAACACTTGAGAAAAGCCGTGAGTGAATGAATAGTGCTTTTGAGTGAATGATTTGATAGTTTGTGTATACTTTAGTGAGTGAGTGTGTGAACAGGGCTTTAGAGTGAAAATGTTGCAAGCTTCATGGAAATAAAATCATTTCATCTGATGTGAGCCGGTTGGGTGACCACAATCCAAACTGTGCCATATTATATTATGACTAATTTAATTCATATGATATCATAAGTGAGTGAATGTGTATAGAGCATGTGAGTGATTGACTGTGTGGCAAGCGGGTCTTCATTAATATAAAGAAATGGAAACAAAGAATAACAATTTTATCTAACATGTGTATATTACGCCATGTTAATTCGTATGAAGACATGTGAATACTTTAAGTGAGTGAGTGAGAGCAAGTGAGGATCAAATTTTAACAGATGTATGTATAACCGTAGTCACTTTCCAAATGCGCCACAGTATCTATTTAGTTTGGAATCGAAACATATTTTATTGATGATGTACATACTTGAGTGAATAGACATAGCAAGTATGATTTCGTTGCTATCATTTCACCTGAAACGTGCAGTAGTGTTGACACCTTTAAAAAGTACCACATTATCTATTCAGTATCACATGCCCCGTTTTATTCATACAGTATCATGTGAAATTTGAGTGAGTGAGTGAGTGGACGGATGAGTGAGTTTGTGAGTGAGACTGACACTGCATGAGTGTGTGGCAAGCAAGTTGCCATGGAAAAAACTGATTTCATTTCTGATCAACTGATATGTGTAGTACTGTGGACACTTTCCAAATGCGTCACAGTATCTATTTGGTATGGAATAAACATTTCATTCATTTGCTGAGATAGTGTCTGACGGAGTGAGTGACTGACTTGCTAGCTTGTTTTCATGTAGCCAAACAAATGTGAAAAATTCGAATTATATAAAGACCTGTTTACTTCATAGTAGATCATGTGAATACTTGAGTGAGTGAGAACATGAATGGGTGACTGTGTGGCAAGCTTGTTTTCATGGAAACGATATGTGGACAAATTCGAAATATGCCATATTATATTATGACTTATTTAATGCATATTATATCATGTGAATACGTGCGTGGATGAATGGGTGAGAGTGCGTGCGTGTGTGATTGCGTCAGTTTTCAGACAATGACTATGTTTCAAACATTTCTTCATGGAAACAAAGAATAACATTTTATCTATTGTGTGTACCGCTTTGCACAACGTTCGAATGTACCAAATTATACATCAACCCATTTAATTCATAGAGTATCATCGAAATACTGTGGGTGACTGAGTGCTTGAGTGCTTGAGTGAATAGGGCCTCTGTGTAAAAGGCTGTGAGGGAAGCATGTCATAACATAAATTGCCAGTCTTACAAGCGCTAACCGGCAGTACACAGTTGTGATGGATCATAAAATTTCACAACACTACTTTTTGAACTGTAGTTCATTTCCAGGTAGTATATTAATTTATTTACAGGCTATGATTGGCCTCCTGCATAGACTAATATGAAAATAGCGTTTAAGTGTCTCACTACGGTGTTCGTACCTGGCTCAGGTGACATCTGAGACGCCAAGTTCTGCAAAGGAAGGTAAGATGTGTTTTTCCCCGTACTCCGGGTTTTGCCCACCTATGATGAACGATAGTAAATTCCGCTACTGTAACAGGGACAAATTGAAATTCAGACTAATTTTGCTTTCAAAGGCATATTAGAAGATTTCTGTGATTCTTTCTTTGTGGTTTTTACACAGTGTTCAACTATAAAAGTCGATCATTGGGACTGTTCAAAAATACTCTGCTATACTTCATTTGTAATGGTGTTAAAGACCCTTTTGAACAATTCAAACGATAGACTTAATGTTGGAAATTCATTCTTTAAATATAACAGAAAGTATGGCTCAAATCGAGCAGGCACAGTCATTCAACTCCGACTGCTAGAGCGGGTGATTGGCAAGCTTGTTTTCGTGGAAACAAAGTATTTTATCTGCTGAGTGTAGCACTGTGGACACCTTCGAAATGTGCCACACTATATTGACCTGTTTAATGAATGCGCCAATATCCATTTAGTATGTTATTCATATGATATGGTGTATATGAGTGAGTGAGTGAGTAAGAATATCATTTTATCTGGCGAGTGTAGCACTCTCAGTGCCTTTCGAACGAAGCACACTATATTATGACCTGTTTAACTCATATATCAAGAGAATACTTTTGTTAGGAAGTGAGCGAGAAAGTAAACCAGCGAGTGAGTGTAAAAGGGAATGATTAGTGAGTGATTTACCTGGCGAGACAAGTGAGTGAATGAGTGAATAGCAAGACGCCGTGGCAGATTATGGATTGTCCAATTGACATTACATTATGGGAATACTTGAGTAAGCGATTGAGTAAGTTGTTTTCATGGAAACACAGAATATCATTTTATCTGAAGGGTGAGGCACTGTGGACAACTTTGTGAGCCAAATTATATAGGGACCTGTTTAAATGATAATATATCATGTGAATACATAAGCGAGTTCTTATGTGACAGGCAAGCTTGTTTCCATGGAGACAAAATATTTCAATTAATTAGACGAGTGTAGCACTGTGGACAACTTCGAAATGTGCCATATTATATTATTGCTTGTATGCATATGATATCATGTTGCTACTTGAGTGAGTGAGTGTGTGAGTAAGAACAGCATTTGAGTGGAAAACAGTGAGTGGGTGAGTGGCAACCTTGTTTACATGGAAACAAAGTACATCATTTTGTCTGATGTGTGTAGCACAGTGGACACCATCTAAACGCACCATGTTATATAATGACAAATTTAATTCATATGATATCATGTAAATACTTGAGTAAGTGCGACGGCCCCCGACCATAGGGGCTTGAAGAAATATATGGGCTGCATGATGCTTCCACGCAGAGCTGAATCCGGCCCGCACACTAGCACTGGTAAAGTAGAAGTAAAACAAAGATCAGGAATTGATACAATTAACTTACTCCACCCATAAAAGACACCAAAGGGAAAGAAATACAAACATTAAGCGACCAGACCATAATGGAAACCTAAACAAAGGAAGGCCATAAGGACAGTTACTTTCCCACAAAATGGCCATATGGCCATCCAAAACCAAAAGACACAAGTGATACACACAATAAGTAACAAACAACAACATAAATAAATCGCCACAGAAGAGCCGCCTTGGAACGGTCAGTGGAAGATTTCCACTGGGGGGCTTAAATCGATTTTACGTGGCCACAATCCTCGCCCTTACTTCCGTCGCGATTTAGACAAATAATTTGTTCAGTCCGCATGAAGGCCTCCTAACTCATCAGTGCAACATCTCCGTGAACACAAAAATCAAAGAACCACGGAGGTGAGACAACGGTGAGGACTCGACAGCAAGAAACCACAGAAATGCTGGAGCAAAAGAAAACCAACAGTTAGACTCCGATGCTTAGAGGTAAACTGCTTAGAGGATCTAAGCCTGTCCAGGAACCGCGGTGCGAGGCGGACCGCCCTTGCTAATAAACCCTATTGGTTTCATTGGGCGACAGGGCTTGAGATGTCATTTCATCTCAATGTCGGGTAAAAGTCCCACAAAATTGGAAGCAACGTCTCCGAAATGACCTTTACAGTGTTGACGGGGACGTTAAACCTCAAATCAAACAAACAAATTGAGTAAGTGCGTGATTGAGAGAATAAGGTGTTTGAGTAAATGGCTATTTGGCAAGCTTGTCCTTATGAAAACAAAGAGTATCACTTCATCTGATATGTGAAGCGCTGTGAACATTTTCGAAATTTGGCACACTATATATTGACCTGTATAATTCGTATATCATATGACTTTGTTTGTTTGACTGAGGTTTAATCCCAGACAACACTGTAATGTCATTTTGAAGACGTTGCTTTTAATTTTGTGGAACATTTACTTGTCATTGAGATGAAATTACATCTCAAGCCCTGTCGCCCAATGAAACCAATAGGGTTTATAAGCATTGGTTGTCCTTGCGTGGGCCGACTGAGATCCTATTAGCGATTAACAAGTACTTGTGTGCGGTCGGTTTCAGCGCTGCGTGGAAGTATCATGCAATCCATCTATTTCTTCAAGACCCGATGGGCGGGGGCCGTATGTTATAGGAATACTTTGAGTGAGTAAGTGAGCAGGGCATTTGCGTAAATGTCTATGGTGCAAGCTGGTTTTCACTGTAGCACTGTATACATTTGCCAAACATGACTCTGTGGCAAACCTGTTCTCGTGGAAACCAGAAATGTGTTTAGCACTGTGGACACCCTACAAATGTGCTACAATATGAAACGACCTATTAAAACATATGATATCATTTAAATACTTGAGAAAAGCCGTGAGTGAATAAAAAGGGTACAGTTAATGATTTGACATTTTGTGTATACCTTAGTGAGTGAGTGAGTGACTGTGTGAACAGGGCATTAGAGCGAAAATGTTGCAAGCTTCATGGAAATAATATCAGTTTATCTGATGTGTGCCCGTTGGGTGGACACAATCCAAAATGTGCCATTTTCTATAATGCTCACTTTAATTCATATGATATCATAAGTGAGTGATTGTATATAGAGCATGTGAGTGATTGGCTGTATGGCCAGCTGGTCCTCATGAAAATAAAGAAATGGTTACACAGAATATCATTTTATCCAACACGTGTATATTATACCATGTTCAATTCGTATGAAGACATGTGAATACTTTAAGTGTGTGAGTGAGTCAGTGAGTGAGTTATTGAGAGCAGGTGAGGGTAAATTTTAACAAATGTATGTATAACCGTAGTCACTTTCCAAATGCGCCAAAGTATCTATTTAGTATGGTATCGAAACATATTTTATTGATATGATGTACATACTTGAATGAATAGACATAGCCAGTATGATTTCGTTGCTATCATTTCACCTGATACTTGCAGTAGTGTTGACATCTTTAAAAAGTATCACATTATCTATTCAGTATCACATACCCCGTTTCATTCATACAGTATCATAGTTTATCATGTGAATACTAAAGTGAGTGAGAACGTGAATGGGTGACTGTCTGGCAAGCTTGTTTTCATGGAAACAAATTGTGGACAAATTCGAAATATGCAATATTATATTTTGACTTATTTAATTCATATAATATCATGTGAATACGTGCGTGAATGAATGGGTGAGCGTGCGTGTGCATGTGCTTGCGTCAGTTTTCAGTCAATGACTATGTTGCAAACATGTCTTCATGGAAACAAAGAATAGCATTTTATCTAATGTGTGTACCACTTTGCACAAATTCCGAATGTACCAATTTATACAACAGCTCATTTAATTCATAGGGTATCATCGAAATACTTTGGGTGATTGAGTGCGTGATTGAAGGAGTGAATAGGTCATTTGTGTGAAAGGCTGTGAGGCAAGCGTATCATACCATATATTGCCAGCCGTACAAGCGCTTACCGTTAGTACACCGTTGTGATGGAGAATTAAATGTCACAACACTACTTTTGAACTGCAGTTCATTTCCAGGTAGTATATAGAGGATATTTACTTTTTTGAGGTGGATGCCAAAAATATTTCATCGAGTGTGTTGAAAACATAATAATTTTCACGAGTGCGAAGCACGAGTGAAAATTCGGATGTTTTCAACACACGAGATGAACTACTTTAGGTATCCGCCGAAAAAAAGTTACTGTTCTTTTTATTTTATCATTTATTAGGACACTTACGGTAATTGATCGACCCCAGCGGTGAGGTCACGATTTTGATCCGGCTACATGACGTCACAACTGTCAGTTTCAAAGCATAAACAAATCGCCATTTTGGATTTTGCATTTTTAGTTCAAAGAATGCATTTCAAGGTATGTTTAAGAATGCGTTGTGCTCATTTGAAGTCAATTTTATTCTTGAAGGCTCTGAGTGACATGCACCCACCCACTGTATAATCTATTCCGTGTAGCGGTCGTCGCGACCGGTTTTTCCAAAAAAAAATGATTTGAGCACAGATTTCCTGGCACAAACTCTACCTCAGCCATTCAGTACGCCTTGTAGACCATTTGTAAGACAGCTAAGCCTAAATCTGTAAGGCAACATTTAAATTGTGCCCGAGATGTGTGTCGGCAAAAGGGATATGTTCAAAATCACAGCGCTGCTGTTGTCAGGTATTCCACCTGTTCATTCAATTTTAATGCCACCCGTAACCCTTCAAAATATGTTCTAATGGCTTAAGGAATTATTATTCTTGGTAAATAAAGGAAAATTAACCTTTTTTCGACCAGAACGTAAACAAAAAAGTAGTTCGACACGCTACAGTGAAATGATATAAATGGTATCAATCACATGTGAAATGATACAATATCATTTCACTTGTGATTGATATCATTTTTATTTGTTTCAGATATGCATTGATTTCACTGCTAAGTATAAAATAAAATAATTTATTTATAGTCTCGGATTGGTCTCCTGCATGGACTAATATGAAAATAGCGTTTAAGTGTCTCACCGCGGTGTTCGTACCTGGCTCAGGGGACATCTGAGACGCCAAGTTCTGCAAAGGAAGGTAAGATGTTTTTTTCCTCGTACTCCGGGTTTCGCCCACCTATGATAAACGATAGTAAATTCCGCTACTGTAACAGAGACAAATAGAAATTCAGAATAATTTTGCTTTCAAAGGCATAGTAGAGGGTTTCTGTGATCCTTTCTTTGTGGTTTCTACACAGTGTCAAACTATAAAAGTCGATCATTGGGACTGTTTAATAGTACTCTGCTTTACTTCATTTGAAATGGTGTTAAATAAGTTCTGAAGTTAGATTCAATTCAAACGATGGAATAAATGTAGAAAATTCACTCCTTATGTATAACAGGAAGTATGGCTCAAATCGAGCAGGCACAGTCATTCAACTCCGACTGCTAGAACAGACTGGATAGATGTGAAACTTTCTACAACGTGGCTACCACCCTGCCAGCACAAAACAGCGGACCAACGGCCGGCAAATAGCGATATGTCGTTGCCAAGGTCTTTGAAATTTGATCTAGTGGACCTCTACTAAGATTGTTCCAATTTGGTATGGGTTTTACGGCCCTTTCAATTCAGATTCTTCAAAACTGACAACGACAAACGCAATAACATGAGTGACCAATCTCACACTCCTTTTGTGTAAATTCATGCCTAACATGTTCACACTGCGCTAATTGGATTTGACTTTTGTCATGATTATCCAAAATTATCAGCTCAACGATAATAGCACCCATGCGTACAAATCTCGCTGCCGTGTTGTAAATCGCTACCACGCGCAACTCGCCCACTAAAAAGACATAAAACTGCTTACCGTTACGAAGTCTGATACCTCTATTTTTTCTTGGCGTTACTGGATCCGTGGTAGGAGCCCCCGTGTCCATTTCTATCGCATAATGCAAAACTCTACACAGATACTCCGGGAGGGGGTTTTTGTCCCCTATTCTACATAACACCGATCCATCAATACTCCGTTGTTTTTTGTCGACAGCAAGAAACCACTGAAATTCTGGAGCAAAGAAAAACAACAGTAAGACTCCTTTGCATGATTTACTAGAAGCTTAGAATATCACTTCACCTGATATTTCCAGCACTGCTGTCACCTTTACAAGCACCACATCATCTATTCAGTAGCATGCGCCCTGTTTTACTCTTACAGTATCATGTTAATACCAGAATTAAAGAGTGAGTGAGTGCATGAGCGAGTGCCTGAGCGAGTGAGTCTTGTTTAGGTTTCAATATGGCCTGGTCGCTTAATGTTTGTGTTTCTTTCCCTTTGGTGTCTTTGATGGGTGGAGTAAGTTAATTGTATCGATTCCTAATCTTTGTTTTACTTCTACTTTGATGTTGCCAGAGTGTTTGGCAAGCGAGTTTTCTTGAAAAGGATAGCATTACAAGTGATGTGTGTAGTACTTTGGACACTTTTCAAATGCGCCACAGTATCTATTTAGTATGATAAAAACATTTATTGAGATAAAATATCATAATAGCCAATGAGTGAGTGGGTAGCTTGTTTTCAGGGATACAATATATCATTTTAAATGATGTGTTTAGCGCTGTGAACAAATTCCAAATGAACCGTTTTTATAAACACCTGTTTTATTCACAGTATATCATGTTGATACTTGAGTGAATTAGAACGTGAGCTGGTGATTAGCAAGCTTGATTTCGTGGAAACAAAGAAAAGTTTATCTGACAAGTGTTGCACGGTGGACACCTTCGAAATGTGCCACACTATATTGACCTGGGAAGTGGGCGAGTTAGTAAACCAGCGATTGAGTGAAAAAGGGAATGATTAGTGAGTGATTGATCTGGCGAGGAAATTGAGTGAATGAGTGAGTAGCAAGACGCCACGGCAGATTATGACTTGTCCAATTCACACTATATTATGTGAATACTTGAGGAAGCGATTGAGTGAGTGTATGAGTAGCTAAGTTGTTTCATGGAAACAAAGAATATCATTTAATCTGAAGTGTGAGGCACTGTGGACAACTTTGTGATCCAAATTATATAGGGACCTGTTTAATTGATAATATATCATAAAAAACCTTAAGTGAACACCTGAGTGAATTCGCACGTGACAGGCAAGGTTGTTTTCATGGAGACAAACTTTCTCAATTAATCAGACGAGTGTAGCAATGTGGACAACTTCGGTATCATTGTGATACTCGAATGAGTGAGTGTGTGAGTAAGGAGGGCATTTGAGTGAATGACTTTGTGGCAAGCATGTCTTCATGGAAACACAGTGAGTGGGTGAGTGGCAACCTTGTTTTCATTGAAACAAAATACATCATTTTGTCTGATGTGTGAAGCATTGTGGACACCATCTTAATGTGCAATGTTATATAATGACAAATTTAATTCATATGATATCATATAAATACTCGAGTAAGTGTGCGATTGAGAGAATAAGGTGTTTGAGTAAATGGCTTTTTGGCAAGCATGTCTTCATGAAAACAAAGACTATCACTTTATCTGATATGCGAAGCGCTGTGGAGTGAATATACATAGACAGTATGATTTCATTGCAGTAGTGTTGACACCATTAAAAAGTACCACATTATCTTTTCAGTATCACATGTCCCGTTTTATTCAAACAGTATCATGTACAAACTTGAGTGAGTAAGTGAACGGGTGCGTGAGTGTGTGAGTGTGACTGACACTGCATGAGTGTGTGGCAAGCACGTTTCCATGGAAAAAACTGTTTTTATTTCAATAGATGTGTGAAGTACTGTGGACACTTTTCAAATGCGCCACAGTATTCATTTAGTATGGAATAAACATTTTTTTTTCATTTGCTGAGATAGTGTGTGACTGAGTGACTGACTTGCTACCTTGTTTTCATGTAGCCGAACATATGTGACAAATTCGAAATGAGCCGCATTATATAAAGACCTGTTTACTTCATGGTATATCATGTGAATACTTGGGTGCGTGAGAACATGAATGGGTGACTGTGTGGCAAGCTTGTGTTCATGGAAACAAATTGTGGACAAATTCGAAATATGCCATATTATATATATATATATATATATATTTTTTTTTTTTTGGTTTTGGTTTTACCTCCCTTTCAAGAGTATTTCACTCATATCGAGCCGATCGTTAATCAGAGGTGGGCGAAAACCGGAGTACCCGGAGAAAAACAACCTGACCTTCCGTTGCAGAACTTGGCGTCTCACATGTGACCCGAGCGAGGCTCGCTATATTATATTATGACTTATTTAATGCATATGATATCATGTGAATACGTGCGTGATTGAATGGGTGAGAGTGCGTGCTCGTCTGGCAAGCTTGTTTTCATGGAAACAAATTGTGGACAAATTCGAAATATGCAATATTATATTTTGACTTATTTAATCCATATAATATCATGTGAATACGTGCGTGAATGAATGGGTGAGCGTGCGTGCGCATGTGCTTGCGTCAGTTTTCAGTCAATGAGTATGTTGCAAACATGTCTTCATGGAAACAAAGAATAACATTTTATCTAATGTGTGTAACACATTGCACAACTTCCGAAAGTACCAAATTATACAACAACCTATTTAATTCATAGAGTATTATCGAAATACTTTGGCAGACTGAGTGCAAGAGTGAAGGAGTGAATAGGGCATCTGTGTGAATGGCTGTGATTCAAGCATTTCATACCATAAATTGCTAGTCTTACAAGCGCTTACCGGTAGTACACAGTTGTGATGGAGCATAAAATGTCACAACACTACTTTTTGAACTGGAGTTCATTTCCAGGTAGTATAATAATTAATTTACAGACTCTGATAACCCAATTTCGTAAAATCATTCTTCGATATAAAAAATTGGGTACAACATGGATGTTATACGACAGACTGCATGCATGGTAGTTAACCCAATCACGGTTGACAACTTTGCTTCCCTCTTGAATTGCACGCCGGTGGGTCTGGCCTCAGATTCTATGACGGCTCCAACGTAAAGGCTTATTGAGAATTAGAGAGATCTAATTCAAGGTAATATTGGTTGGTGCCTAATGCTCTGTCTCTGGTCGGGCCCATCGGAGTCTAACTGTTGGTTTTCTTTGCTCCAGCATTTCAGTGGTTTCTTGCTGTCGAGTCCTCACCGTTGTCTCACCTCTGTGGTTCTTTGATTTTTTTGTTTTCACGGAGATGTTGCACTGATGAGTTAGGAGGCCTTCATGCGGACTGAACAAATTATTTGTCTGAATCGCGACGGAAGTAAGGGCGATGATTGTGGTCACGTAAAATCGATTTAAGCCCCCTAGTGGAAATCTTCCACTGACCGTTCCAAGGCGGCTCTTCTGTGGCGATTTATTTATGTTGTTGTTTGTTACTTGCTGTGTGTATCACTTGTGTCTTTTGGTATTGGATGGCCATATGGCCATTTTGTGGGAAAGTAACTGTCCTTATGGCCTTCCTTTGTTTAGGTTTCCATTATGGTCTGGTCGCTTAATGTTTGTATTTCTTTCCCTTTGGTGTCTTTTATGGGTGGAGTAAGTTAATTGTATCAATTCCTGATCTTTGTTTTACTTCTACTCTGATTGGCCTCCTCCATAGACTAATCTGAAAATAGCGCTTAAGTGTCTCACCACGGTGTTCGTACCTGGTCAAGGTGACATCTGAGACGCCAAGTTCTGCAAAGGAATGAAAGATATTTTTCCGCGTACTCCGGTTTTTGCCCACCTATGATAATCGATAGTAAATTCCGCTACTGTAACAGAGACAAATTTAAATTCAGACTAATTTTGCTTTCAAAGGCATATTAGAAGGTTTCTGTGATTCTTTCTTTGTGGTTTCTACACAGTATCCAACTATAAAAGTCGATCATTGGGACTGTTCAAAAGTACCATGCTATACTTCATCTGAAATGATGTTAAAAACTACTTCAAAGTAGTTACATATACATTCCATATTTTTTCAGTTCTGTGGTGGATTCCTTGCTTCCAAAGGATTTGTAACCCTTTTATGGAACATATTTAACTTCACTACAGCTGGTGTGTGGGAATGTGTGGCGGCGGTAAAACGTCTCCCTGCCCTACATCATAGTGTCGATTATATGTTCTTGTCCTTTGGGATCATTGATTCCACTTTGGAATTTTGAAAAAATCTGAGGGTCACTGATAAGGCCTATTTGGCCGAAACCAGCTAGTCTGGCCCAGAAAACATATACACTTCATATTTGTTCAGTTCTGTGGTGTATTCCTTGCTTGCAAAGGATAACCCTTTTATAGAACACATTTAACTTCACTACAGCGGGTGTGTGGGAATGTGTGGCGGCGGTAAAACGTCTCCCTGCCCTACATCATAGTGTAGATTATATTTTCTTGTCCTTTGGGATTATTGATTCCATTGTGGAATTTTGAAAATATCTGAGGGTCACTGATGAGGCCTAATATACCGAAACTAGCGAGTCTGGCCAAGAAAACATATACACTCCATATTTTTTCAGTTCTGTGGTGCATTCCTTGCTTCCAAAGGATAACCCTTTAATAGAACATATTTTGAACAATTCAAAAGATGGACTTAATGTAGGAAATTTACTCTTTATGTTTAACAGGAAGTATAGCTCGAATCGAGCAGGCACGGTCATTCAATTCCGACTGCTAGAACAGTCTTGATAGATGCGAAACCTGTTACAATGTGGCTACCACCCTGCCAGCACAAAAACAGCGGGCAAACGTCCGGCAAATAGCGATACGACGCTGCCAAGGTCTTTGAAATTTGTGTATAAAACTTAATCTAGTGGACCTTTACCCAGATTGTTCCAATTTGGTATGGGTTTTACGGCCCTTTCACTCCAGAGTCTTCAAAACTGACAACGACAAATCCGATAACATTAGCAACCAATCTCCCATCCTTTTGTGCAAATTCATGCCCAACGTGTTCAAACTGCGCTTACCAGATTTTGCTTTTGTCATGATTATCCAAAATTATCAGCCAACGCTAATAACACCCATGTGTACAAATCTCGCGACTATGGTTGTAAATCGGCCCCCACGCGCAACTCGCCCACTAAAAGGATAACACTGCTTACCGTTACGTAGTCTGATGTCTCTTTATTTTTTTGGCGCTATGGGCACTACTGAGGCAATCCTCTTGGTACTCGGGTCCGGAGTAAGAGCCCCCGTGTCCATTTCTGTCGCATATTGCAATAATCTACACAGATACTCCCCGAGGGGGTTATGCCCCCTATTCTACACAACACCGATCCATCAATACTGCCGTTGTTGTTGTTGTTGTTGTTGTTGTTGTTTTTTCAGCTCGCCAATCAAATCCTCCTTTCGAAAAGGTTGACAGGCATTTACCGTCAATTTTCTTCAAATCCGGATCATCGTTATCCACTGTATTTCTCCAATCATTCGATTATTTGCGATTCCATGATACGCCAGTTGAGTTTCCGACGACTGTTCCAATCGCAATGACCCGGAATCACCTGCTTGTATGATATCTTTTTCGTGAGGCACCTTGAGGGTCTTGGAATATAGCCGATTGTTAATCAGAGGTGGGTGAAACCGGAGTACCCGGTGAAAAAACCTGACCTTCCGTTGCAGAACTTAGCGTCTCAAATATGACCCCAGCCAGGCTCGAACCACATATGGTAAAAAGTAGTCGCTGATAAGATTGACTAGGCGGGGGTGTTCAGCTTTTATCAACATATTTCAAATTCGCAGTGTCCACACGAAGATTCGGTAGAGTGCATTTCCCATGCAAAATTCAAAACACAACAGTGAGGACTCGACAGCCAGAAACCACTGAAATTCTGGAGCAAAGCAAACCAACAGTAAGACTCCGATGCATGATTTACTAGACAGCATAGAATATCACTTCACCTGATATTTGCAGAACTGCTTTCAACTTTAAAAAGCATCACATCATCTATCCAGTATCATAATACGCCCTGTTTAAGTCATACAGTATCATGTTAATACCAGAATTAGTGAGTGAGTGAGTGAGTGAGTGAATAAGCGAGTGCGTGAGCGAGTGCGGCTTGACGTTGCAAGAGTGTTTGGCAAGCAAGTTTTCATGAAAAAGTATAGCATTACAAGTGATGTGTGTAGTACTTTGGGCACTTTCCAAATGCGCTAGAGTATCTATTTAGCATGGTATAAACATTTATTCACGTATTATATGAAGAACATAATGGTCAGTGAGTGAGTGGGTAGCTTGTTTTCATGGATAAATATATCATTTTACATGATGTGTTTAGCGCTGTGGACAAATTCCAAATGACCCGCATTTTATAAGGACCTGTTTATTCACAGTATATCATGTTGATACTTGAGTGAATGAGAACGAGAGCGGGTGAGTTGCAAGCTTGTTTTCGTGGAAACAAAGAATATTTTATCTGACCAGTGTAGCACTGTTGACACCTTCGAAATGTGCCACATTATATTGACCTGTTTAATGAATGCGCCAATATCCATTTAGTATGTTATTCATATGGTATGGTGTATATGAGTGAGTGAGTGCGAATATCATTTTATCTGTTGAGTACAGCAATGTCATCGCCTTTCAAACGAAGCACACTACATTATGACCTTTTAACTCATATATCAAGAGAATACTTTTAGTTAGGAAGTAAGCGAATTAGTAAACCAGCGAGTGTGTGAAAAGGGGAATGATAAGTGAGTGATTGACCTGGCGTGGCAATTGAGTAAATGAGTGAGTAGCAAGACGCCACGTCAGATTATGACTTGTCCAATTCACATTATATTATGTAAATATATGAGTAGCGATTGAGTGAGTGTGTGAGTAGCTAAGTTGTTTTCATGGAAACAAAGAATATCATTTATCTGAAGTGTGAGACACTGTGGACAACTTTGTAAGCCAAATTATATAGGGACCTGTTTAATTGATAATATATTATGTGCATACTTAAGTGAGTACATAAGTGAGTTCATACGTGACAGGCAAGCTTGTTATCATGGAGACAAACTATCTCAATTAATCAGACGAGTGTAGCACTGGGAACAACTTCGAAATGTGCCATATTATATTATTGCATCTATGCACATGATATCATGTTGCTACTCAAGTGAGTGAGTGTGTGAGTAAGAAGGGCATTTGAGTGAATGACTTTGTGGCAAGCATGTCCTCATGGAAATAAAGTGAGTGGGTGAGTGGCGAGCTTGTTTTCATTGAAACAAAATACATCATTTTGTCTGATGTGTGTAGCACTGTGGACACCATGTAAATGTGCAATGTTATATAATAACAAGTTTAATTAATATGATACCATGTAAATATTTGAGTAAGTGCGTGATTGAGATAATGATGTGTTTGAGTAAATAGCTACTTGGCAACCATGTCTTCATGAAAACAAAGAATATCACTTTATCTGATGTATGAAGCGCTGTGGACAACTTCAAAATTTGCCACACTATATATTGACCTGTATAATTCGTTTATCAAATAACTTTGTTTGTTTGACTGAGGTTTAACATCCCAGACAACACTGTATAGGTCATTTTGGAGACCTTGCTTTTAATTTTTGTGGAACCTTTACTTGACATTGAGATGAAATGACATCTCAAGCCCCGTTGCCCAATGAAACCATTCTTTTAATTTTGGATGGCCATATGGCCATTTTGTGGGAAAGTAACTGTCCTTTTGGCCTTCCTTTCTTTAGGTTTCCATTATGGTCTGGTCGCTTAATGTTTGCATTTCTTTCCCTTTAGTGTCTTTTATGGGTGGAGTAAGTTAATTGTATCAATTCCTGATCTTTGTTTTACTTCTACTTTATAAGCATTTGTAGTCCCTGCGTGGACAGGTTGAGATTCTCTTAGCGGTTAATAAGTACTCGTGTGCGGTCGGTTTCAGCCCTGCGTGGAAGCATCATGCAGTCCATCTACTTCATCAAGCCCCCATGGGCGGGGGCCGTATGTCATTTGAATACTTTGAATGAGTAAGTGAGCAGGGAATTTGCGTGAATGTCTATGTGGCAAGCTAGTTTTCAATGTAGCACTGTGGACACTCTGCATGCAAATGTGCTATAATATGAAACGACCTATAAAAGACACATGATATCATTTAAACACTTGAGAAAAGCCGTGAGTGAATGAATAGGGCATTTGAGTGAATGATTTGATAGTTTGTGTATACTTTAGTGAGTGAGTGTGTGAACAGGGCATTAGAGTGAAAATGTTGCAAGCTTCATGGAAATAATATCATTCCATCTGATGTGAGCCCGTTGGGTGGCCACAATCCAAAATGTGCCATATTATATAATGACTAATTTAATTCATATGATATCATAAGTGAGTGAGTGTGTATAGAGCATGTGAGTGATTGACTACGTGGCAAGCGGGTCTTCATAAAAATAAAGAAATGGAAACAAAGAATATCAATTTTATCTAACATGTGTATATTACGCCATGTTAATTCGTATGAAGACATGTGAATACTTTAAGTGAGTGAGCGCAAGTGAGGATCAAATTTTAACAGATGTATGTATAACCGTAGTCACTTTCCAAATGCGCCACAGTATCTATTTAGTTTGGGATCGAAACATATTTTATTGATGATGTACATACTTGAGTGAATAGACATAGCAAGTATGATTTCGTTGCTATCATTTCACCTGAAACGTGCAGTAGTGTTGACACCTTTAAAAAGTACCACATTATCTATTCAGTATCACATGCCCCGTTTTATTCATACAGTATCGTGTAAAATGTGAGTGAGTGTGTGAGTGAGACTGACACTGCATGAGTGTGTGGCAAGCAAGTTGCCATGGAAAAAACTGATTTCATTTCTGATCAACTGATATGTGTAGTACTGCGGACACTTTCCAAATGCGTCACAGTATTTATTTAGTATGAAATACACATTTCATTCATTTGCTGAGATAGTGTCTGACGGAGTGAGTGACTGACTTGCTAGCTTGTTTTCGTGTAGCTAAACAAATGTGAAAAATTCGAATTATATAAAGACCTGTTTACTTCATAGTAGATCATGTGAATACTTGAGTGAGTGAGAACATGAATAGGTGACTGTATGGCAAGCTTGATGAAATATACCATATTATATTATGACTTATTTAATACATATGATATCATGTGAATACGTGCGTGAATGCATGGGTGAGAGTGCGTGCGTGTGTGCTTGCGTCAGTTTACAGACAATGACTATGTTTCAAACATTTCTTCATGGAAACAAAGAATAGCATTTTATCTATTGTGTGTACCACTTTGCACAACGTTCGAATGTACCAAATTATACATCAACCCATTTAATTCATAGAGTATCATCGAAATACTGTGGGTGACTGAGTGCTTGAGTGCTTAAGTGAATAGGGCCTCTGTGTAAAAGGCTGTGAGGGAAGCATGTCATACCATAAATTGCCAGTCTTACAAGCGCTAACCGGCAGTACACAGTTGTGATGGATCATAAAATTTCACAACACCACTTTTTGAACTGGAGTTCATTTCCAGGTAGTATATTAATTTATTTACAGGCTCTGATTGGCCTCCTCCATAGACTAATATAAAAATAGCGTTTAAGTGTCTCACTACGGTGTTCCTACCTGGCTCAGGTGACATCTGAGACGCCAAGTTCTGCTAAGGAAGGTAAGATGTTTTTTCCTCGTACTCCAGGTTTTTGCCCACCTATGATAAACGATAGTAAATTCCGCTACTGTAACAGGGACAAATTGAAATTCAGACTAATTTTGCTTTCAAAGGCATATTAGAAGATTTCTGTGATTCTTTCTTTGTGGTTTTTACACAGTGTCCAACTATAAAAGTCGATCATTGGGACTGTTCAAAATACTCTGCTATACTTCATTTGTAATGGTGTTAAAGACCACTTTTGAACAATTCAAACGATAGACTTAATGTAGGAAATTCATTCTTTAAGTATAACAGGAAGTATTGCTTAAATCGAGCAGGCACAGTCATTCAACTCCGACTGCTAGAGCGGGTGATTGGCAAGCTTGTTTTCGTGGAAACAAAGTATTTTATCTGCTGGGTGTAGCACTGTGGTCACCTTCGAAATGTGCACACTATATTGACCTGTTTAATGAATGCGCCAATATCAATTTAGTATGTTATTCATATGATATGGTGTATATGAGTGAGTGAGTGAGTAAGAATATCATTTTATCTGGCGAGTGAAGCACTCTCAGTGCCTTTCGAACGAAGCACACTATATTCTGACCTGTTTAACTCATATATCAAGAGAATACTTTTGTTAGGAAGTGAGCGAGAAAGTAAACCAGCGAGTGAGTGTAAAAGGGAATGATTAGTGAGTGATTTACCTGGCGAGGCAAGTGAGTGAATGAGTGAGTAGCAAGTCGCCGTGGCCGATTATGACTTGTCCAATTGACATTACATTATGTGAATACTTGAGTAAGCGATTGAGTAATAAAAATCAAAAATGAGTTCCTTTAAGAGCAATGAAAACATTCATAAGAAAGAAGATGGTTCATACTACGTAGTTTCGGCTAATAAAGCCTCATCCGTGACCCTGTAATGATCCGGCAAAGAAAGCCAGAGGAAACATACTGCAATTTTGCGAATTTCGAATAGGCAGCCGATTCAAAGACCGACACAAACCCAAATGGGGTCCAAATAAATAAAAACCTGTCTAGAATATGAGTCTAAACCAATATTTGTTTTGATTTCTCAGAATATTCACGCCGATCTCAAAGGACAAAAAGTAAAATATAAACTGCACTATGGTTGATGTACGGGGAGACGTTTTAAGGCCGCCACACGGCACAACACCAGCTGCAGTGAAGGCAAATAAAAATCAAAAATGAGTTCCTTTAAGATCAATGAAAACATTCATAAGAAAGAAGATGGGTCATACTACGTAGTTTCGGCTAATAAAGCCTCATCAGTGACCCTGTAATGATCCGGCAAAGAAAGCCAGAGGAAACATACTACAATTTTGCGAATTTCGAATAGGCAGCCGATTCAAAGACCGACACAAACCAAAATGGGGTCCAAATAAATAAAAACCTGTCTAGAATATGAGTCTAAACCAATATTTGTTTTGATTTCTCAGAATATTCACGCCGATCTCAAAGGACAAAAAGTAAAATATAAACTGCACTATGGTTGATGTACGGGGAGACGTTTTACGGTCGCCACACGGCACAACACCAGCTGCAGTGAAGGCAAATAAAAATCAAAATGAGTTCCTTTAAGAGCAATGAAAACATTCATAAGAAAGAAGATGGGTCATACTACGTAGTTTCGGCTAATAAAGCCTCATCAATGACCCTGTAATGATCCGGCAAAGAAAGCCAGAGGAAACATACTGCAATTTTGCGAATTTCGAATAGGCAGCCGATTCAAAGACCGACACAAACCATAATGGGGTCCAAATAAATAAAAACCTGTCTAGAATATGAGTCTAAACCAATATTTGTTTTGATTTCTCAGAATATTCGCGCCAATCTCAAAGGACAAAAAGTAAAATATAAACTGCACTATGTTTGATGTACGGGGAGACGTTTAACGGCCGCCACACGGCACAACACCAGCTGCAGTGAAGGCAAATAAAAATAAAAAATGAGTTCCTTTAAGAGCAATGAAAACAGTCATAAGAAAGAAGATGGGTCATACTACGTAGTTTCGGCTAATAAAGCCTCTTCAGTGACCCTGTAATGATCCGGCAAAGAAAGCCAGAGGAAACATACTACAATTTTTCGAATTTCGAATAAGCAGCCGATTCAAAGACCGACACAAACCAAAATGGGGTCCAAATAAATAAAAACCTGTCTAGAATATGAGTCTAAACCAATATTTGTTTTGATTTCTCAGAATATTCACGCCGATCTCAAAGGACAAATGGTAAAATATAAACTGCACTATGGTTGATGTACGGGGAGACGTTTTACGGCCGCCTCACGGCACAACACCAGCTGCAGTGAAGGCAAATAAAAATCAAAAATGAGTTCCTTTAAGAGCAATGAAAACATTCATAAGAAAGAAGATGGGCCATACTACGTAGTTTCGTCTAATAAAGCCTCATCAGTGACCCTGTAATGATCCGGCAAAGAAAGCCAGACGAAACATACTGCAATTTTGTGAATTTCGAATAGGCAGCCGATTCAAAGACCGACACAAACCAAAATGGGGTCCAAATAAATAAAAACCTGTCTAGAATATGAGTCTAAACCAATATTTGTTTTGATTTCTCAGAATATTCACGCCGATCTCAAAGGCAAAAAGTAAAATATAAACTGCACTATGGTTGATGTACGGGGAGACGTTTTACGGCCGCCACACGGCACAACACCAGCTGCAGTGAAGGCAAATAAAAATAAAAAATGAGTTCCTTTAAGATCAATGAAAACATTCATAAGAAAGAAGATGGGTCATACTACGTAGTTTAGGCTAATAAAGCCTCATCAGTGACCCTGTAATGATCCGACAAAGAAAGCCAGAGGAAACATACTACAATTTTGCGAATTTCGAATAGGCAGCCGATTCAAAGACCGACACAAACCAAAATGGGGTCCAAATAAATAAAAACCTGTCTAGAATATGAGTTTAAACCAATATTTGTTTTGATTTCTCAGAATATTCGCGCCAATCTCAAAGGACAAAAAGTAAAAATAAACTGCACTATGGTTGATGTACGGGGAGACGTTTTACGGCCGCCACACGGCACAACACCAGCTGCAGTGAAGGCAAATAAGTTGAGTAAGTTGTTTTGAATGGAAACAGAGAATATCATTTTATCTGAAGGGCGAGGCACTGTGGACAACTTTGTTAGCCAGATTATATAGGGACCTGTTTAAATGATAATATATCATGTGAATACATAAGCGAGTTCTTACTTGACAGGCAAGCTTGTTTCCATGTAGACAAAATATTTCAATTAATCAGACGAGTGTAGCACTGTGGACAACTTCGAAATGTGCCGTATTATATTATTGCATGTATGCATATGATATCATGTTGCTACTTGAGTGAGTGAGTGTGTGAGTAAGAACAGCATTTGAGTGGGAAACAGTAAGTGGGTGAGTGGCAACCTTGTTTACATGGAAACAAAGTACATCATTTTGTCTGATGTGTGTAGCACTGTGGACACCATCTAAACACACCATGTTATATAATGACAAATTTAATTCATATGATATCGTGTAAATACTTGAGTAAGTGCGACGGCCCCCGCCCATAGGGGCTTGAAGAAATATATGGGCTGCATGATGCTTCCACGCAGAGCTGAATCCGGTCCGCACACTAGTACTGGTTAGAGGATCTAAGCCTGTCCAGGAACCGCGGTGCGAGGCGGATCGCCCATGCTAATAAACCCTATTGGTTTCATTGGGCGACAGGGCTTGAGATGTCATTTCATCTCAATGTCGGGTAAAAGTCCCACAAAATTGGAAGCAACGTCTCCGAAATGACCTTTACAGTGTTGACGGGGACGTTAAACCTCAAATCAAACAAACAAATTGAGTAAGTGCGTGATTCAGAGAATAAGGTGTTTGAGTAAATGGCTATTTGGCAAGCTTGTCCTTATGAAAACAAAGAGTATCACTTCATCTGATATGTGAAGCGCTGTGAACATTTTCGAAATTTGGCACACTATATATTGACCTGTATAATTCGTATATCATATGACTTTGTTTGTTTGACTGAGGTTTAATCCCAGACAACACTGTATAGGCCATTTTGGAGACGTTGCTTTAAATTTTGTGGAACATTTACTTGACATTGAGATGAAATTACATCTCAAGCCCTGTCGCCCAATGAAACCAATAGGGTTTATAAGCATTGGTGGCCATTGCTAGGGCAGGCTGAGATCCTCTTAGCAGTTTACAAGTACTCGTGTGCAGTCGGTTTCAGCGCTGCGTGGAGGCATCATGCAGTCCATCAATTTATCAAGCCCTGTTGAGCGGGGGCCGTATGTCATATGAATAATTTGAGTAGGTGAGCAGGGCATTTGCGTGAATGTCTATGTGGCAAGCTGGTTTTCACTGTAGCACTGTAGACATTTGCCAAATATGACTCTGTGGCAAGCCTGTTCTCGTGGAAACAAGTAATGTGTGTAGCACTGTGGACACCTACAAATGTGCTTCAATATAAAATGACCTATTAAAGACATATGGTATCATTAAAATACTTGAATAAAGCCGTGAGTGAATGAATAGGGTATTTGAGTTAATGATGTGATATTTTGTCTATACTTAAGAGAGTGACAGATTCTGATTCTGATGTGTGTGAACAGGGCATTAGAGCGAAAATTTGCAAGCTTCACGGAAATAATATCATTGCCCGTTGGGAAGCTACAATCCAAAATGTGCCATATTATATAATAACCAATTTAATTCATATGATTTCATAAGTGAATGAGTGTGTATAGCGCATGTTAGTGATTGACTGTGTGGCAAGCTGGTCTTCATCAAACATAAAGAACTGGAAACAAAGACTATCATTTTATCTAACATGAATGTATAACCGTAGTCATTTTCCAAATTCGCCACAGTGTCTACTTAGTATGGTACCCAAACATATTTTATTGATATGATGTACATACTTTAGTGAATAGACAAAGCAAGTATGATTTCATTGCTATCATTTCACATGATACGTGAAGTAGTGTTGACACATTCAAAAAGGACCACATTATCTATTCAGTATTACATGCCCCGTTTTATTCATACAATATCATGTAAAAACTTGAATGAGTGAGTGAACGGGTTAGTGAGTGTGTGATTGAGACTGACACTAAATGAGTGTGTGGCAAGCACGTTTCCAAGGGAAAAACTGATTTCATTTCAACTGATGTGTGTAGTACTGTCGACACTTTCCAAATGCGCCACAGTATCTTTTCAGTATGGAATAAACATTTTATGTATTTGCTGAGGTAGTGACTCACTGGGTGAGTGACTGACTTGCTAGCTTGTTTTCATATAGCCAAACATATGTGACAAATTCGAAATGAGCCGCATTATAAAAAAAACCTGTTTACTTCATAGTATATCATGTGAATACTTGAGTGAGTGAGAACATGATTGGGTGACTGTGTGACAAGCTTGTTTGCATGGAAACAAATTGTTGTCAAATTCGAAATAAGCCATATTATGACATATTTAATGCATATGATACCATATGAATAGTTGCGTGAATGAATGGATGAGAGTGCGTGCGTGTGTACTTGCATCAGTTTTCAGTCAATGAGTATGTTGCAAGCATGTCTTCATGGAAACAAAGAATAGCATTTAATCTAATGTGTGTACCACTTTGCACAACTTCCGAATATACCAGATTATACAACAATCCATTTAATTCATAGGGTATCATCGAAATACTTTGGGTGACTAAGTGCGTGAGTGAAGGAGTGAAAAGGGCATCTGAGTGAATGGCTGTAAGGCAAACATGTCATACAATAAATTGCCAGTTTTACAAGCGCTTACCGGCTGTACACAGTTGTGATGGAGCATAACATGGCGCAACACTACTTTTTGAACTGCAGTTCATTTCCAGGTAGTATAATTATATATTTACAGGCTCTTATGGCCTCCTCCATAGACAAAAATGAAAATAGCGTTTAAGTGTCTCACCGCGGTGTTCGTACCTGGCTCGGTGACAGACGTCAAGTTCTGCCAAGGAAGGTAAGATGTTTTTTCCTCTTACTCCGGTTTATTCGCCCACCTATGATAAACGATACGAAATTCCGCTAATTTAACAGGGACAAATTGAAATTCAGACTAATTTTACTTTCAAAATAGAAGTAGAGTAACTCATCAGTGCAACATCTCCGTGAACACAAAAATTAAACAACCGCAGAGATGAAAAAACGGTGAGGACTCGACAGCAAGAAACAACAGAAATGCTGGAGCAAAAGAAAATCGACAGTTGGACTCCAATCTGCCCGACCAGAGACAGAGCATCCGACACAAACCAACCATAAGCCTTTACGTTGGAACCGTCATAGAATCTGAAGTCTGACCCACCGGCGTGCATTGAAAGAGGGAAGCAAAGTTGTCAACCGTGATTGGGTTAACTACCATGCATGCAGTCTGTTGTATAACATTTATGTTGTACCCAATCTTTTTATATCGAAGAATGATTTTACGATATTTGGGGCAGAAGTCATTGCAGTTATAATTTTTTCTAAATTTATATACTAAGTCACCATAAAATTCGGGTTCCGATAGAACTTGTTGCAGAAGAGATTTAAGTCCAGTATTGCATTTTGAAATTAAATCAGAATGACGTCTATAAAATTTTGAAACGGCTTTGCGTAGTTGATGGTACCGATAACCCTGATTAAGAAGTTAAGCCGTTAACAATTTATTACGAGTGCTGAAGTCAGTTACATGACTACAAACTCTGGCAAATCGAATTAATTTACAGCGCACGCGGAACATCACCATCCAAAAAAGGAAAGTTTACAATCACAAAATCAACGCGTTTATCATAAATTTTGCAAAAAAAAAAAAAAAAAAAAAACATCCACAATAGATAGATGTAAATCCAAAAACGGGGCCTGGGTATCAGAAGAATTTGCTTTATGTAACTGAAGTTCTGAGGGGTAAATTTGACTGATCAAACCATCGAAATAGGTATTATCAGTATTTAATAAATCATCCAAATATATAGAAGTGGCGCTAAAGGCTTCAATGATTTCAGACTGGTTATCAGCAGAAAGGGACAACATGAGGTCACTCTCATAACAAAACAAAAACAGATCAGCCACAAGTGGTGCGCAATTAGTACCCATCGGAATACCCATAACTTGTCTAAATAACTTAGTACCAAATCTTATGTAAATATTGTCAAGTAGAAAGATGAGAGCTTCACACACCTTCTGACATGCCCATAAAGTATAATTTTTATGCTCTTCAGAAGTGAAAAAAGCATTTCTTAAATTACATGCAAGAAAGAGGGAGTCTTCCCTATGAAATGTCAATTCAATTAAATCAATAAGTTTTTCTGTTATAAGATTATGAGGAAGTGTAGTGTAAAGGGTCGAAAAATCGTAAATAGACAAACTTGACGCAAAAAAATGCCAAGATTCCAATGTATTTAACACTTCATTAGAATTGATTGTATACCAAAACAGATTTCTGCCTGATCTTTCGAATACTTTGTCGCAATATTTTATCACATGCATTTTGATGGCAGTAAAACATAAAGTTAATAATTTAGAGAGTTCAGTAATAGTACAAGAGCTTGAATTTGCAGTAAACCATGCTTTGTATGGTCTTTTGTGAAGTTTAGGTAACCAATATAACGAAGGAACCTTATCTTGGCCTTCTGTAACACAGACAGCAAACTTGGTGGCTGAATGACAAATATGGCCATCAGCTAAAGCCCCTTCTACAGCTAAAGGCTGAAGTTCATAGGCCTAGAACCACCAAGTTCTTGCTGAAGAGTATTAACATAGGCAAGCCGTCAAGGCATATTGGAAGGTTTCTGTGATTCTTTCTTCGGGGTTTCTACACAATGTCCAACTATAAAAGTCCATCATTTGGACTGTTCCAATGTACTCTGCTATACTTCATTTGAAATGGAGTTAAAGACCACTTTTGAACAATTCAAAAGATGGACTTAATGTAAGAAATTAACTCTTAATGTATAACAGGAAGTATGGCTCAAATCAAGCAGGCAAAGTCATTCAACTCCGACTGCTAGAACAGTATGGATAGGTGTTAAACTTTCTACAACGTCGCTACCACCATGTCAGCACAAAAACAGGGGCTAACGCCGGACAAATAGCGATAGGACGTTGACAAGGACTTTGAAATTTGGTATGGAGCTTTATCTAGTGGACCTCTACCAAGATTGTTCCAATTTGGCATGGGTTTTACGGCCCTTTCACTCCCGATTCTTCAAAACTGACAACGACAAACCCAATAACAGTAGTGACCAATCTCACACGTCTTTTGTGTAAATTCATGCCTAACGTGTTCAAACTGCGCTAATCAGATTTGGCTTTTGTCATGATTATCCAAAATTATCAGCTCAACGATAATAGCACCTATGCGTACAAATCTCGCTGCCGTGTTGTAAATCGCTACCACGCGCAACTCAGCCACTAAAAAGACATAAAACTGCTTACCGTTACGGAGTCTGATGTCTCTTTCTTTTTCTTGGCGCTACTGGGTCCATCCTCTTTGGTAGTCGGATCCGGGGTGAGAACCCCCGTGTCAATTTCGATCGCATAATGCAAAAATCCACACAGATACTCCTGGAGGGGGTTTATACCCCTATTCTACACAACACCGAACCATCAATATTCCGTTGTTTTGTGTCGACAGCAAGAAACCACGGAAACTCTGGAGCAAAGAAAACCAACAGTAAGACTCCGATGCATGATTTACTAGAAGCATAGAATATCACATCACCTGAAATTTGCAGCACATCATCTATTCAGTATCATACGCCCTGTCCTATTCATACAGTATCATGTTCATACCAGATTTAGTGAGTGAGTGAGTGAGTGAATGAGCGAGTGCGTGCGTGAGCGAGTGAGTCTGGGTGTTGCTAGAGTGTTTGGCAAGCAAGTTTTCGTGAAAAGGATAGCATGATAAGTGATATGTGTAGTACTTTGGACACTTTTCAAATGTATCTATTTAGTATGGTAAAAACATTTATTCACATATAATATGAAGAACATAATAGTCAATGAGTGAGTGGGTAGCTTGTTTTCGTGGACAAAATATACCATTTTATCTAATGTGTTTAGCGCTGTGAACAAATTCCAAATGACCCACATTTTATAAGGACCTGTTTTATTCACATAATATCATGTGGATACTTGAGTGAATTAGAACGTGAGCGGGTGGTTAGCAAGCTTGTTTTCGTGGAAACAAAGAATATTTTATCTGACGAGTGTAGCACTGCGGACACCTTCGAAATTGGCCACACTATATTGACCTGTTTAATGAATGCGCCAATATCCATTTAGTATGTTAGTCATATGATATGGTGTATATGAGTGAGTAAGTGAGTGAGTGAGTTAGAATATCATTTTATTGGGTGAATGTACCACGGTCATCGCCTTTCAAACGAAGCACAATATATTATGACCTGTTTAACTCATATATAAAGAGAATACTTTTAGTTAGGAAGTGAGCGAGTTAGTAAACCAGCGAGTGAGTGAAAAGGGGAATGATTAGTGAGTGATTGAACTGGCGAGGCAATTGAGTGAATGAGTGAGTAGCAAGACGCCACGGCAGATTATGACTTGTCCAATTCACATTATATTATGTGAAGACTTGAGTAGCGATTGAGTGAGTGTGTGAGTAGCAAAGTTGTTTTCATGGAAACAAAGAATATCATTTTATCTGAAGTGTGAGGCACTGTGGACAATTATGTGAGCCAAATTAACTAGGGACCTGTTTAAGTGATAAAATATCATGAAAATACTTAAGTGAACACATAAGTGAATTCGTACGTGACAGACAAGCTTGTTTCCATGGAGACAAAACATCTCCATTAATCAGACGCGTGTAGCACTGTGGACATCAGCGAAAATGTTGCAAGCTTCATGGAAATAATATCATTTTATCTGATGTGTGCCCATTGGTTGGACACAAGACAAAATGCGCCATTTTATATAATGGTCAATTTAATTCATATGATATCATAAGTGAGTGAGTGTGTATAGAGCATGTGAGTGATTGGCTGTATGGCAAGCTGGTTTTCATGAAAATAAAGAAATGGAAACACAGAATATCATAATATCTAACATATGTATATTATACCATGTTTAATTCGTATGAAGACATGTGAATATTTTAATTGTGGGAGTGAGTGAGTGAGTGAGTAAACGAGAGCAAGTGAGGGTAAATTTTAACAAATGCACTTATAACCGTAGTCACTTTCAAAATGCGCCAACGTATCTATTTATTATGATATCGAAACATATTTTATTGATATGATGTACATACTTGAGTGAATAGACATAGCAAGTATGATTTCGTTGCTATCATTTCACCTGATACGTGCTGTAGTGTTGACACCTTTATAAAGTACCACATTATCTATTTAGTATCACATGCCCCGTTTCATTCATACAGTATCATAATATATCATGTGAATACTAAAATGAGTGAGAACGTGAATGGGTGACTGTCTGGCAAGCTTGTTTTCATGGAAACAAATTATGGACAAATTCAAAATATGCCATATTATATTTTGGTGAACGTGCGTGAATGAATGGGTGAGTGTGCGAGCGCATGTGCTAGCGTCAGTTTTCAGTCAATGATTATGTTGCAAACATGTCTTCATGGAAACAAAGAATAGCATTTTATCTAATGCTTGTACCACTTTGCACAACTTTTGAATGTATCGCATTATACAACAACCCATTTAATTCACAGGGTATCATCAAAACACTTTGGGTGAATGAGTGCTTGAGTGAAGGAGTGAATTGGGCATCTGTGTGAATGGCTGTGAGGCAAGCATATCATACCATAATTTGCCAGTCTTACAAGCGCTAACCGGCAGTACACAGTTGTGTTGGAGCATTAAATGTCACAACACTACATTTTGAACTGCAGTTCATTTCCAGGTAGTATAATAATTTATTTACAGGCTCTGATTGGCCTCCTGCATACACTTATATGAAAGTAGTGTTTAAGTGTCTCACCGGGTGATATAAGGTGATATCTAAGACGCCAAGTTCTGCAACGGTAGGTAAATTTTTTTTTCCTCGTACTCCGGATTTTGCCCACCTGTGATAAACGATAGTAAATTCCGCTACTGTAACAGAGACAATGGAAATTCAGGCTAATTTTGCTTTCAAAGGCATATTAGAAGGTTTCTGTGATTCTTTCTTTGTGGTTTCTACACAGTGTCCAACTATAAAAGTCGATCATTGGGACTGTTCAACAGTTCTCTGCTTTACTTCATTTGAAATGGTGTTAAATCAGTTCTGAAGTTAGAATCAATTCCAAAGATGAACTACATGTAGGGAATTCACTCTTTGTGTATAACAGGAAGTATGGCTCAAATCGAGCAGGCAGAGGCCTTCAACTCCGACTGCTACAACAGTATGGATAGATGCCAAACTTTCTACAACGTGACTACCACCCTGCGAACACAAAAACAGATAACATTAGCGACCAATTTCACCGTCCTTTCGTGTAAATTCATGCCTAACGTGTTCAAACTGCGCTCATCAGATTTGGCTTTTGTCATGATTATCCAAAATTATCAGCTCAACGATAATAGCACCCATGCGTACAAATCTCGCTGCCGTGTTGTAAAATGCCACCACGCGCAACTCAGCCACTAAAAAGACATAAAACTGCTTACCGTTACGGAGTCTGATGTCTCTTTCTTTTTCTTGGCGCTACTAGGTCCATCCTCTTTGGTACTCGGGTCCGGGGTAAGAACCCCCGTGTCAATTTATATCGCACAATGCAAAACATCTGCACAGATAGTGCGGGAGGGGGTTTATGTTCCCTATTCTACACAACCTCGATCCATCAATACTCCGTTGTTTTTGTCGACAGCAAGAAACCACTGAAACTCTGGAGCAAAGAAAACCAACAGTACGACTCCAATGCATGATTTACTAGAAGCATAGAATATCACATCACCTGATATTTGCAGCACATCATCTATTCAGTATCATACGCCCTGTTTTATTCATGCAGTATCATGTTAATACCAGAATTAGTGAGTGAGTGAGTGAATGAGCGAGTGCGTGAGCGTGTGAGTCTTGATGTTGCAAGAGTGTTTGGCAAGCAAGTTTTCATGAAAAGGATAGCATTACAAGTGATGTGTGTAGTACTTTGGACACTTTTGAAATGCGCCACGGTATCTATTTCGTATGGTAAAACATTTATTCACATATAATATGAAGAACATAATAGTCAATGAGTGAGTAGGTAGATTGTTTTCATGGATAAAATATATCATTTTTTCTGATGTGTTTAGCGCTGTGAACAAATTCCAATTGACCCGCATTT
Source organism: Lucinisca nassula (assembly GCA_963580285.1). Classification (NCBI taxonomy): domain Eukaryota; kingdom Metazoa; phylum Mollusca; class Bivalvia; order Lucinida; family Lucinidae; genus Lucinisca; species Lucinisca nassula. Next base: position 31,939 of record CAUZLF010000609.1, read on the forward strand.
TATAAGTACCTGTTTTATTCACAGTATATCATGTTGATACTTGAGTGAATGAGAACGTGAGCGGGAGATTAGCAAGCTTCTTTTCGTTGAAACTGAGAATATTTTATCTGACGAGTGTAGCACTGTGGACACTTTCGAAATGGGCCAAGCTATATTGACCTGCTTAATGAATGCGCCAATATCCATTTAGTGTGTTAGTCATATGATATGGTGTATATGAGTGAGTGAGTGAGTGAGAGTGAGTGAGTGAGTGAGTGAGAATAACATTTTATCAAGTGAGTGTAGCACTGTTATCGCCTTTCAAACGAAGCACAATAAATTGTGACCTGTTTAACTGTTATTAGTTAGAAAGTGAGCGAGTTAGTAAACCAGCGAGTGAGTGAAAAAGGGAATGATTAGTGAGTGATTGACCTGGCGAGGCAATTGAGTGAATGAGTGAAGTAGAAGTAAAACAAAGATCAGGAATCGATACAATTAACTTACTCCACCCACCAAAGACACCAAAGGGAAAGAAACACAAACATGAAGCGACCAGACCATAATAGAAACCTAAACAAAGGATGGCCGTAAGGACAATTACTTTCCCAAAAAATGGTCAAATGGCCATCCAAAATAAAAAAGACACAAGTGATACACACAGTAAGTAGTAACAAACAACAACATAAATAAACCGCCACAGAATAACCGCCTTGGAATGGTCAGTGAAAAGAATTACACTGGGGGGGGGGGGCTTAAATCGATTTTACGTGGCCACAATCCACGCCCTTACTTCCGTCGCAATTTAGACAAATAATTTGTTCAGTCCGCAAAATTTGTTGAGTAGTAAGACGCCACGTCAGATTATGACTTGTCCAATTCACATTATATTATGTAAATGCTTGAGTAAGCGATTTGTTTTCATGGAAACACAAAATATCATTTTATCTGAAGTGTGAGGCACTGTGGACAACTTTGTGAGCCAAATTATATCGGAACCTGTTAAATTGATAATATATCATGTGAATACTTAAGTGAATACATACGTGAGTTCGTACATGACAGGCAAGCTTGTTTCCATGGAGACAAAATATCTCAATTAATCAGACGAGTGTATCACTGTTGACAACTTCAACTTGGTCCTTTGAGATCATCGTGAATATTCTGAGAAATCAGAAATAAATCATTGATTTAGACTCATTCTAGACAGGTTTTTAATTATTTGGACCCCTTTTGGATTTATATCAGTCTTTGAATCGACTGCCTTTTCGAAATTCGCAAAATTGCAGTACGTTTCCTCTGGCTTTCTTTGCCGGATCATTGCAGGGTCACTGATGAGGCTTTATTAGCCGAAACTACGTAGTATGGCCCATCTTCTTTCTTATGAATGTTTTCATTGCTCTTAAAGGAACTCATTTTTGATTTTTATTCGAAATGTGCCATATTATATTATTGCATGCGTGCATATGATATCATGTTGCTACTCGAGTTAGTGAGTGTGTGAGTAAGAAGTGCATTTTAATGAATGACTTTGTGGCAAGCATGTCTTCATGGAATCAAAGTGAGTTGGTGAGTGACAAGGTGTTTTCATGGAAACAAAATACATCATTTGTTCTGATGTGTGTAGCACTGTGGACACCATCTAAATTTTCCACACCATATATTGACCTGTATAATTCGTATATCAAATGACTTTGTTCGTTTGACTGAGGATAAACGTCCCAGACAACGCTCTAGAGTTCATTTGGAGACGTTGCTTTTAATTGTTCGGAACTTTTACCTGACAATGAGATGAAATGACATCTCAAGCCATGTCGCCCAATGAAACCAATATGGTTTATAAGCATTGGTGGTCCTTGCGTTGGCAGGCTCAGATCCTCTTAGCGGTTTACAAGTACTCATGTGCGGTCGGTTTCAGCGCTGCGTGGAAGCATCATGCAGTCCATCTATTTCTTCAAGCCCCGATGGGTGGGGCCGTATGTCATATGAATACTTTAAATAAGTAAGTGAGCATGGCATTTGCCTGAATGTCTATGTGGCAAGCTAGTATTCAATGTAACACTGTGTACATTTGCCAAATATGACTCTTTGGCAACCCTGTTCTCGTGGAAACAAGAAATATATGTAGAACTGTGGACACCCTACAAATGTGCTACAATATGGAACGACTTATTAAAGACATATGATATCATTTAAATACATAAGTGAGTGAATGAATAGAGTATTGAGCGAATGATTTGATATTTTGTAGATACTTTAGTTAGTGAGTGTGTGAACAGGACATTAGAGCGAAAATGTTGCCAGCTTCATGGAAACAATATCATTTCATCTGATGTGAGCCCGTTGGGTGGACACAATCCAAAATGTGCCGTATTATATAATGCCCAATTTAATTCATATGATATCATAAGTGAGTGAGTGTGTATAGAGCATGTGAGTTATTGACTGTGTGGCAAGCTGGTCTTCATGAAAATAAAGAAATGGAAACAAAGAATATAATTTTATCTAACATGTGTATATTATGACATGTTTAATTCGAGTGAAAGCGTGTGAATACCTTAAAGACACATTTTTTTCTCTATATAAAAGGGGTGGCCTGTTACATAATCGCTAATAATCAAGTCCTTCGGATCATAGTCAAAGGCTTATCTTATCTAAGTGATTATGAGGTGATTATGAGCAAAAACTCACTGAGAGATATGTTGAAAAGGGGGCTCTATAAGGGGAACTTGTGTGATGGTATATTTTTTACTGAAATTGTTTCCCACAAAATGTTGTTTTAAATTACTTCTTTTTTATTTTTATTTTTTGTTTAAAAGTAAAGGAAAACACTCACAAACATTGTTTCATTGACTCAAATCTGAAAAGAAGTAAACTTAATGAATTGATTAATTCAAGATTGTGTCTGTTCGTTGGATTTGAGGTTTAACATCCCGAACAACACTGTATAGGTCATTTTGGAGATGTTACTTTTAATTTTTTGGGGGACTTTTACCCGACACTGAGATGAAATGACATCTCAAGCCCTGTCACCCAATAAAACCAATAGGGTTTATAAGCATGGACGGTCCGACTTGCATCGCGATTTAATAATTCAATGAACATATATTTATTTGGGGTTTGGAGGGGTATACATTATTTTTCTTATTTCGACTCAAAAACATATATTGTTCTCGTTAGAATCCCCTCGCAGAGGCTTTTTTCACGAGTACTCACAATGTAAAAATATTGTATAGTAAAACTGGGGTTTAGAGGGGATACATTTTTTTTAATTTCTACTCAAAAACATAAATTACGGGTTCTCGTTAGAAGCACCTTACCGATGCGGTTCTGACAGATACCCACAATATATGTTTTGAACACAAATTGTGGGTTCTCATTAGAAGCGCCTCCCCAAGGCGGTTCTAACAAGTACCCACAATATATGCTTGAGCCGAAATATTAAAGATATCAGGACTTTTATCATTTTTGGTCGTAAAATTTAACCAAGATATTTCGACAGGCATGTTTAATTAATGATTATCAATAATGGTGACTAAAAATAAAATAAAAAAACAAAAAAAAAAAAAAACAGAATACATTCAATTAATATCAAAACCAGGACATAGTTATCAAACAAGTAAACAAATAGATGTGAATTGCTTATAGGTAATTGGTTACCCTCTCTTGGTCCCCTACCTGTATGACAGTCAGACTACCCCAGATGTATCTTATCTCAAAACAGATTTCTTCAATAACTGGTCATTAGGGTGTTATGCAATCAAAAATGTGTCTTTAAGTGAGTGAGTGAGTGAGTGAGTGAGTGAGAGCAAGTGAGGATCAAATTTTAACAAATGTATGTATAACCGTAGTCACTTTCCAAATGCGCCACAGTATCTATTTTGTATGGTATCAAAACATATTTTATTGATATGATGTACATACTTGAGCTAATAGACATAGAAAGTATGCGCTAATCGGATTTGGCTTTTGTCATGATTATCCAAAATTATCAGCTCAACGATAATAGCACCCATGCGTACAAATCTCGCTGTCGTGTTGTAAATCGCCACCACGCGCAACTCGCCCACTAAAAAGACATAAAACTGCTTACCGTTATGGAGTCTGATGTCTCTTTCTTTTCTTGGCGCTACTAGGTCCATCCTCTTTGGTGCTCGGATCTGTGGTAAGAACCCTCGTGTCCATTTCTATCGCATGATGCAAAATTCTACACAGATACTCCGGGAGGGGATTTTTGCCCCCTATTCTACACAACACCGATCCATCAATACTCCGTTGTTTTTTGTCGACAGCAAGAAACCCCTGAACTTCTGGAGCAAAGAAAAACAGCAGTAAGACTCCTATGCATGATTTACTAGAAGCATAGAATATCACTTCACCTGATATTTCCAGCACTGCTGTCACCTTTACAAGCACCACATTATCTATTCAGTATCTGATACCAACCGCACCTGAGTACTGGTAAACCGCTTAGAAGATGGAAGCCTGCCCAGACAAAGCGGTGCAATTCTGACCGCCAATGTATATTAACCATATTGGTTTCATTGGGCCTGGGATATCAATTCAAATTCCCAAGAAGGGGACAATGATGGCCCTGGGTCGCTCACCTGATTCATAGTGTAACAAATGGACCCCGGGGACAGGCCCCAGGGCTATAATTTGCATAATCTTGGTAGAGGTCTAAAAGGGGATGCTTTCATACCAAATACCGAAGACCGGAGCCTTCTGGTTTGAGACATACAGATTTTTAAAGGTTTTCAATATATGAATCTATATAAAACCTGTGGTCCCCGAGACTGCGCCATTTTTGCCCAAGGGCTATAATTTGAACAATCTTGGTAGAATTACACAAAACGAAGCTTCATACCAAATATCAAAGACCTTTGCTTTCTGTTTCAGACAAGATTTTCAAAAGTTTTCCCAATATAAGTCTATGTAATCAAGTGGGCCATGGGATGGGCCCATGTTTAGCCCCAGGGCTATAATCTGAACAAGGTTTGTTGAGGTCCACTAGATGAACCTTCATACCAAATATCAAAGACCTTGGCCTTCTGGTTTCAACACAAGAACATCTTCAAAGGTTTTCCCTGTATAAGTCTATGTAAACAAGTGTGCACCGGCATGGACCCATCTTTGGCCCCGGGGCTATAATTTGAACAATTTGACCTAGGCTTTGGGATTTCATACAAGAGATTTTAAAGGTTTTCTCTATATAAGCCTATGTGAAAACAGTGGGCCCGGGATGGGGCCTTTTATGGCCACATCGCTATAATTTGAACTATTGTTTTAGAGGTCCACAAGATGAAGCTTCATTCCAGATAACAGGACGGGCCTTCGTGGCCTTGTGGATAAGAGCGCTGACTCTTAGTCATTAGGTCTCTCACCGCCGTAGGTTCGAGCCTCGCTCGGGCCACGAGTGAGACGCCACGTTCTGCAACGGAAGGTACTCCGGTTTTCGCCCACCTCTGATTAACGATCGGCTCGATATGAGTGAAATAATCTTGAAAGGGCCGTAAAACCCAACACCCCCCCCCCCCCCCCAAAAAAAAAAAAAAAAAAAAAAAAATCCAAATAACAAAGATTTGAGCCTTCTGGTTTCAGGCAAGAAGATTTTAGATTTTAACGGTTTTCCCTATATAAGTCTATGTAAAACGAGCGGGCCCGAGACCGAGCCATTTTTGGCCCCATGGCTATAATTTGAACGATCATGGTTGAAGTCCACTAACAAAGCTTCATACTAAATATGAAAGAACTGAGCCTTCTGGTTTCAGACAAGAAAATTTATTAAGATTTTCCCAATATAAGTATATGTAAAACCAGCGGGTCCAGGGGATTGGGCATTTTTGGCCCCAGGTCTATAATATGACAATCTTGATAGAGGTCCACTAGACGAAGCTTCATATCAAATATCAAAGACCTGATACTGCTGTTTCAGAGAAGAAGGCTTTTAAAGACTTTTCCTATCTAAGTCTATGTTAAACCAAAGGGCCCCGGGGCGGGGGCTTTTTTTACCTCAGGGCGGTTTTCTGGCCAGAAGTGTTTTTAAAAGATTCCCTATATAAGTCTATGTAAAACCGGTGTACCCCCGGGACGGTGACAGTTTTGGCCCTAGGGCCATAATTTGAAAATCTTGGTACAGGTCCATTAGACACAACTTCATACCAAATATCAAACACCTTGGCCTTCTGGTTTCAGACAAGAAGACTTTTAAAGGTTTTCCCCCATTTAAGTCTATGTAAAACCGGTGGGCCCTGGTGCCGGGGCATTTTTAGCCCCAGGGCTATAAAGTGAACAATCTTGGCAGAGGACAACTAGATACAACTTCATACCAAATATCAAACACCTGGGCCTTCTGGTTTCAGACAAGAAGATTTTTAAAGGTTTTTCCCTATATAAGTCTATGTGGTTGGGTCTATTGGTGGGCCCCAATGCGGTGGCCCCAGTGATATCATTTGAACAATCTCGGCAGAGGTCCACCAGATACAACTTCATACCAAATATCAAACACCTAGGCCTTCTGGTTCCAAAGAAGATTTTTAAAGATTTTTTCCCTATATAAGCCTATGTAAAATCGATGAGACCCGGACCGGGGGCATTTTAGGCCCAAGGGCTATAAGTTGAACATACTTGGTAGAGGTCTCATAGATGAAGCTTTATACCAAATATCAAAGACCTGGGCCGTACAGTTTCAGAAAAGAAGATTTTTTTTTTTAAGTTTTCAGTAAAAAAAAAATCAATTTTTTGCTCCTGTTACCTAGATGTCCAACGGACCAGAACCGTTTGAACAACTTTGAAAGGAGACCACCTAAGGATAATTCCTGTGAAGTTTGGTCAAAATCCAATCAGTGGTTTAAAGAAATTGTTTTCGCACGCACGGACGCACGACGGACGACGGACAAAAAGTGATCCCAAAAGCTCACGTCGTCACTACGTGACAGGTAGCTATTTACGAAGAGGGTTTAGAGATGAACCCCTAAGATGCCACGAAAAAATTTATCGGAAAATGTTCTCTGTTGCATCTTCTTGCAGGTTTTGCATCCTGGCAAACTGTGTGGACCCTGATCAGACTGTACCTCTAACAGCGTGAACATTGATCAGACTTCTCTTAGCATATTTTGCTTCTCATTTTTTACGTTTCCTTAACCAGGTCGATAGTTGCTAAATGCAGTATTTGAGAGAGTCTACAATGTATGAATACAAAAGATTGAAATTATTACTACTGTCAGATTCTCCTTAAACTGGAAATGGCTCTGCCCATTCAGGAAAAATTCATTTGGCAGAAGTGTGTGAATATATAGCAAAATAATGCAATAACAGTTGAAAAAAAATCAGCTTGGTCTTCTGCTCTGAATCATGTTTTTTTTTTGTTTTGGTTTTAAGGCCCTTTCAAGATTGTTTCACTCATATCGCGCAGATCATTAGTCAGAGGTGGGCGAAAACCGGAGTACCCGGAGAAAAAACCACCTGACCTTCCGTTGCAGACATTGGCGTCTCACATGATCAAGAGTCAGCACTCTTAACCACTAGGCCACGGAAGCCCGTTTCTGAATCATGTACATGTACTTTCATTTCATGACTATTATATCTAAAGCATGATCTCACAATGTGCTAGTAACTTATCCTGTCCAGGAACAGTGAAGGGAACGGACTGGCCCAACATGACCTTAGCTGTTGACTGGGTATTGAAACAAAAACTGTATCAAAGAACCCTTTATTCTGTTTATTCTGTTGCAGTGTGTTGGAGTTTATCTGACTGAATATCAGGGAACTTTTATTTAGACTGGGCAAGAGTTTCTCCCTACTGTTTAATTGCTTCAGCCCTCGCAGACACTAGAATTTACTAGAATTTAATGATGCATCAAAATGAGCTAAGAATCTGCCTACATGTATAGCGCATCTTGCTTGGTTGAAGAAGAAGAAGAAAAAGAAGAAGAGAGATAGAGAGAGATAGAAAGAGAGAAATCCAGATAAAGTAGGGGCTAAATTGCCCTTTAGGAGACATTATAACTGTACTGGCGAAGAATGAAGTAAAATTTATTTGTCTGTTTATTAATTTTGAGTTTGTTCGTTTCATTTGAGGTTTAACGTCCCCGTCAACACTGTAAATGTCATTTTGGAGACGTTGCTTCCAATTTTGTGGGACTTTTACCAGACGTTGAGATGAGATGACATCTCAAGCCCTGCCGCCGAATGAAACCAATAAGGTTTATAAGCATGAACGCTCCGATTCGCACCGCTTTGCCTGGGCAGGCTTAGATCCTCTAAGCGGTTTTCCAGTATTCGTGTGCGGGTCGGATTTAGCTCTGCGTGGGAGCATCGTGCAGCCCACCTATTTCTTCAAGCCCCGATGGGCGGGGGCCTTATTTATTTTAAGTATAATGGCCCATGGCGAGGCGGTTGAGACCAGTACCCACAATCTATCTTTTTTGCCGAAATAAGAAAAATAATGTGTACCCCTGTAAACCCCAGTTTTACTGTATACAAGAAAAACGCCAAAATGGCATTATGGACGGGTTTTTGAAAAAAGGTCAACCAAAAGGTAAAACGTAAAAAGGCAAACCGGGACGCGGACGCCCGCCCGCCCGACCGCCCGCCCGCACGGACATCGCTGTTCTAAAGGACGGAAGTTTTCCTTGAAAAAAAAAAAACAAAAACAAAAACGTCCAAAACGTAGGGTCAAAATTATACCGGCGTGCTTGCCTGATGATAAAATGTATTCGCTAGATGGCAAACGTTGTACAAGCCATCTGATCTGGACCTACATTGTTTGCAAAGGTCGACATTGCCGTGTTCAACGGGATAAGGACTAACAAAGGACCGACTAGACTGGAACCAGTCCAAAAGTTTAACCAATATCTTCTCCTTGTTTAACCAATATCTTCTCCTTGTATTAGCAATGAATTTATATTTTTTCTCCTCTCTAATACTTTCTGATCTCCAAACTTTTGGTGCTATGGGATGGAAGTCATTGCTTTTGAGCTGGGTTAAAATTAATAAGCATATTCTTATAAGTGAAATGATTAAATGAATGGACTGTTTCCAGTCTAAGGACCGACAGACGCACAGAACCGTAGCAAAACATTGTGTCTCCTCCCCTTTCAGGGGAAGGGGGCATAATAAAATAAATAAATAAATAAAAAAAACTGTAAATGAATAAAAAATGAACCTATGAATTCCGTCGTTGAGACTGATCTTGAAATCTTTTCCTAATCACTCTTTCCCTTCCTCTGATTCAAGAAGCGCTTCTGGTGAAACGGATGTGTGCACTTATACTCAAAATAAATAAATAGATAAATATAAACTTTACTTCTGTTATCGGCCCCCGCTCATCGGGGCTGGCTGCATGATGCTTCCATGCAGAGCTGAAACCGACCCGCACACGAGTACTGGTAAACTGCTTATAGGATCTAAGCCTGCCCAGGCAAAGCGTTCCGAGTCGGCCCGCCCATGCTTATAAACCCTATTGGTTTCATAATTGGGCGGCATGGCTTGAGATGTCATTTCATCTCAATGTCGGGTAAAAGTCCCACAAAATTGGAAGCAACGTCTCCAAAATGACCTTTACAGTGTTGACGGGGACGTTAGACTTCAAATCAAACAAAATTACTTCTGTTACTCAGAGATATTCTAAGCTAATGGCCCAATGCAGTGATAATGTCTCCCAAAGGGCAATTAAGCCACTATTTTCTTAAAGGCCGGCCCTAGCTATCAGTGGCATTCCAGTGAAATGGCCATTAATCTGACTTTAATATAATTTATGTTGTTGTACTGGTCAGCTGTAAGGTCTGGCGATTTGTTGATTTCTTACACAATGTTGCAATATGTAATTAATGTCAATGGCATGTACATGTACTTTGGTTTGGGTTTTACGGCCCTTTCACCATTATGTCACTCATATTGAGCCGATCGTTAAACAATTGTAGGCGAAAACCGGAATGCCCGGAGAAATACCACCTGACCTTCCGTTGCAGAACTTGGCGTCTTATATGTGGCCCCAGCGAGGCTAGAAACCACGGCGGTGAAAGACCTAATGACTGAGTTAGCGAGGTATGCACAAGATAGCCTGCTCCAAACAAAACGAATAATACTTTTTTATACGTACATGTCTGGGCAAACAATGCAGAGGACATTTGTCGCCTATTCAAATATATTGGTAAAATTTTAGCACCAAATAAATAAATAAATAAATAAATAAATAAATAAATAAAACTAAACTTTTCAGGTAACAATCCTGATATTTTCAGGTTTCTGCTCGAAACGAAGACAGTGGGCAATCGATAGAATCGCCTCCGCGAGGCTGTTTTTATGACTACCCATAATCTATGTTTTTCAGATAAAAATCCTGATATTTTTCATGTTTCCGTTCAAACCACAGACTGTGGATACTCGAAAGAATCGCCTCGGTGAGGCTGTTTTTACGATTATCCACACTCTATGTTTCTGAGCAGAAAAAGAAAAATAATGCTTATCCCAGTCAACTCCAGTTTTACTATTTCAAAATGGGGTTTAAGGGGTCAGAATTATATATAATTATGTATTTTTCGAGGGGAAAAAAAATAAAATAATAAAAAAAGTTTCTCCCACCTACTGACCAAAATTTTTTTCAGCATGCATTACGCAAACACGTCTATACAATTGCATTGCCACCTTTATCGCCGAAAAAATGAAAAATTTAAGATGAAAAATTGTGATATTTTTCTTAATTCTGCTCAAAATATAGATTGTCGGCACTCGTTAGAACCGCCTCATCGAGGCGGTTCTAACGAGTACCCACAATCTATATTTTAGAGCAGAAATAAGATAAATAAGGTATACCCCGAAAACCCCAGTTTTTCTATATAAAAGTGGGGTTCAAGGGCGTCAAAATTATATAGGCGTGTTTTCGTGATGGATAGTAGAATTTACGCCTAGGTGAAGGTATCAAACACTTGTTCTTAAATATCGAGGCGACTGCGTATTTGTGATTGTCGTATTTCAAATCCGCAAAACGCGTTTTGTCACACACTCAATGCGTATTGTTTTTGAATAAGTGCATCTGCGTCAGCATGCATACGCAGTGCGTATTGTTTACCGATACGCTCAATGCGTCTTCATGATTAAAACTTCGCAATACGCGCAATGCGTATTCGTTTCATATACGCACGATGCTTTTGCACACGTAAACTTTGTCACACACGTATTTGCGTATTTCTGTTTATTTTGGCGACTTTTTGCTGTGATATGCCCTGTTTTACTCTTACAGTATCATGTTAATACCAGAATTAAAGAGTGAATGAGCGAGTGAATGAGCGTGTGCGTGAGTGAGTGAGTACTGTTTAGGTTTCCATTATGGTCTGGTCGCTTAATGTTTGTGTTTCTTTCTCTTTGGTGTCTTTGATGGGTGGAGTAAGTTACATGTATCGATTCCTGATCTTTTTTTTACTTCTACTTTGATGTTGCCAGAGTGTTTGGCAAGCAAGTTTTTCATGAAAAGGATAGCATTACAAGTGATGTGTGTAGTACTTTGGACACTTTTCAAATGCGCCACAGTATCTATTTAGTATGATAAAGACATTTATTCAGATAAAATATGAAGATCATAATAGCCAATGAGTAAGTGGGTAGCTTGTTTTCAGGGATAAAATATATCATTTCATATGATGTGTTTAGCGCTCTGAACAAATTCCAAATGAACCGTATTTTATAAGCACCTGTTTTATTCACAGTATATCATGTGGATACTTGAGTGAATTAGAACGTGAGCGGGTGATTAGCAAGCTTGATTTCGTGGAAACAAAGAAAAGTTTATCTGACGAGTGTTGCACTGTGGACACAATCGAAATGTGCCACACTATATTGATCTTTTAAATGAATGCGCCAATATCCATTTAGTATGTTATTCATATGATATTGTGTATATGAGTGAGTGAGTGAGTGAGTGAGTGAGTGAGAATATCAGTTTATCGGGTGAGTGTAGCACTGTCATCGCCTTTCAAACGAAGCAGAATATATTATGATATGTTTAACTCATATATCAAGAGAATACTTTTAGGTAGGAAGTGAGCCAGTTAGTAAACCCGCGAGTGAGTGAAAAGGGGAATGATTAGTGAGTGATGGACCTGGCGAGGCAATTGAGTGAATGAGTGAGTAGCAAGAGGCCACGGCAGATTATGACTTGTCCATTTCACATTATATTATGTGAATACTTGTGTAAGCGATTGAGTGAGTGTGTGAGTAGCTAAGTTATTTTCATGGAAACAAAGAATATCATTTTATCTGAAGTGTGAGGCACTGTGGACAACTTTGTGAGCCAAATTATATAGGGACCTGTTTAATTGATAATATATCATGAAAAAACACTTAAGTGAACACCTAAGTGAATGCATATGTGACAGGCAAGCTTGTTTCCATGGAGACAAACTATCTCAATTAATCAGACGAGTGTAGCACTGTGGACAACTTCGAAATGTGCCATATTATATTATTGCATGTATACATATGGTATCATTGTGGTACTCGAATGAATGAGTGTATCAGTAAGAAGAGCATTTGAGTGAATGACTTTGTGGCAAGCATGTCTTCATGGAAACAAAATGAGTAGGTGAGTGGCAAGCTTGTTTTCATGGAAACAAAGTACATCATTTTGTCTGATGTGTGTAGCACTGTGGACACCATCTAAATGTGCAATGTTATATAATGAAAAATTTAATTCATATGATATCATGTAAATACTTGAGTAAGTGCGCGATTGAGAGAATAAGGTGTTTGAGTAAATGGCTATTTGTCAAGCATGTCTTCATGAAAACACTATCTGATATGTGGAACGCTGTGGAGTGAATATACATAGACAGTATGATTTCATTGCTATCATTTCACCTGATACGTGCAGTAGTGTTGACACCTTTAAAAAGTACCACATTATCTATTCAGTACCACATGCCCCGTTTTATTCAAACAGTATTATGTACAAACTTGAGTGAGTGAGTGAAGGAACGGGTGCGCGAGTGTGTGAGTGAGACTGACACTGCATGAGTGTGTGGCAAGCACGTTTCCATGGAAAAAACTGATTTCATTTCAATAGATGTGTGAAATACTGTGGACACTTTTCAAATGCGCCACATTTTTTTTTTTTGTTCATTTGCTGAGATAGTGTGTGACTGAGTGACTGACTTGCTAGCTTGTTTTCATGTAGCCAAACATATGTGACAAATTCGAAATGAGCCGCATTATATAAAGACCTGTTTACTTCATGGTATATCATGTGAATACTTAAGTGCGTGAGGACATGAATGGGTGACTGTGTGGCAAGCTTGGATAGATTCGAAACTTTCTACAACATGGCTACCACCCTGCCAGCACAAAAACAGCGGGGCAACGTCGGGCAAATATCGATACGACGTTGCCACGTCGTATCGCTATCGGCCCGACGTTGGCCCGACATTCTTTGTTGACTGGCTTGTAAGCTTTGATAAATAGTTACAAAAAGAATTAGAAGCCTCCGTGGTGTAGTGGTTATGCTGGTCGCCTGGAAAACCAGGGGTCGCAGGATCGATCCCGGGCTTCGCCAGGTTTTCGGTTGAATTTTTAAACCGAGGTCCCGTCTCCGTATGACCTTAGCTGTTGGTGGGACGTAAAACTCTAACACTCACATAGATAAAATTATTCACGTGTCTTGTTAAGTTATCTCGATCGATCTAAAAGTAATGCGAAGCGTTCCTATCTTTCTATAGTGGCGAGGGAAAGCGTGCGCATGCGTTCGTGTATGTTTGCCTGCGTGTGTATGCGTGTGTGTGTCTTCAGCCAACGCCCATCGGGGCTTGAAGAAATATATTGGCTGCATAATGCTTCCACGCAGAGCTTAATCCGACACACACACGAGTACTGGTAAACCACTTAGAGGATCTAAGCCTGCCCAGGCAAAGCGGTGTGAGTGAAGGACCGTCCATGCTTATAAACTCTATTGGTTTCATTGGGCGACAGGACTTGAGATGTCATTACATCTCAATGTCGGGTAAATGTCCAACAAAATTGGAAGCAACGTCTCGAAAATGACCTTTTTGGTGTTGGGACGTTAAACCGTGAATCAAACAAACACTTGCCTGTGTTGGAATGCACAAACTATGGTTCTTATGGTATTGAAACGGCATTCAGCACATGCGCAACTGTTAAATGTACGAAACTTGAAGGCGTCTGATTAAGGTGTTAGAATATGTTCGAATAACCTCGATACGACAGTTCTGTGGCGGATTTAGATGGGGTTCTTAATGTCGTTCGAACCAGTCTTTGTGCCAAAATTATTGCTCAGCAGGGACGTAACGTCTAAGCAACGTCACATCAACGTCAACGTTTCCCACAGGTCGTGTGCCCGCTGGGTGTATGTGTGTATGTGTGTATGTGTGTGTGTCTCTGTGTTGGGGGTGATTTTGAACCTTTTAACCCAACATATACCTAGTTGAACAGTGTAGAAATCATAAATCACAATGCCATTGCGTGGTGTGTGGCTGTGTATTTTCCACGTACAATATATCAGTTAGTAGCGAATCAGAATCAGGTGAAACGATTATCTCGTTACAGATCATTTAAACAGAAAATACCTAGCCAGCTAATACGAGCAACATTCTACTGAACAGGTAAACACAGCTGTTTCTCATAAATAATTACGTGGGGGTAAACTCCAGTCTACTCCAGATAAAGAATGAAGAGTAAAATTGCAGCAGCTGAGTGAGTTATGATTGCATGTCAGCCGCTATTACATCGTAGGATGCTCATAGCATCAAACCAAGAAAAAAGAATATCTCTGCAATGATTTCCAAAATATCCTAACAGATTAAAGGTATTTAGAGCTAGACTTGCCAAAGTCCCTATATTTACATTTTTATTTATTTTTTTACATTTTTTTTATATCAAATGAAAGTCCCTATAAACTAATAAAATATGTAAAAGTCTCTTTAGTCTTCATCTCTGAATTGCTAATTTCACAATTTTCAAACAAGATTGTATTGGTATTTTTTTTTTGTATTAATTCTACAATGGACACTTAATTTAAACAGACTTGGGCAAGTCTAATTTAGAGCTTGCATGATTTCATATAAAATGCATGTTCTTCTACATTAGGCTTTCTGTCATAAATGGTTTTGCTGTAATCTTGTTCCAAAGACAGTACATACCATCGGACTCGAGACGCTTAAACAACATTGCCACACCGTCACTGCAACGGAAGGACATTGCATCGATGCTCATACGATGTTGCTTATTCACTGTGTGCCTGCTGGGTATCAGTCATCAATGTCGATGCAATGTTTCTTTACTATTGCATGTCAGGCCTCATACAGGCCTCACAGTTTTCAGCCATTTGCAGGATTTCAGGCTTTTAAAGGTTGATTTTGTTTTCTTGATTTCAGAATTTTAGATTTTGGGTTTTCCTCCTTTGACTTATACTGCTGAATTAATTTATTTAACCACGTCCATTTTTGACTATCAGCCAAGAAAATTACTTGATACTATGCAGTCAGTCCGTTCACAAACTGCATTACATTGTAGATCCTGATCAGATGGATTCTTCAGAAGCCATCTGCATCACAAACAGTGTAGATTCAGAAGCCAGCTGATCTGGATCAACACTGGTTGCAAAGGTTGAAGAGGTAAAGGGTTAAGTCTGCAAAATCAGGCATTTTCGGCATGGAAGGGCTAGGCCAGTATCAAGCTTGATACCGTTAACAGAAAGGCATTATGAAAGCTCAAATGTATAATTTTTCCAGTTTTGTGAACGATGAGATATGTGGTCAAAACTCTGTTCTTTCCACTCTGTCCCCGACTGCAATTAAACATAGTCCTCCACTTATCGCAGGTCATGTGCATGTTGGTCTATAAAATACTCATAGCCTTCCAAAGACTTACAAGCCGGCCTCGGTAGCTCAGTCGGATGTACGCCTGACTGTTGATCAGGAGGACGCGGGTTCGACACCTGCCGGTGTCGGCAACATTCTTTCGTGGAGATTAATAATGAAATCTTTTCTACGGTCATACTTTCCCTTCCGCTGATTCAAGAAAGACAGTTGTCAGTTTCTGGCGAAAGAATGTTCACTGTACTGGCTAACCGCTTACGTATAAGCCTGCCCAGGAAAAGTGTGGATAGGTAAACTGATTGGATAAAAAATAACCTAAATAGTGTTGACTGGGCCATTAAACTCCAATTCAAACAAATCCAAAGCCTTGCAAGATTTTGTTTGTTTTGAGGTTTTACATCCCTGTGAACACTATTTAGGTCATTTTGAGACTTAATTACTTCCAATTGAGATGAAATGACATCTTAAGTTCCTCTACCCGAGCAAGCCAATATAATTTATGCAGCGGCCGTAAAGTCTCCCTGTCCATCATCATAGTGTGGTGGTTATTTTCTTGCCCTTTGGGACCATTGGTTCCATTTTGAATTTTGAAAATATCTGAGGATCACTGATAAGGTCTAACTGACCGAAACTAGCTAGTCTGGCCCAGAAATTCTTGCATGTTGTATAATTTTCAGTTCTGTTGTGTGCACTCCTTTCTTCCAAACAATAACCAATTATATGTGGGGACGGTCCGACTCGCATCACTTGGCCTGGGCAGACTCAGACTTAAGCGGTTTACCACTACTTGTGTGATTTCGGTTTCAGGTCTGCGTGAAAGCACCATCCAGCCGAATCTATTTATCTACGTCCAGATAAGCGGGAGCCCCTTGTAAGATTTGAATTTATTTAATCTTCTACCGTTAGCAAAATACTATATATCAGGACAGCCAATGTCTGGCAAAAGTTTCCGATTGCTCAGCCATTGTGTTCTATTTAAATATTCAATGTTCACCATTTCTTACACTTAACCCATTGCAAACTAGTGGACTCTTCCATTGGTAAATGTTGGACAGCCTCATTTGTCATTTAAGGGGTGTAAGGCCTATTTTTTCGTTCTTACTCTATTTGACCGAAAAATATGTTAGCAAATAGTGCAGGCCCTGATCAGACGCCCTGTTCTGCAGCATGTGATCTGGGTCTGCACTGTTTGCTAGGATACCCTTTTCCTACATGTAATGGGTTAGGAGCTCTGCCAGATAGCTAGGTCCTCATGCATAGTCTGATTTTGTCATTATGTAATGAGAACCAAAACATAATATAATATGTCAATAATATCTACTAGTAACAATTGAATTTAAACAAAAATCTACACCATCAACAATGCTTGAATATCATTTATATAAAAATGAGTTTGATTCTTAATGAAACACATTAATTTTGACAGAAAAAACCGCTGTTTTATGTAAACTCTAAAGGCCAGTTTACACGACAAGATTAGTCTTACAAGACAAATCTTGCCATGTAAACCCTGCTATTACACAGTCTTTGGAGTCATGTATGACAGTCATGGCAGATAGAACATGTTCTATTTGGCAAGACTAGTCATGCCATTTCAGCCAATCAGAGCAAAGGTGACTGAGGCTAATTACTTCCACATGAAATTTTAGAGTCAAGGCTAAACACTCCATTGATAAATTGCCCTGCATATAGAGGTGTGAAAAAAATAAAGCAAATATGCCATGTAGTAGCCATCTGATCAGGATCTGCACTGTCGGGCAGATTGTGAACTTAATGAATGCATAACATGAAGTAATTTGATGGTAAGATATTAAAAATTAGGTGTGGCTAAATTAAGATATTCAGCCAGATAAAAGTCTTCTCAGACTGACAACTGCACTTGCAATTATTGTCATACATAAAGGAATCGCAAGATTTTTTTCCTCCATTGTTCATTCCTTGATATAAGGCGGGAAAATAAAATCATGCAAGATTTGTCATGATGTGTAAACGTACAAAACCTTTCGGGAGAAAATCATGCATGACAAATCATGAAAGACTGAACTTATCGTGTGAAAGGGCCTTTAAGGCTTATCATTGCTTTGTTTACATTTACTACCCCCAGCCCATCAGCTGATTGCCAGTGCAAGGCAGCTGTGCTATTAATAGAAGCACAGAATATTGTCTATAGGCAGACACCAAGACGCTCAGATATTTACTCTGATTTTAATATCAATGTTGTCGTCGTGCTCACAGCTTCATAACTGCGGAGTATTTGAGCTCTCCTGTCACGTAGTGACGAGGTGAGCTTTTGGGCTCACTTTTTGTCCGTCGTCCGTCCGTAAATAATTTCTTCAAACGACTTCTCCTTCTAAACCACTGAACGGATTTTGACCAATCTTAGGAATGATCCTAAAGTGGTCCCCTTTCAAAGTTGTTCCAACGGTTCCGGTCCGTTGCACATCTAGTCACAGGAACCACAGTTTTTTACTGAAAACTTAAAAATAAATCGTCTCCGAACCGCGGGGCCAAGGTCTTTGATAGTTTGTTAATTCTGACAAAGATTGTTAAATAAAAGCCCTGGGGCCAAAAATGCTCACCCGTTTTACATAAATTGATATAGGGAAAAACCTTAAAAATAGTCATGTCTGAAACCAGAAGGCCCAGGTGTTTTATTTGTGGTATGAAGTTGTATCTAGGGTACCTCTACGAAGATTGTTCAAATTATAGCCCTGGGGCCGAAAATGCCCCCGCGTTGGGGCCCATCGGTTTAGCATAGACTTATAAAGGGAAACCCTATAAAATCTTCTCTGAAACCAGAAGGCCCAGGTCTTTGGAATTTGGGGTCAAAAATGGGTCCGCCCTCGGGTCTACCAATTTTGTATGGACGTTGCGGAAAAACCTTTAAAATTCTTCTTGTCTGAAACCAGAAGGCCAAGGTCTTTGATATTTGGGATAAAGCTTTATCTAGCGGACCTCTACCAAGGTTGTTCATATTATAGCCCTGGGGCTAAAAATGGCCCCGCCCCGGGGTCCCACTGGTTTTACATGGACTTATACAGGGAATTCCTTTAAAAATCTTATCGTTTGAAACCAGAAGGCCGCGGTCTTTGGTGTTTGCCATGAAGCTTCTCCTAGAGTACCTCTCCCAAGAGTGTTCCAATTATAGCCCTGAGGCCAAAAAATGCCCTGCGCCGGGACCCCTGGTTTTACATGGACTCATATAGGGAAACATTTGAAAATATTCTCGCCTGAAACCAGAAGCCCAAGGTCTTGATATTTGGTATGAAGCTTTATGTAGTGGACCTCCACCAAGATTGTTCATATTATAGCCCTGGCACCAGAAAAATGGTTTCGCCCTGTTGCCGACTAGTTGTACATTGCCTTACATAGGAAAACTCTTTAAAATATTCTGGTTTTAAACCAGAAGGCTGCAGTCTTTGATGTTTGTTTCATCTAGTTTTTGTTTAAGCAAGCACCTCAGGTATGATCAAAATGTGATTGCTTAATACAGGTGCTTAATACATGGGCGGTTAGGGATCGTTTATTAACAATAATTTGCTATCTTAACATATCTTTTCATATATTTAATTCTGATATTGAATAAACACAGCATTTTAAAAGCTGCATGGTGCTTACACGCAGAACTGAAACCGACCGCACATGAATACTGGTAAACCGCTTAGAAGGTCTAAGCCAGCCAAGGCAAAGTGGTGAGAGTCGACCGTCCCTGTATATAAACCCTTGTTTGGGCGGTAGGGCTTGAGATGTCATCTCATCTCAACGTCGGGTAAAAGTCCCACAAAATTGGAAGCAACGTCTCCAAAATGAAGATGACCTAAATAGTGTTGACAGGGACGTAGGACGTAAAACCTCAATTCAAACACTATATAGCCTTTCAGTCCTTTTTGTACTGAATTGAATCCTCGACCTTATGTAAAGCACGAGTTCATTTTGAAATTTAGGGGTGTCAGGCTCAGTTATGTTTAGTGATTTTTGCAAACTGTGAAGGCCCTGATCAGACGATGTTCTGTGGTGTCTGATCTGGGCCTTATCTGTTTGCCAGTGTCTCGGTTTTGGGTTTCGCATATCAAATAGTTTATACTAATTTATTTTAGTTCGATTGCGATGGAAGCTTCAAGCTTATTAAATCGCTCTCGAACACTCATTCCGGATGTTTTCAAGCGCGAGAGAGAGAGGCAGTGACTATTACACCACTGCTACCCATTTACACCTTGGCTGAGTGAGGCAGTGTCATAACTTGTCTTTCCCGAGGACACACCTCGATACCGGGTGCCGGATTCGAACGCACAACTTCTACACGTTTACCACTGCGCTATCGAGGCTAGCGCATATCAAACAGGCTAAAGCGTGTGAGCTGCCCAGAGAGAGAGAGAGAGAGAGAGAGAGAGAGAGAGAGAGAGAGAGAGAGAGAGAGAGAGAGAGAGAACCTTCTTGTGTTTCTTTCCCTTTGGTGTCTCTGATTGGAGCTGTGGGTCAATTGTATCGATTCCTGATCATAGCCTCCACTACTTTCTTCTATGCCTTCCTAATGCATCAGTTAAAACTGTCTCTCCCTCGGTGAGTGACTTCAGTTAAAATCCCGCTCCATCGGCCTCGGCACCACCCAGCGCATCAGATCGTAAACGCCAGTTTCGACTGTTGTCCAAAACACATGTAATAGTTGTATATGTGTGATGTATGTGACTTTTGTTTCAGGTGCCACTGTCAAAAACACTGCTTACTCAATGTTAAACATTTGGCAGACCAAAATCAGACAAAGAGCAGTCTTATGAATGTCGGCACTGTTTGCGTAGACGTGTTAATGCCAATATGAAGGATATTGCATCTACATTGTTCAATTGTTTATGTAAACAAATATAACAACAATACTTTTGTCTTGAAATATTTACGCTCATAAACGTTTCATGATGTTCAACGGATTTTTATTGTCACTACTTAACAGAATTATGACTGTACAGAAATAAGCTGTTACTTT
Organism: Lucinisca nassula; assembly: GCA_963580285.1. Lineage (NCBI taxonomy): Eukaryota > Metazoa > Mollusca > Bivalvia > Lucinida > Lucinidae > Lucinisca > Lucinisca nassula. The sequence continues at coordinate 52,717 of CAUZLF010000609.1, forward strand.
GAGAAACATGGAAATGACTAAAATATTGATAAGGAACTACGAGTATTAAACAAAATATGTATAAAAACGCAACAACAAGCTTTGTTGCAACAAACATAAAAAAACTTACTTTACGCCTTCGCATATTTCCACGAAACTGTTAAGGCTGTGTTACATTCTAATAGCGGTAGAAGTAGTAGAATAAGAAGAAGTAGCAGTTTTAGTGTTCTCCTGTTTTATGTCTCCATGATTCACAGTGGCACATCAAGACGAAAATGTTACTTTCTGGGTATGCAGGCCCTTTTTATACAACCACGCGAATCAGTCAAATTGTCAAAGGATTGGAAGCGTGGCATGTTAAGTTTATGTGTTTTTATATTGTCTTGTAATTTCAAAATGATGACGCTATCCTGCAAATGTAATTATAGCTGGCTCTATGGAAAGCTCTTAAAATGCCACTGCCAACAGAATTAAGCGTGCGTGAATAATTAACATACCTAACGCTATCGATATGGCTTCGTGTGATTGCTATGTATCATAAATTTCAAATCTGACAAGCGCTCACCGGCTTATCCTAAACTCTTTCACAGTGTTCAACGTTTCAGTCCTGAGTGTTACAGAGGTAGACCTTATCCTAAGACCTAGTTTTCTTATGTGGTCAGCTAGGTACATAATGAATGTCAAGCCTTCCCCAAAAGCGTATGTGCTACTTGGTGTTGTTCCCTTATTAACAAATTCTGCTCTAAAGGTAGCCTTTCGAAGAACTGTCTCATTGAGGCAATTCCAACAAGAACCTACAATTTTTCGAGGTAACTGGCCAACTCGTATCTAAGTTAACTCGTGTGGCCTAGTGGTGAAGAGCGCTGACTCTTGATCATTATGTCTCTCACCGCTGTGGTTCGAGCCTCGCTCGGGTCATATGTGAGACGCCAAGTTCTGCAACGGAAGGTCAGGTGGTTTTTCTCCAGGTACTCCGGTTTTCGCCCACCTCTGATTAACGATCGGCTCGATATGAGTGAAATAATCTTGAAAGGGCCGTAAAACCAAAACAAAACAAAAAACAAAAAAGTTAACTCGTACCTGTTTTTGGTCAACTCGTACCCGTTCTTTGGTCAACTCGTACACCCTAGTCAACTTGTACCTATTTTGGTCAACTCGTACCCCCACCCCACCCTAGGAGGGGCGTACTTTATTTTTTTATTTATTTTTTAGCTCACCAGAGCCGAAGGCTCCGGGGGAGCTTATAGGATAGGCAGTTGTCCGTCGTCGACGTCGTCGTCTGTTGTATGTCGTCGTCGTCTGGCGTCAACACCTTCAAACGACATCTCCTCTGAAGCCCCTGGGCCGATTGGATCCAAATTTTATCTGTAGCATCCTTGGGCTGGGGGATTGATAGTTTGTGTTTTTATGAAAATCGGCTCAATAGTTTGGTTGCTATGGCAACTTGTAGTTTCCATAGACTTACAAGGGGAAAATCGAAAAATGGCATTTACTGGCAATTCTCTGCAGATATTTTGACAAAACTGTCATAGAAATATTCCATAGGCAATCTTCTGTCTTCCGTATGATTTTAGGCTTTCTACTCATTTTTATTGGTTGCCACGGAAACCAAAATGCAAGAAATAGAAAAAAAAGCTTAAAAAAATCATCTCCTCAGAAACCATATGCTCTAGGAGGCTGAGACTTTATGAAACTATTCACCATATTTGCCTCTACAGGTTTTGTGTGTGTTTTTTTTTTATGAAATTTGGCCTTTTAGTTTTGTTGCTATGGCAACTTAGAGTTTCCATTGACATTTAATGGGGAAAACTGAAAAATTGCATTTACTGCCAAGTCATTGCAGATATTTAGACAAAACTTACATAGACATGTTCCTTGAGTAAACTTCTCTCAGCCATATGCTCTTATGTCAACCTGGGGGTTCCTTAGGTTGTACCGGGGCCGTGCTCCGCCCCCTCCACTTCATAAAATGCCTGATATCTAAGAAACCTTAAAGATCCCAACACCTAAACCATTTATATTCTTGTTCCTTATGTTAAGATGCATTAAGTGACACCAACCTGGGGGTCCCCCGGGATGTGCCGTTGACATGCCCTGCCACCCCGCCCCCCTATTTCATTAAATGCCATCTATCTCAGAAACCATTCAGATCCCCACCCCTAAACAATATATATTTTTGTTCCTTATGCTAAAATGCATCAAGTGACACCAACCTGGGGATCCTCGTGATGTGCCGGGGACATGCCCCACCCCCTCCACTTCATAAAATGCCATTTATCTCAGAAACCATTGAGATCCCCGCCCCTATACCATATATATTCTTGTTCCTTATGGTAAAATGGACTCAGTGACACCAACCTGGGGGTCCCCCGGGATGTGCCGGGTCCATGCCCCACCCCTCCACTTCATAAAAGGCCCAATATCCCAGTAACCTTACAGATCCCCAGCCCTAAGCCATATATATTCTCGTTCCTTAAGATAAGTCGCATTCAGTGACACCAACTTGGGGGTCCCCCGGGATGTGCGGGGGCCTTGCCCAACCCCCTTCACTTCATAAAAGGCTAAATATTCCAGACACCTTACAGATCCCAACCCCTAAACCATATATATTCTTGTTCCTTATGATAAGATGCATTAAAAAGTGACACCAACCTGGGGGTCCCCCGGGATGTGCCGGGGACATGCCCAGTCCCCTCTATTTCATAAAATGCCATTCAGATACCCACCCCTAAACAATACATATTCTTGTTCCTTATGCTAAATTGCATTAAGTGACACCAACCTGGGGGTCCCCCGGGATGTGCCGGGGACATGCCCCACCCTCTCCTCTTCATAAAATGCCATTTATCTCAGAAACCATTGAGATCCCCACCCCTTAACCGTATATATTCTTGTTCCTTATGATTAAATGGACTCAGTGACACCAACCTGGGGGTCTCCCGGGATGTGCCGGGGCCATGCCCCATCCCTCCACTTCATAAAAGGCCCAATATCCCAGTAACCTTACAGATCCCCAGCCCTAAGCGATATATATTCTCGTTCCTTATGATAAGTCGCATTCAGTGACACCAACTTGGGGGTCCCCCTGGATGTACGGGTGTCATGCCCAACCCCTTCCACTTCATAAAAGGCTCAATATTCCAGAAACCTTACAGATCCCCACCCCAAAATTATATATATTCTTGTTCCTTATGATAAGACACATTCAGCGACACCAACCTAGGGGTCACCCAAGGTGCGCCCGGGCCATACTCCACCCCTCGACTTCACAAAAGATCATATATCTGAGAAACTGTTCAGAGCCCACCCTTAAACCATATATATTCTTGTTCCTTATGATAAGACGCAAACAGTGACATCAGCATGAGGGCCCCTCGTGGTGCCACGGGCCATGCCCAACCCCTTTACTTCATTAAAATCCATATATCTCAGAAACCGTTCAGATCCCCACCCCTAAACCATATATATTCTTGTTCCTGATGATAAGACTCCACTTAATAATCGGCCATATATCTCAGAAACCATTCAAATCCCCATCCTATAATCACATATATTCTTGCTCATTGTTATTGGACACATTCAGTCAACCCTGTCTTGAGGGGTCCGCAGGGGCCATTTCTTTCCCCTTCACTTCATAAAAGGGCCTCATATCTCAGAAACCGTTCAGATCCCCACCATTTAACCATATATATCATTGATCTTTATGATAAGCTATATTCAGTGACAACAATCTTGGGCCTTTCTGGGATCTGCGATGCCCGAATCCTTCCATTCCTTAAAAGGCCTTACGTCTCAGGAAGCATACATATCCCCACCGCTAAACCATATATGTCTCTTTCCTTTTTATAAGACCCATTTAGTGACACCAATCAGGGCTCCATTGGGCAGTGCCCACCTAAGTTCTGGTTTATGAAATTTGGCTCTTTGGTTTGTTTGCTATGGCAAGTTAAGAGTTTCTTTTGACTTATAACGGCGAAAATTGAAAAATGACATTAATGCCTCTCAAGATATTTTGTCAAACTTTCATATAAATGTTCCTTTAATAATGTTCTTTTTGGCCTATTTGTTGCCACAGATGGGAGATTGTCTATTCAATTGTCATCTGTTGTCTTCAAGCGACATCAGACCTCTGAAGCCACTAGTCTGATTGGGTCCAAATTTTATCTGTAGCAGCCTTGGGTGCAGGGCTTCCATGGTTAATTAAAATACATTGCTGCCAATAGGCAGTGGCTCCCTGAGCTCTGGTGAGCATTGTGGCCCATAGGCCTCTTGTTTTATTTGCTGGGTGGGAGGTCGAATAACGGTTGACTTGGGTCATAGCTAGCCCTATGGATTCGGACTTGAGAAGCGAAACGGATTTTTTATCCCCCCCACCTCCACCGAAATCTATTCTGCTCAAACATGGCCATGTTGCCCATCAAGTCAAACAGTAGAATATAGCGCTGAAAAAAGTTTGCCCCGAGAAATGTACTGAGTTCACCGGAGGCCAGAAAGAAGTTATTGTAACATGGTTTTCACAGCGCGGGGATATGCGATGGCGCGCCATCAACCTGCCTAGTTATTATTATTATTAGTAGTAGTATTATAATTATTCACCTTTAACCCATTCAGTACCAGAAACCCCTAAAGAGGTACCTTGTCAAACAGTGCAGGCACAGATCAGACGCCATAGAACGCGTTTGCCTACGCTGTTTGCAAAAAGTTAAGCCAATCCCGAATAAATTTTAAAGGAAACACAACCTGACACCCCTAAATTTCGAAATGAACTCCTGCTATATATAAGGTAGAAGATTCCATTTGGGAAAATTAACACTTTGGTTAATCGTGTACCGATTAATGTGGGTTTAAAAACGATTATCGATATAAACTTGTTTAATCTAATTGACCTTCATTAAAGACTGTTTTAATTCATTTATTTTGCCGGTGAGCCGCTGTTTTTTGTTCTGAAAAGACTTAATGATAAGCAGGAATTTTAAGTTCAATTATCTTTTGTGTATTTTTTTTTTCTTTTGAATTGCCGATTACTGGATATATAAGAAATACAGAATCCTTGCAGTATCATTCATTTTTCAAATCTCTTAACGAGAATCAAAGCTTAAAACTTCCCTCAAAATGTCTAATTTGTGTGTTGCATGTGGTAAGGTTGTGGTGGACGTCAGCTTGCCGTAAGTTGCAAGGTCGGCATCATGAACACATTCCCTTTCTCGGTCATACTAAATACTGCAAAAGACATCAAAAGTCATCAGAAGACATCAAAAATCACCAAAAGTGATCAAATGACCTCAAAAGACAGCAAAAGTTATTTCAATTTCGGAGCTTGCATGAACATGCATATATTGTTGAATCGACTTACGTCACTACAGCTGATGTGTGGGAATGTGTGGCGGCCGAAAAAGTCTCCCTGCCCCATCATAGTGTAGTTTATAATTTCTTCTCCTTTGGATCATTGATTCCATTGTGGAATTTTGAAAATATTTGAGGATCACTGATGAGACCTAATTGGCTGAAACTAGCTAGTCTGGCCCTGAAAACATGTACACGCCATATATTCCAGTTCTGTGGTGTATTCCTTGTTTCCATAGGATAACCCTTTTATAGATCAAATTTAGAATACTATTTTAATGAGTCTGATAGACACATCATAGACTGATTATATTACTGATATATGAAGTCACAAATATGTTACTGATATATGAAGTCACATCTTTTGTGATCAAAATCTGATACCTGGAATTGACCATATTAACTAAAGTGGACGTGTAAAGGAACTAAGCAAACTTATGTTTTTGCTATGCGGCAACATAGCAGCTAATTCGTCTGAACTGAGCATTTTTTATCAATAATATAATTTCTCCGGCGAATCATTCACATTGTATCACTTTTAATAGAACGTCATTCCATCGTGCGTCGTCAGGTTAATACGGCATAATTTCAACATTGTGTGTCCGTTGGGGTGTAAGTGCGATATTATGAATACTGTGTATTAGTACTATGTCTTTCTTGTATATACATGTTCGATTGATTAAAAGTCACGTCAACGTCCCCGTCAACACCATTTTAGGTCATTTTACAGACGTTGCTTCCAATTTTGTGGGACATTTACCCGACATTGAGATGAAATGACTTCTAAAGCCCTGCCATCCAATGAAACCAACAGGGCTTTAATGCACTGGACGATCCGACTGGCAAAACTTTACATGGACAAAGATAACAGACACATCATGAACACATGCCTATATAATTTTGACCCCCTAACCCCGCTTTTATATGGTAATTTTTTTTTTTTTGTTTTTTTTTTTTGTTTGGGTTTTACGGCCCTTTCAAGATTATTTCACTCATATCGAGCCGATCGTTAATCATAGGTGGGCGAAAACCGGAGTACCCGGAGAAAAACCACCTGACCTTCCGTTGCAGAACTTGGCGTCTCACACGTGACCCGAGCGAGGCTCGAACCCACGGCGGTGAGAGACCTAATGACTAAGAGTCAGCGCTCTTTATATGGTAAAACTGGGGATTACAGGGGCATATATTATGTTTCTTAATTCTGCTCAGAAACATACATTGTGGGTAATCATAGGAACCGCCTCGTCGAGGCGGTTCTTTTCGAGTACCCACAATCTATGTTTTGAGCATAATAAAGAAAATATCTAAATTTATATCTTAAAATTTTCACTTTTTGATATTTAAATTTCAAATATATTTGAATACGTGTTTTCGTAATAATATCCAGTCGTGTATTAAAAATGATCATTACATACATTCAGCATTGCTTTAGGCTTATTACAATGAGCATCGGGATATCCTTTTAACTTTGTCGATTCTTTGTTTGATTTTGGGGTTAACGAAGTCTGTTAACTAAACCACATTATTCCTAGGCAGAATAAGTGTTGATCTACTAAGCCTGTGCACAAGGATTTGATCCCACTGAAAGCAATATGACTTATGTTGAAACTTGTAAATCCTCCAGTAATCATCATGAATCATTTGATTATTTTGACTAAAATTACCATGACGGTACAAAAACAACAAAAAACATCAAAGCCCTAAACGGGGCTCTGATTCTCTTCTTCTCAGTAACAGCAACCAAACTATGTAAACCAATCCCCAACCTCCACCATGACACAACTTGGCTACTAAGATTTTGGTGTATTTTAATGTATTTTGATGTCTTTTGATGTCTTTGGATGCCTTTGGATGTCTTTGCAGTGTTTTGCAGGACCCTACTCCCCGGATTGACATCAAGTTGGTTACTTATTCCCGGTTCCCTATTCCCGATTCGAATCGGGAATAAGTTACTTATTCCCGATTCGCAAAATACACCTGGCCAAAACAGACGAGAATAACTTATAATATGTAAGAAACTTATACTCAGAATCCTGTTGGCCCGAATGGCATTCAAGACACTTAAAACTTACCTGAGCTGCATACCTACGCCTTGTGGGATAGACTCGCATAAGTGGAAAATTCCATTACGATAACACATGCGTGCGACATAGTGCATTTTTCACATCTCCAAAATAGTTATTTTTCTGATGAAAATCCATGATATTTTTCTTATTTATACTGCAAACATAGGTTGTAGGTGCTTGTTAGTAGCGCGGTTCATACGAGTATCCACAACCTATGTCTTATGAGTCGGTTCTAACGAGTATTCACAACCTACGACTTGGAGCAGAAATAAAAAATAATCTATACCCCGTGAACCCCAGTTTTCTCTATATAAAATTGGGTTTAGAGGGGTATTTATTATTACGGACTTGTTGGCCAATTGAATTGTTGTACTGCTATTAGAAATAACACAACTCTCTAATGTTATGTGTGGGTCTTAAATGAACCAGTAACAAACAGAAACCGATTCTTTAACAAATGAAGGACATTTTGACAGCATTACAATGTTGCTGCACTAGATTGGCGAAATTTTGTGAGTCTTAAGTGCTATAGGCGGGCAATACACAGAAAAGTTTTCACAGAAAGTTAAAGGGAAAGTTTCGGGCAAATCGCCCCACAATATATGCAATATCAGGCTATATTTTGGGTGGGGGTACCCTCGTTCGAGTCTCCGGGAGCCATAGCCTGAGAGATTTCAGAGTGACCATATTTTGTGGACATAATGTACTATAGACGAGCAATACAAAGAAATGTTTTCAAAAAATTTATTTGGGAAGTTCCGAGCAAATCGCCTCACAATATATGCAATATCAGGCTATATTTTGGTTGGGGTACCCTGGTCTCCGGAAACCATAGCCTGGGAGTTTTCATTGTGACCATATTTTGTGGGTATAATGTACTATAGACGGGCAATACACAGAAATGTTTTCAAGAAAATTCATTTGGGAAGTTTTGAGAAAATCGTGTCACCCCAAGTTCGACGCTCCGGGGGCCATTGCCTTGGAGTTTTCAGAGTGACCATATTTTATGGGTATAATGTACCATAGACGGGCAATACACAGAAATGTTTTCAAAAAAAAATTCATTGGGAAAGTTCCGAGCAAATCGCCTACAAAATGTGCAATATCAGGCTATATTTTGGTTGGGGTACCCTGGTTCGAGTCTCTGGGAACCATAGCCTGGGAGTTTTCATGGTGACCATATTTTGTGGGTATAATGTACTATAGACTGAAATGTTTTCAAGAAAATTCATTGGGGAAGTTTTGAGAAAATCGTGTCACCCAAAGTTCGGCGTTCCGGGGGCCATTGCCTTGGAGTTTTCAGAGTGACCATATTTTATGGGTATAATGTACCATAGACGGGCAATACACAGAAATGTTTTCAAAAAAATTCATTGGGGAAGTTCCGAGCAAATCGCCTCACAATATATGCAATATCAGGCTATATTTTGGTTGGGGTACCTTGGTTCGAGTCTCCGGGAGCCATAGCCTGGAGGTTTCAGAGTGACCATATTTTGTGAGTTTAGGGAACGATAAGCGGGCAATACTCAGAAATGTTTTCACGAATATTCATTGGGGAAGTTTTGAGAAAATCGCGTCCCCGCATGTGCCATATATGACTAAGCGCGAGTCTACAGGTGGGGGTACCCAAGTTCGACGCCCCGGGGTCCATAGCCTGGGCGTTTTCAGAGTGACCATATTTTGTGGGTATAATGTACCCAAGACGGGCAATACACAGAAATGTTTTCAAAAAAAATCATTGGGGAAAGTCCGAGCTAATCGCCTCACAATATATGCAATATCAGGCTCTATTTTGGGTGGGGTACCCTGGTTCGAGTCTCCGGGGCCATAGCCTAGGAGTTTTCAGAGTGATCATATTTTGTTGATATAGGGACCGATAAGCGGGCAATACTCAGAAATGTTTTCACGAAAATTCATTGGGGAAGTTTTGAGAAAATCGCTTCCCCGCATGTGCCATATATGACTAAGCGCGAGTCTACAGACGGGGGTACCAAAGTTCGATGCTCCGGGGGCCATAGCCTGGGAGTTTTCAGAGTAACCATATTTTGGTTTAAACAATATTTATTCATTTCATTTCGACAAGTCAATTCGAACAGTACATGTACAATTTACAATGACAGGATTTGAAAACAAGCGAAACGCTTATACTAATCATCTCCTGACGGGCAATACACAGAAATGTTTTCAAAAAAATTCATTGGGGAAGTTCCGAGAAAATCGCCTCAATTTTCTCAAAACTTCCCCAATGAAGTTTGGTGAAAACATTTCTGAGTATTGCCCGCTTATCGGTCCCTATACCCACAAAATATGATCGCTCTGAAACCTCCCAGGCTATGGCTTCTGGAGACTCCAACCAGGGTACCCCACCCAAAATATAGCCTGATATTGCAAATATTTTGAGGCGATTTGCTCGGAACTTCCCCAATGAATTTTTTTGAAAATATTTCTGTATATTACCCGTCTATGGTACATTATATCTACAAAATATTGTCACTCTGAAAACTCCCAGGCTATAGCACCCGGAACGTCGAACTTGGGTACCCCCACCTGTAGACTCGCGCTTAGTCATATATGGCACATGCGGGGACGCGATTTTTTCAAAACTTCCCCAATGAATTTTCGTGAAAACATTTCTGAGTATTGCCCGCTTATCGGTCCCTATACCCACAAAATATGGTCACTCTGAAATCTCCCGGGCTATGGCTGCCGGAGACTCGAACCAGGGTACCCCACCCAAAATATAGCCTGATATTTCATATATTGTGAGGCGATTTGCTCGGAACTTTCCCGATGAATTTATTTGAAAACATTTCTGTGTATTGCCCGTCTATGTTACATTATACCCACAAAATATGGTCAATCTGAAAACTCCCAGGCTATGGCCCCTGGAGCGTCGAACTTGGGTACCCCCCCCCCACATGTAGACTCGCGCTAAGTCATATATGGCACATGCGGGGCTATGCTAACTCCTAGGCTATGGCTACCGGAGACTCGAACCAGGGTACCCTACCCAAAATATAGCCTGATATTGCATATATTGTGAGGCGATTTGCACGGAACTTCCCCAATGGATTTTTTTTGAAAACATTTCTGTTATTGCCCGTCTATGGTACATTATACCCACAAAATATGGTCACTCTGAAAACTCCCAGGCTATGGCCGCAGGAGCGTCGAACTTGGGTACTCCCAACTGTAGACTCGCGCTGAGTCATATATGGCACATGCGAGGACGCGATTTTCTAAAAACTTCCCCGATGAATTTTCGTGAAATCATTTCTGTGTATTGCCTGCTTATCGGTCCCTATACCCACAAAATATGGTCACTCTGAAAACTCCCAGGCTATGGCTCCCGGAGACTCGAACCAGGGTAACCCACCCAAAATAAAGCCTGATATTGCATATATTGTGAGGCGATTTGCTCGGAACTTCCCTGATGAATTTTAGTGAAAACATTAGTGTGTATTGCCGGTCTATTGTACATTATACCTACAAAATATGGTCACTCACAAAGCTCCCAAGTTATGCCCATCGGAGCGTCGAACTTGGGTACCCCACCTGTAGACTCGCGCTTAGTCATATATGGCACATGCGGGGGCGCGATTTTCTCAAAACTTCTCCAATAAACTTTTGTGAAAACATTTCTGAGTATAGTCCGCTTATCGTTCCCTATACCCACAAAATATGGTCACTCTGAAAACTCCCAGGCTATGGCTACCGGAGACTCGTACCAGAGTATCACACCCAAAATATAGCCTGATATTGCATATATTATGAGGCGATTTGCTCGGAACTTCCCCAATGAATTTTTTTGAAAACATTTCTGTGAATTGCCCGTCTATGGTGCATTATACCCACAAAATATGGTTACTCTGAAACTCCCAGGCTATGCCCACCGGAGCGTCGCACTTGGGTACCCCACCTGTAGAAATGCGGGGACGCGATTTTCTCAAAACTTCCCCAATGAATTTTCGTGAAAACATTTCTGGTCATTGCCCGCTTATCGGTTCCTATACCCACAAAATATGGTCACTCTGAAAACTCCCAGGCTATGGCTACCGGAGACTCGAACCAGGGTACCAAACCAAAAATATAGCCTGATATTGCATATATTGTGAGGCGATTTGCTCGGAACTTCCCCAATGATTTTTTTTAAAACATTTCCGTGTATTGCCCGTCTATGGTACATTATATCCACAAAATATGGTCACTCTGAAATCTCCCAGGCTTTGGCCCCCGGAGCGTCGAACTTGGGTACCCCCACCTGTAGACTCGCGCTTAGTCATATATGGCACATGCGGGGACGCGATTTTCTCAAAACTTCCCCAATGAATTTTCGTGAAAACATTTCTGAGTATTGCCCGCTTATCGGTCCCTATACCCACAAAATATGATCACTCTGAAAACTCCCAGGCTATGACTCCCGAAGACTCGAACCAGGGTACCCCATCCAAAATATAATCTGATATTGTATATATTGTGAGGCGATTTGCTCAAAACTTCCCAAATGAATTTTTTTGAAAACATTTCTGTGTATTGCCCGTCTATGGTACATTATACGCACAAAATATGGTCACTCTGAAAACTCCCAGGCTATGCCCACCGGAACGTCGAACTTGGGTACCCCCACCTGTAGACTCGTGCTTAGTCATATATGGCACATGCGTGGACGCGATTTTCTCAAAACTTCCCCAGTGAATTTTCGTGAAAACATTTCTGAGTATTGCCCGCTTATCGGTCCCTATACCAGCAATATATGGTCACTCTGAAAACTCCCAGGCTATGGCTCCCGGAGACTCGAACCAGGGTATCCCACCCAAAATATAGCCTGATATTGCATATACTGTGAGGCGATTTGCTCGGAACTTCCCCATTTAATTTTTTTGAAATCATTTCTGTGTATTGCCCGTCCTATGGTACATTATACCCACAAAATATGGTCACTCTGAAAACTCCCAGGCTATGGCCCCCGGAGCGTCGAACTTGGGTACCCCCCACCTGTAGACTCGCGCTTAGTCATATATGGCACATGCGGGGACGCGATTTGCTCAAAACTTCCCAAATGGATTTTCGTGAAAACATTTCTGAGTATTGCCCGCTTGTCGTTCCCTATACCCACAAAATATGGTCACTCTGAAATCTCCCAGGCTATGGCTTCCGGAGACTCGAACCAGGCTACCCCACCCAAAATATAGCCTGATATTGCATATATTGTGAGGCGATTTGCTCGGAACTTCCCCAATGATTTTTTTTGAAAACATTTCAGTCTGTGTATTTCCCGTCTATGGTACATTATACCCACAAAATATGGTCACTCAGAAAACTCCCAGGCTATGGCCCTCGGAGCGTCGAACTTGGGTACCCCCACCTGTAGACTCGCGCTTAGTCATATATGGCACATGCGGGGACGCGATTTTCTCAAAACTTCCCTAATGAAATTTCGTGAAAACATTTCAGAGTATTTCTGACATTTTCTCGGTCCCTATACGAGGACTGTTCAGATATGAATGCAACTAAGCACATAAAAATGATTCCGTGATAGTTTTCGATGAAAAATTTATTTTGTCCCTTCAAAGTATTACCCTTTAACAGATATACAAACTTTCAGTCTTCTGATCCAATCATTGGATGCATTTTGGTATAATGTACCATAGACGGGCAATACATTTCTGAGTATTGCCCGCTTATCGTTCCCTAAACTCACAAAATATGGTCACTCTGAAAACTCCCAGGCTATGGCTCCCGGAGACTCGAGCCAGGGTACCCAACCCTAAATATAGCCTGATATTGCATATATTGTGAGGCGATTTGCTCGGAACTTCCCCAATGAATTTTTTTGAAAACATTTCTGTGTATTGCCCGTCTATGGTACATTATATCCACAAAATATGGTTACTCTGAAAACTCCCAGGCTATGGCCCCCGGAGCGTCGAACTTGGGTACCCCCACCTGTAGACTCGCGCTTAGTCATATATGGCACATGCGGGGACGCGATTTTCTCAAAACTTCCCCAGTGAATTTTCGTGAAAACATTTCTGAGTATTGCCCGCTTATCGGTCCTTATACCCACAAAATATGTTCACTCTGAAAGCTCCCAGGCTATGGCTCCCGGAGACTCGCAACCAGGGTACCCCACCCAAAATATAGCCTGATATAACGCAATTTTCTCAAAACTTCTCCAATGAATTTTCGTGAAAACATTTCTGAATATTGCCCGCTTATCGTTCCCTAAACTCAGAAAATATGGTCACTCTGAAAACTCCCAGGCTATGGCTCCCGGAGACTCGAACCAGGGTACCCAACCCAAAATATAGCCTGATATTGCATATATTGTGAGGCAATTTGCTCGAAACTTCCCCAATGATTTTTTTTGAAAACATTTCTGTGTATTGCCCGTCTATGGTACATTATATCCACAAAATATGGTCACTCTGAAAACTCCCAGGCTATGGCCCCCGGAGCGTCGAACTTTGGTACCCCCACCTGTAGACTCGCGCTTAATCATATATGGCACATGCGGGGACGCTATTTTTTCAAAACTTCCGCAATGAATTTCCGTGAAAACATTTTTGAGTATTGCCCCCTTATCGGTCCCTATCCCCACAAAATATGGTCACTCTGAAAACTCCCAGGCTATGGCTCCCGGAGACCCGAACCAGGGTACCCCCACCCAAAATATAATCTGATATTGCATGTATTGTGAGGCGATTTGCTCGGAACTTTCCCTATGAATTTCTATGAAAACATTTCTGTGTATTGCCTGCCTATAGCACTTTATGCTCACAAACATTAGCCACTCTTTTGCAGCAACATTTGTAATGCTGTCAAAATGCTCTGGTCTTTCATTTGTTAAAGAATCGGTTTCTGTTTGTTACTGTTTCATATACGCCCCGCACATAACATTTGAGAGTTGCATTATTTTTAACAGCAGTACAACAAGTCATTTGGGCCAACAATTCCGTAATAATAAATACCCCTTTAAACCTTTTTTTATATAGAGAAAACTGGGGTTCACGGGGAATAAAGTATTTTCTTATTTCTGCTCCAAGACGTAGGTTGTGTAAACTCGTTAGAACCGACTCATAAGACATAGGTTGTGGATACTCGTAAGAACCGCGCTACTAACAGCCACCTACAGCCTATGTTTGCAGTATAAAAAGAAAAAATATCATGGATTTTCACCAGAAAAAAATAACCATTTTGGAGATGTGAAAAATGCACAAGGCGTAGTTATGCAGCTCAGGTAAGTTTTAAGTGTCTTGAATGCTATTCGGGCCACCAGGATTCTGAGTATATGTTTCTTGACATATTAAAAGTTATTCTCATCTGTTCTGTTCAGGTGTATTTTGCGAATCGGGAATAAGTAACTACTTATTCCCGATTCGAATCGGGAATAGGGAACCGGGAATAAGTAGCCAACTTGATGTCAGTCCGGTTCGAGCCCCGGTCGAGTCGCTACATTTTCCTCCATCAGTTTCACAACATAGATTGTGAACACTCGTTAGAACCGAATTGTTAGGGCACGTTAATAAGTAGAAGTAAAACAAAGATCAGGAATTGATACAATTAACTTACTCCATCCATAAAAGACACCAAAGGGAAAGAAATACAAACATTAAGCGACCAGACCATAATGGAAACCTAAACAAAGGAAGGCCATATGGACAGTTACTTTCCCACAAAATGGCCATATGGCCATCCAAAATTAAAAGACACAAGTGATACACACAGTCCGTGTAATGAGTACATCTCTAATCCTCACTTTGTATAGGGAAAACTTCGGTTGACGGGGGTATACTTTATCTTTCTTTTTCATAACGCAAATACGAATATACAAATACATTGCCACCTTTCTCGACAAAAAAAAAGTAAAATTTTAAGATGAAAAATTGTGATATTTTTTTTTTTCTTATTTCTGCTCAAAATATAGATTGTGGGCACTCGTTAGAAGCGCCTCTAACGAGTACCCACAATCTATATTATAAGAAACATAAGGTTTACCCCTGTAAACACCAGTTTTACTATATTAAACTGGGGTTCAAGAGAGTGAGCATTATATAGGCGTGTTTTTGTGATGATGCTTCAACACATAGGTTGTGGGTACTCGTTAAAACAACATCAACTAAGTCGTTCCAACTAAAAATCACAACCTATGTTTGCAGTATAAATAGTAAACGTAATAAACGTTGCCATTTTGGACATGTGAAAAATATACTATATTGCACGGGTGTGTTATCATAATGTAACAGTTCTAAGGAATATACAACATAAATGTTAGCCAACGTTTATGTTTTGAGCATATATGAGAACAAAATATAATTGTATAACTAGGTTTTATTTGCAAATGAGCATGAAATGTAAGTTCTACAATTATATTTTTCTTGTTGTTTTCATTTACATATAAAGTTCGTCTTATGTTGATCATGGTGTTATGTACCAATTACCCCCCCCCCCCCCCCCCTGGAGCATAGATTGTTGGCACTCGTTAGAGCTACCCCACAGGGATAGTTCTAACGAGCACCCATAGCTAATGTTTGGACACTATTAAGATAATAAAGCATCTGGCTAAATGGATATGGGGGGTTGGGGGTATACACATGAAAGGCGCCATTTTGGCGCACGGTGTATTGGCGTAATGCATGCACTATGCATCGTCATGCACTATGCATCGTCTTCGTTGTCCGGAAAGTGGCAAGGTGTCTGCATGGACCATAAAGTTGACATGTATATATGAGTACTTACCCCAAAACAGTTTTTTACTAAGGTATAAGGTGACCAAACGAGTTGACTAAGGTACGAGTTGACTTAGGTACGAGTTGACCAGAAACCATTTTCGATGGAGCATAAATATTAATAATTTACAAACTTACTCTTGAACTGCCAGTAGTTTAGTATTGTCTATACAATAACAGGCTCTGATTTGTTTCGTCATGTTTCAATAGTATTAGCCGGTAACTCTCGACCAGTGCCTTTGTGTTATCCACAAAGATCACACAAGTGCTCTTTGGATCGATTGTTTGTCAAACTGCAGCAGGCTTCACTGCATGAATAAAATATATTGCTATTGTCCATGTGATTATCACTGACCAATTAAATTAAACCTCACGCAAATTAAAAATCAACAGGGCGTAATGAAAATGGAGGATTAGAAAACGAGTCGCTTCATATATCTGGTTAACCGATATATGCTCGGCCCCCGCCCATCGGGGCTTGAAGAAATATATGGGCTGCATGATGCTTCCACGCAGGGCTGAATCTGACCCACACACGGGTACCCGTAAAACGCTTAGAGGAAATAAGCCCGCCCAGGCAAAGCGGTGCGAGTGTCGGACCGCCCATGCTTATAAAGCCTATTGGTTTCACTGGGCGACATTGCATGATTACTGTGTATGCTTTCATCCTGCAAAACTGGAGTGTATGAAATATACACCGTCTGTGTCCCCTACTTGGGTTAAGGCGAAATCGGCAGAACAGAACAAAAGAGAAAATAGCCCCAACCTCTCTCAAAAGACGTTAACTGAGCTACACTGCCCTTTGCACCTTCGGCGGATGAAACGATTGAATCCGGAAGGGCATTCCAATCTCTAATTGTCTGAGGGAAGAAGGATCCCTTGTGGGTTTGTGGTGCTCTTCTAGTGATCAGAATGTAATAAAATTTGTATCAAATGAGATTTTAAGCTCCATTCTAATAGTTTATAAAAATATTTATCACTTTTTACATCTTAGTGTTCCATTTTTGAACTTAATTTTTCCGAGATGTTCCCAGCTTACTGTCAGGATGTTGGGGGTAGTGTTTCGTTTTCCATAGTATCTCGATTTGTGGTGGTTAGAGCTGAATACAATTTATATCACAATAAATTTTAAGCTCCATTCTAAAAGTCTATTAAAACTTTTTTTTTCCAATTTTAAACTTAAAGGTGTCCATTTTTTTAATTTGAATTGTCCAGGATGTTGCTGGGATGTAAAACTGAAAATGCAAACACACTTGGGCTCAGCCTAGAAAGTACGAGTTGACCAAAACATGTACGAGTGTTTGTTTGTTTTTAGAGGTTTAACGTCGCCGTCAGCACTATATAGGTCATTTTGCTTCAAATTTTATTCGACTTTTAACTTGACAATGAGAAGAAATAACATCTTGACCAACTGGCCCCTGCCTCCTAATGGAATCGAAGGGTTTATATGCATGTACATTGACGGTGTCGCTCGAATACCATTCCTGGGAAGGCTCGGGACTCCTAAGCGGTTTATCGATTCTCTCATGCAGTCCGGATGGGCGGAGTCGCAGGTTGTTTATTTGGTTTGATTCGAGACTAAAATACTATATGTAGGTTATTTTAGAGATGTAGGTTCCAAATTCGTGGGTCTTTTACCCGACATTGAGGTGAAATGTCATTTCAAGCCTTACATTTAGGATTTATATACATGAACCGTTCAACTCGGACCACGTTTTCCTGGACAGGTGGGAACCTCTAAGCGGTTTACCAGTACTCAAGTACGGTCGTTTCAGCATCATGTAACCCAGTCTGATGTGTTTAGTTAATTGCTTTAACTCATAATAAGATGACGCGTGCTGCTGCATACCTGTAGTGAAACAGTAAAATGTTCCGTCCAATGAAGTGAAAATTTGAGTCCTATCAACAATTTGAATGAACGCTGTGAACCACATATAATAGTTAACAAGGAATTCATCCATCACAAAAACACGCATGCATATCTTTGACCCCCCTCCCCTAAACCTACTTTTATATTTACTTTATAACTGGGATTTGAAGGGGTGTACATTTTTTTATCAAAAACATGGTTTTTTGGTGTTATGATATTGGGTTATTTAAATCATTAAAACAGCTATACGTTTCTTGCTGCCTATTCATTTGACTACAGAACTTAAAATAATTTATGATCGAGTACGTGATTGAGAGTGAGTGATTTTGATGGAGTAAGTACAATGTTTTTATGTGATTTTTTGACTTGTGATTAAAACATTTAGTGAAATAGAAGTAAAGTACTGAGACGCAAGTTTATAAAGAATGCTGTGAACACCTTCGAAAACCACTTAATTAAATTATTCTTTTTGACTCACATGTTCGTTTCGTTCTGCCTTACCAGGGTAGGCTGAAAAGTTCTGAGCCTGACAAAGAAGCAGGCATCAAACAGCCGTGAAATTTTGTATTCATTAAATCCAAATCTTTATTACTTGATTTGACTCAAATGAGTTCAAGTTTACCTGCAATAACGTAGAAATTCTAGCCTTTGAAAATTGATACTAGCACGTTTTTGAGAAAATGGACAAAATCTGGCATCGTGGTGTCATCAAGTACCTCCATAAAAGGGGTTAGCTCCTAAGGACATTCATGCCGATATGGTTGCTACATTAGGGGATGATGCTCCTTTGTATGCAACCGCGAAAAGCTGGGCAGCAGATGGGCAAGGACAGCCTTGAAGATGATGACCGGTGTGGACGACCCACAATAGCAACAACTGAGGAAACCATCAGCCAAGTGCACAGGGCCGTGATGGATGACAGGCGTTTAACTGTGAATCAGTTAGCTAACACTGCTGGCATCTCCCGTGAACGAGAAGAGAACATTCTACACAGTAAATTAGGAATGTTGAAGGTTTCCGCCAGAGAGGTGCCACGGCTTATGACGCCTGACCAAAAGTTGACCAGACTGAACCTGTCACATGCCAAATTGGCTATTTTTGAAGCAGACCAAGATGGTTTTCTTGACCGTTTTGTCACTCAGGATGAAAGCTGGGTTCATCACTTTGAGCCAGAGACCAAAAGACAATCCATGCAATGAAAGCACACTGGCTCACCCCTCGAAAGAAGGCAAAGGTCGTCTCCTCTGCAGGGAAGGTGATGGCATCAGTGTTCTGGGATGACAAGGGTATAATATTCATAGATTACCTTCAAAAGGGCAGAACAAATAATGGGGAGTATTTTGCAGATCTGCTAAAACAACTGCGAAAAGCAATTGAGGCTAAACGACCCGGAAAATTGGCAAAAGGGGTCTTGTTCCATCAGGACAATGCGCCTGCTCATAAATCCTCCGTATTCACCTGATCTAGCTCCATCAGATTATTTCCTGTTTCCAAACATGAAAAAGCACTTGGCTGGGCAGCATTATCGGTCAGACAAGGAGGTGATAGCTGCTGTGAAGAAGTTTTTCAGGGACCAAGATGAGACCTTCTATACCACTTGGATCCAAGGACTGCAGCATCGCTGGAGGAAGTGTGTGGACAGGAAGGATGACTATGTTGAAAAATAAGGCACTTTCAGCATGGACAAACCATTGGATCTTTGTCTATGTAAGTTTTGACTTATGATTAAGAGAGTGAATGAGTCGCAAGTTTGTAAGGAAACGATACAAAATGAATATATCTCATAATCCTGTTATTCTGTGAACACATTTCAAAATCACTCAATTATTATTTTCTGACTCACCTGTACATTACTTTCTGACCATTAATTTAAAAAAAAAAAAAAAAACAGCAATCCGATGATATTTTATGACCGAGTGCTATTGGGAGTGATTGATGTTTGAGTGGGAATTTATTTGAGTTTTGACTTATGATCAAGCGACTAAGTGAGTCGCAAGTTTGTAAGGAATCAATAAACCATTAATTCTTCCCATAAGTGTGTTATGCTGTGATCACCTTACAAAACCACTCACTTATTAAAGTTATTTTTTTCTGACTCATCTGTACATTTCTTTCTGCCTATTAATCTGCAATTATCCATCCGAGGATAATTTATGATCTATTACGCGAGCAAGAGTAGTTGATGTTGGAGAGATTATTTGTGTGAGTTTTGACTGATGATTAAGAGAGTGAGTGGGTCGCAAGTTTCTAAGGAATCAATAAAAATTAATTCATCTCATAAGTGTGTTATGCTGTGAAACCATTCCAAATTCAATTGTTCTTTTCTGACTTGTCAGTGCGTTTGTTTCTACCACTTTACTTGACTACAGAACCGAAAATAATTTATGCTCGAGTACGTGAGTGAGAGTGATTGACTTTTGAGTTTGTATATGTGAGTGTTGACTAATTAATTAGTGGGTGAGTGAGTCGCAAGTTTTTTAGAAATCAATAAAATGAATTTATCTCTGTAGTGTGTTATGCTGTAAAGACCTTCCAAAATCACCCAATTATTACATTCTGACTCATCTGAACGTTTTGTCTGCCTATAAATTTGACAACAGCCTTCTGATGATGATAATTTATGGTCGAGTACGCGAGTTCGAGGTGTTGATGTTGGAGTAAGTGTTTATGTGAGTTTGACTTATGATTAAGAGTGTTAGTAAGTCACAAGTTTATAAGGAATCGGTAAAAATAGTTAATCTCATTAGTGTGATATGCTGTAAACACCTTCAAAAAACCACTCCGTTATTCTTTTTCTGAATACTGTACGTTTCTTTCTGACCATTAATTTGACAACAGCAATCCGAGGATAATTTATGATCGAACAGGCGATTGATGGTAACTGATGTTGGAGTGTGTATTTATGTGAGATTTGCTTATGAATAAGAGAGTGAGTGAGTCGTAAGTTTATAAAGATTCACTTAAAATGAATTTATCTCAAAGGTGTGTTATGCTGTGAACACCTTTTAAAACGATTTTTTTTTCTTTCTTGATTCATCTGTTCGTTACTTACTGCCTATTTATTTGACGACAGAACCAAAAGAGTACATAAATGAGAGTGATTGAGGTTTACGTTAGTATTTTTGTGAGTTTTGACTTATGATTAAGAGAATGAATGAACCGCTATTGGGTAAGGAATCAATAAAAGGGTTCATCTCATAACTGTGTTATGCTGTAAACACCTCCCGAAGCCACTCAATTAGTCATTCCTGACACACCTTTACGTTACTTTTTGTCTGTTGATTTGATAAATGCCATCCCAGGATAATTTTCAATAGAATACGCGAGTGAGAGTAGATGATGTTGGAGAGAGTATTTTTGTCAGTTTTGACTCATGATTAAGGGAGTGAGAGAGTTGAACGTTTGTTATGAATAAAAAAATGAACTCATCCCAAAAGTGTGTTACGCTGTGAACACCTTCAAATATGTTCTAGAAAGTGTAATCCTTTGGAAGCAAGGAATACACCACAGAACTGGAAAATATGGAGTGTACATGTTTTCTGAACCAGATTAGCTAGTTTAGGCCATTTAAGCCTCATCCGTGACCCGCAGATATTTTCAAAATTTCAAATTCATTCAATTATACTTTCTAACTCATCTCTTTGCTTGATTCTGCATATGTATATGACTACAGAACCGAAAATATAATTAATGATCGAATACGTGAGTGAGAGTGACTGATGTTGTTGTAGTTAGTATTTATGTGAGTTTTTGTGGTTAAGAAATGCAATGAAATTAAATTAAAGCACTGAGAGACAAGTGTGTGAAAAACAATAAAAATGAATTTATTTCATAAGTGTGTTATGCTGTGAACACCTTCCAAAACTCATCTGTTCGTTTCTTTCTGCCTACTTATTTGCCTATAGAATCGGAAATAATTTATTATCGACCACGTGATTGGGAGTTATTGATGATTGAGTTATGTGAGTTTTGACTATTGATTAAGAGAGTGAGTGAGTCGGAAGTTTGAAAAGAATAAAAATGAAAACACCTCATAAGTGTGTTATGTGGTGAACACCTTCCAAAACCACTCAATTATTTATTTTCTGACTCATTTGCACGTTTCTTTCTGCCTATTAATTTGACAACAGCAATCCGAGGATAATTTTGAACGAGTGCGCGATTGAGTGTCATTGATTTTGGAGTATTTGACTTATGGCGCTTCTGTCTGCGCTTAAATTTGACAACAACCATCCGAGGATAATTATGGTCGGGCACACGAGTGAGAGAGGTTGATGTTGGAATAAGAGTTTACAAGAGTTTTTACTTATGATTAAGGGAGATAGTAAAGTAAAGCAATGATCAGGAATCGGTAGAGTCAACTTACTCCTCCCACCAATGACACCAAAGAGAAATAAACACAAACACGAAGCGATCAGACCATAATGGAAACAAAAACAGAGGAAGGCCAAAGGAATAGTTACTTTCCCACAAAAGGCCAAAAAACCATCCAAAATAAAAAGGCACAAGTGCTACTCACAATCGTTAACAAACGATAACATAAATAAACCGCCACGAAGAACCGCACTGGAACGACAAACGATAAATGACATCTTCCCTAGGCAAATGGTCCGCTTTGAAAATAATATCACAGGAGTGTTCCTGGAATGACCCTCTTTCAAAATTGCCTAAATCGTTCCGCTCCATAAAACTAAACAAAATGGCCACCAGAGCTCAAAACATTAAAACCTTTAAATGACATCTCCTCCTAGGCAAATGGCCCGATTTGAAAAGAATTTCACAGGAATGTTCCTTCAGTGACCCTCTTTCAAAATTGCCCAAATCGTTCCACTCCGTTAAACAGAATGATCGCAGAGCTAAAAAAAAAAAAAACCTTTAAATGATATTTCCTCCTAGGCAAATGGCCCGATTTGAAAAGAATTTCACAGGAATATTTCTTGAGTGAACCTCTTTCAAAATTTAGTTCCGCTCCGTTAAACAAAATGGCCGCCAGAGCTAAAAACCGAAACACCTTTAAATGACATCTAGGCAAATGGCCCGATTTGAAAATAATTTCACAGGAATGTTCCTTGAGTTACCTTTTTTCAAAATTGCCTAAATCGTTCCGCTCCGTTAAATAAAATGGCCGCCAGAGCTAAAAATAGAAAAATCTAAAAATTACAACTCCTCCTAGGCAAAAAGCCGCTTTGAAAATAATATCACAGGAATTTTCCTTGGATTACCCTCTTTCAAAATTTCCTAAATCGTTCTTCTCCATTAAACAAAATGGCCACCAGAGCTAAAAATAGAAAAACGTTTAAATGACATCACCTCCTATGCAAATGGCCCGATTTGAAAAGATTTTCACAGGAATGTTCCAAGAGTGACCCTCTTTCAAAATTGCCTAAATGCTTCTGCTCCGTTAAACAAAATGGCTACCAGAGCTTAAAATAGAAAAAAAAACTTTTAAATGACATCTCCAAATCAAATTGCCCTGTTTGAAAATAATTTCACGGGAATGTTTCTTAAGTGACCCTCTTTCAAAATTGCCTAAATCGTTGCACTCCATTAAGTAAAATGGCCGCCAGAGCTAAAAATAGAAAAACCTTTAAATGACATCTCCTCCTAGGCAAATGGCCCGATTTGAAAGAATTTCACAGGAATGTTCCTTGAGTGACCCTCTTTAAAAATTGCCATTATCGTTCTGCTCCATTAAACAAAATGGCTGCCAGAGCTATAAATAGAAAAACCTTTAAATGACATCTCCTCCTAGGCAAATGACCTGATTGGAAAATAATTTCACAGGAATACTCCTTGAGTGACCCTCTTTCAAAATTGCCTAAATGGTTCCGCTTAGTTAAACAAAATGGCCACCAGAGATAAAAATAGAAAAACTTTTAAAGGACATCTCCTCCTAGGCAAATGGCCCGATTTGAAAATAATTTCACAGGAATGTTCCAGGACTGACCCTCTTTCAAAATTGCCTAAATCGTTCCGCGCCGTTAAATAAAATGGCCGCCAGAGCTAAAAATAGAAAAAGCTTAAAAGACATCTCCTTCTATGCAAATGGCCCGCTTTGAAAATAATATCACAGAACTGTTCCCTGATTGACCCTCTTTCAAAATTGCCTAAATCTTTCCCCTCCATTAAACAAAATAACCACTAGAGCTAAAAATAGAAAAACCTTTAAATGATATCTCCTCCTAGGCAAATGGCCCGATTTGAAAATAATTTCACAGGGATGTTCCTAGAGTAACCCTCTTTCAAAATTGCCAAAATCGTTCCACTCCGTTAAACAGAATGATCGCAGAGCTAAAAAAAAAAAAAAAGCTTTAAATGACATCTCCTCCTAGGCAAATGACCTGATGGGGAAATAATTTAACAGGAATGTTCCTTGAGTGACCCTCTTTCAAAATTGCCTAAATGGTTCCGCTTAGTTAAACAAAATGGTTCCAGAGATAAAAATAGAAAAAAAAAACCTTTAAATGACATCGCCTACTAGGCAAAAGGCCCGATTTGAAAATAATTTCACAGGGATGTTCCTTGAGTGAATCTCTTTCAAAATTGCCTAAACCGTTCCGCTCCGTTAAATGAAATGGCCGCCAGAACTAAAAATAGAAAAACCTTTAAATGACATCTCCTCCTAGGCAACCGGTCCGCTTTGAAAATAATACCACAGGAATGTTCCTTGAGTGACCCTCTTTCAAAATTGCCTAAATCGTTCCGCTCCGTTAAACAAAATGACTGCCAGAGCTTAAAATAGAAACAAGAGGCCCATGGGCCACTATGCTCACCAGAGCTCAGGTGGGCACTGCCGAATTGCAGCCATGTATTTTAACATGATATCATTTTAATCTGCCAAATGAACCCCCATATCCAAATGAGCATCAATGTGGACTCAGTATATGAAACATTAGGCCTTTTATGAAGTAGAGGGGGTGGGGCATGAACCCAATGGAGCCCTGGTTGGTATCACTAAATGTGTCTTATCACAAAGAACAAGAATATATATGGTTTAGCAGTGGGGATCTGCATGGCTGGAGATATAAGTGGAGGGATTGGAGCATGCCCTGTCGTTCCCAGGAAAGTAGAAGTAAAACAAAGATCAGGAATTGATACAGTTAACTTACTCCACCCATAAAAGACACCAAAGGGAAAGAAATACAAACATTAAGCGACCAGACCATAATGAAAACCTAAACAACGGAAGGCCATAAGGACAGTTACTTTCCCACAAAATGTCCATATGGCCATCCAAAACCAAAAGACACAAGTGATACACACAGTAAGTAACAAACAACAACATAAATAAATCGACACAGAAGAGCCGCCTTGGAACGGTCAGTGGAAGATTTCCACTGGGGGGCTTAAATCGATTTTACGTGGCCACAATCCTCGCCCTAACTTCCGTCGCGATTAAGACAAATAATTTGTTCGGTCCGCTTGAAGGCCTCCTAACTCATCAGTGCAACATCTCCGTGAACACAAAAATCAAAGAACCACAGAGGTGAGACAACGGTGAGGACTCGACAGCAAGAAACCACTGAAATGCTGGAGCAAAAGAAAACCAACAGTTAGACTCCGATGAGCCCGACCAGAGACAGAGCATCAGGCACCAACCAGCATTATCTCAAGATTGTTGTCCCTAAATGTATCTCATCATAAGGACCAAGTATATATATGGTTTAGGGGTGGGAATCTGAACGGTTTCCAAGATATCCTTTCATGAAGTGGAAAGGAGAGGACTGGCCCCTGCGGACACCCCTACAGTAGGTGTGCTAATAATAAGGAACAAGAACATATATGAATATGGGGTGGGGATTTGAATGGTTTCTGAAATATATGGCCTTTTATGAAGTGGAAGGGCGGGGCACATTGCCTCAGCACAAAGAGACCCCCAAGTTGGTGTGACTGAATGAGTCTTATCATAAGGAACACGAATATATATGGTTTAGGGGTGGGGATCTGAACTATTTCTGAGATATGTGGCTTTTAATGAAGTCAAGCGGTGGAGCAAGGCCCGGGCATGCCCCGGGGACTCACAAGCTTGTGTCAATGAATGTGCCTTATCATAAGGAAGATGAATATATATATGGTTTAGGGGTGGGGCTCTGAACGGTTTCTGAGATATAAGGCCTTTTGTGAAGTGCAGGGGTGGGGCAAGGCCCAGGGAGACCCCCAGGTTGGTGTCAATGAAAGTGTCTTATCATAAGGTACAAGAATATATATGGTTTAGGGGTGGGGATCTGTAAGGTTTCCGAGATATTGTGATATTATGAAATGGAGGGGTTGGGCATGGCCCCAGCACATCCCTCGGGACCCCCAGGTTGGTGTCACTGAATGTGTCTCATCATAATGAACAAGAACATATATGGTTTAGGGGTGGGGATCTGAACAGTTTCTGAGATATATGGCCTTTTGTGAAGTGAAGGGGTGGGGCATGGCTCCGGCGCACCCCGGAAGACCCCCAATTTGGGGTCAATGAATGCGTCTTATCATAAGGAGCAAGAATATATATGGTTTAGGGGTGGGGATCTGTAAGGTTTCCGAGATATTGGGCCTTTTATGAAATGGAGGGGCGGGACATGGACCCGGCGCATCCCGGGGGACCCACAGTTTGATGTCACTGAATGCGTCTTATCATAAGGAACAAGAGTATATAGGGTTCAGGGGTGGGGATCTGAATGGTTTCCGAGATATTGGACCTTTTATGAATGGAGGGGGTGGGGCATGGCCTCGGCACATCCCGGAGGACCTCCAGGTTGGTGTCACTGAATGCGTCTTATCAATAGGAACAAGAATATATATGGTTTAGGGGTGGGGATCTGTAAGGTTTCTGAGATATAAGTCATTTTACGAAGTACTGGGGGCGGGGCATGGCCCCGGCACAACCTACTGGACCCCCAGGTTGACATAAAAGCATGTGGCTGAGAGAAGTTTACTAAAGGAACATTTCTATGAAAGTTTTGTCAAAATATCTGCGAAGGCTTTGTAGTTAATGCCATTTTTCAATTTTCCCCATTATAAGTCTATGGAAAATCTAAGTTGCCATAGCAACCAAACTAAAGAGCCGAATTTCATAAAAAAACACAAAACCTGTAAAGGCAAATATGGTGAATATTTCCATAAACTTTTAGCCTCATAGAGCATACGGTTTCTGAGGAGATGATTTTTTAAGTATTTTTTTTTCTATTTTTTCATTTTGGTTTCCATGGCAACCAATACAAATGAGCAGTAGGCCTAAAATCATATGACAGATAGTAGATTTCCTAAGGAATATTTCTATGAAAGTTTTGTCAAAATATCTGCAGTGGCTTGGCAGTAAATGCCATTTTTCAATTTTCCCCATTATAAGTATATGGAAACTCTAAGTTGCCATAGCAACCAAACCAATGAGCCAAATTTCATAAAAAACACGAACTTACAATCCCCCAACCCAAGGATGCTACAGATGAAATTTGGGCTCAATGGGCCTAGGGGCTTCAGAGGAGATGTCGTTTAAAAGTGTTGACGTCACACGACGCAGACGACGCAGACGCCGACGGACAACTGCCTTTCCTATAAGCTCCCCCGGAGCCTTCGGCTCTGGTGAGCTAAAAAACTTTCAATGACATCTCCTCCTAGGCAAATGGCCGTATTTGAAATTAATTTCACAGGAATGTTCCTTAAGTGACCCTCTTTCAAAATTCCCTAAATCGTTCCGCTCCGTTAAATAAAATGGCCACCCGAGCTAAAAATAGAAAGAAAAAAATGGCTGCCAGAGCTTAAAATAGAAAAAAAAACTTTCAATGACATCTCCTCCTAGGCAAATGGCCCAATTTGAAAATAATTTCACAGGAATGTTTCTTAAGTGACCCTCTTTCAAAATTGCCTAAATCGTTCCGCTCCGTTAAATAAAATGGCCACCAGAGCTAAAAATAGAAAAAAAAACCTTTAAATGACATCTCCTACTAGGCAAAAGGCCCGATTTGAGATAATTTCACAGGAATGTTCCTTGAGTGAATCTCTTTCAAAATTGCCTAAATCGTTCCACTCCGTTAAATGAATTGGCCGCCAGAACTAAAAATAGAAAAACATTTCAATGACATCTCCTCCTATGCAAATGGCCCGATTTGAAAATAATTTCACAGGAGTGTTCCTTGAGTGACGCTCTTTCAAAATTGCCTAAATCGTTCCGCTCCGTTAAACATGGCCACCAGAGCTAAAAATAGAAAAAACCTTTAAATGACATCTAGGCAAATGGCCCGATTTGAAAATAATTTCACAGGACGTTCCTTGAGTAACCCTCTTTCAAAATTTCCTAAATCGTTCCGCTCCATTCAAGAAAATGGCCACCAGAGCTAAAAATAAAAAAAAAAACCTTTAAATGACATCTCCTAGGCAAATGGCCCGATTTGAAGAGAATTTCACAGGAATTTTCCAAGAATGACCGTCTTTCAAAATTGCCTAAATCGTTCTGTTCCGTTAAACAAAATGGCCGCCAGAGCTAAAAATAGAAAAAAAACCTTTAAAAGACAGCTCCTCCTAGGCAAATGGCCCGATTCTAAAAGCATTTCACAGGAATGTTCCTTGAGTGACCCTCTTTCAAAATTGCCTAAATCGTTCCGCTCCGTTAAATAAAATGGCCACCAGAGCTAAAAATAAAAAAAAACTTTTAAATGACATCTCCTACTAGGCAAAAGGCCCGATTTGAAAATAATTTCACAGGAATGTTCCTTGAGTGAATTTCTTTCAAAATTGCCTAAATCGTTCCACTCCGTTAAATGAAATGGCCGCCAGAACTAAAAATAGAAAAATATTTCAATGACATCTCCTCCTATGCAAATGGCCCGATTTGAAAATAATTTCACAGGAGTGTTCCTTGAGTGACGCTCTTTCAAAATTGCCTAAATCGTTCCGCTCCGTAAAACAACATGGCCGCCAGAGCTAAAAATAGAAAAACCTTTAAATGACATCTAGGCAAATGGCCCGATTTGAAAATAATTTCACAGGACGTTCCTTGAGTAACCCTCTTTCAAAATTTCCTAAATCGTTCCGCTCCATTCAAGAAAATGGCCACCAGAGCTAAAAATATTAAAAAAAAAACCTTTAAATGACATCTCCTAGGCAAATGGCCCGATTTGAAGAGAATTTCACAGGAATTTTCCAAGAGTGACCGTCTTTCAAAATTGCCTAAATCGTTCTGTTCCGTTAAACAAAATGGCCGCCAGAGCTAAAAAAAGAAAAAAACCTTTAACAGACAGCTCCTCCTAGGCAAATGGCCCGATTCTAAAAGCATTTCACAGGAATGTTCCTTGAGTGACCCTCTTTCAAAATTGCCAAATTTTTTCTGCTCCGTCAAACAAAATGGCTGCCATAGCTAAAAATAGAAAAACCTTTAAATGACATCTCCTCCTAGGCAAATGACCTGATTGGAAAATAATTTCACAGGAATGTTCCTTGAGTGACCCTCTTTCAAAATTGCCTAAATGGTTCCGCTTCGAAATCGGGCCATTTGCCTAGGAGATGTCATTTAAAGGTTTTTCTATTTTTATCTC
This sequence comes from Lucinisca nassula, assembly GCA_963580285.1. Classification (NCBI taxonomy): domain Eukaryota; kingdom Metazoa; phylum Mollusca; class Bivalvia; order Lucinida; family Lucinidae; genus Lucinisca; species Lucinisca nassula. The sequence continues at coordinate 82,220 of CAUZLF010000609.1, forward strand.
TGGTGACCATTTTGTTTAACAAATTTGTTTTGTTTTGTTTGATTTGAGGTTTAACGTCCCCGTCAACACTGTTAAGGTCATTTTGGAGACGTTGCTTCCAATTTTGTGGGACTTTTATCTCAATGTCGGGTTAAAGTCCCACTAAATTGGAAGCAACGTCTCCAGAATGACCTTAACAGTGTTGACGGGGACGTTATTCCTCAAATCAAACAGAAAAATAATCAAATTAGTTAAACAAAATGGCCACCAGAGATAAAAATGGAAAAACCTTTAAATGACATCTCCTCCTAGGCAAATGGCCCGATTAAAAAAAAAATCACAGGAATATTCCTTGAGTGACACTCTTTCAAAATTGCCTACATCGTTCCGCTCTGTTAAATTAAATGGCCACCAGAACTAAAAATAGAAAAACCTTTAAATGACATCTCCTCCTAGGCAAATCGCCCTATTTGAAAATAATATCACAGGAATGTTCCTTGAGTGACCCTCTTTCAAAATTGCCTAAATCGTTCCGCTCCGTTAAAGAAAATGACCGCCAGAGCTAAAAATAGAAAAACCTTTAAATGACATCTCCTCCTAGGCAAAATGCCCTATTTGAAAATAATTTCACAGGAATGTTCCTTGAGTGACCCTCTTTCAAATTTGCCTAAACTGGTCCGCTCAGTTATACAAAATGGACACCAGAGCTAAAAATAGAAAAGAAAAACCTTCACATGACATATCCTCCTAGGCAAATGGCCCGATTAGAAAATAGTTTCACGGGAATGTTCCTTGAGGGACCCTCTTTCAAAATTGCTTAAATCTTCCGCTCCACTAAACAAAATGGCCGCCAGAACTAAAAATAAAAAAACCTTTAAATAACATCTCCTCCTAGGCAAATGGCTGGATTTGAAAATATTTTCAGAGGAATGTTCCTTGAGTGACCCTCTTTCAAGATTGCCGAAATTGTTTGGCTCCATTAAACAAAATGGTCGCCACAGCTAAATATAGAAAAACCTTAGAATTACATCTACTCCTAGGCAAATAGCTCGATTTGAAAATAATTTCACAGGAATGTTCCTTGAGATACCCTCTTTGAAAATTGCCAAAATCGTTCTGCTCTGCTCAACAAAATGGTCACTACAGCTAAAATTAGAAAAACCTTCAAATGACTCCTGCTTTATTTCCATAAGCTTTGAAACATCTTGAATTCAGGTGAGCGATTCAGGGCCATCATGGCACTCTTTTTATTGGTTGCCATGGAAATCAAACTGCAAAAATAGAAGAAGAAAAAACTAAAAAAATCATCTCCTCAGAAACCATATGCTCTAGGAGGCTGAGACTTTATGAAAATATTCACCATATTTGCCTTTGCAGGTTTTGTGTTTTTTTATGAAATTTGGCCTTTTAGTTTTGTTGCTATGGCATATTAGAGTTTCCATCGACTTATAATGGGGAAAACTGAAAAATTGTATTTACTGCCAAGTCATTGCAGATATTTTGACAAAACTTACATAGACATGTTCCCTGAGTAAACTTCTCTCAGCCATATGCTTTTATGTCAACCTGGGGGTTCCTTAGGTTTATGCTGCGGTCATGCCCCGCCCCCTCCAATTTCATAATTTGCCTTATACCTCAGGAACCTTACAGATCCCAACCCTAAACCATTTATACAGTATTCTTGTTCCTTATGATAAGATGCATTACGTTACACCAACCTGGGGGTCCCCCAGGATATGCTGTCCCCTCTATTTCATAAAATGCCATTTATCTCAGAAACCATTCAGATCCCCGCCCCTAAACTATATATATTCTTGTTTCTTATGCTAAGATGCATTAAGTGACACCAACCTGGGGGTCCCCCGGGATGTGCCGGGGACATCCCACCCCCTCCACTTCATAAAATGCCACTTATCTCAGAAACCATTGAGATCCCCACCCCTAAACCATATACATTCTTGTTCCGTATGGTAAGATGGACTCAGTGACACCAACCTGGGGGTCCCCCCGGGATGTGCCGGGGCCATGCCCCTCCCCCTTCACCTCATAAAAGGCCCAATATCCCAGTAACCTTACAGATCCCCACCCCTAAACCATATATATTCTCGTTCCTTATGATAAGTCGCATTCAGTGACACCAACTTGGGGGTCCCCGGGATGTGCGGGGGCCATATTCAACTCCGTCTACTTCATTAAAGGCTAAATATTCCAGAAACCTTACATATCCCCACCCCAAAACCATATATTTTCTTGTTCCTTATGATCAGACACATTCAGTGACACCAACCTAGGGGTCACCCAAGGTGCGCCCGGGCCATACTCCACCCCTTGACTTCACAAAAGACCATATATCTGAAAACTGTTCAGATCCCACCCCTAAACCATATATATTCTTGTTCCTTATGATAAGACGCAAACAGTGACACCAGCATGGGGGTCCCCCGGGGTGTCACGGGCCATGCCCAACCCCTTTACTTCATTAAAATCCATATATCTCAGAAACCGTTCAGATCCCCACCCCTAAACCATATATATTCTTGTTCCTGATGATAAGACTCCCCTTAATAATAGACCATATATCTCAGAAACCATTCAAATCCCCATCTTACAATCACATATATTCTTGTTCAATGTTATTAGACACATTCTGTAAACCCTGTCTTGGGGGGGGGGGGGGGAATCCGCAGGGGCCATTTCTCTCCCTTCCACTTCATAAAAAGGGCCTCATATCTCAGAAACCGTTCAGATCCCCACCATTTAACCATATATATTCTTGATCTTTATGATAAGACATATTCAGTGACAACAATCTTTGGCTTTTCTGGGATCTGCCATGCCCGAATCCCTCCACTGCTTAAAAGGCCTTACGTCTCAGGAACCATACATATCCCCACCGCTATATATGTCTCTGTTCCTTTTTATAAGACCCATTTAGTGACACCAATCAGGGCCGTATCCGACCACATACGAGTACTGGTAAACCGCTTAGAGGATCTAAAAAGTAGAAGTAAAACAACGATCAGGAATTGATACAATTAACTTACTCCATCCATAAAAGACACCAAAGGGTGTCCAGGCAAAGTGGTGCGAGTTGGATCGTCCATGCTTATAAACCCTATTGGTCTCATTAGGTGACAGGGCTTGAGATGTCATTTCATCTCAATGCTGTGGTGCAGCGGTAAAGCATCGGGTTTGAGATCGAAAGGTAGCCGGTTCGATCCTCACAAGCGCCACGTTATGTTTCCTTGAGCAAGAAACTTTATCCACATTGCTTTGTACTGGTTCCTACCCAGGAAAAGAGGGTCACATGGAAGATTAGCACTAGTACTGTGTTACCCTCTATAAATAAGGTCAATTATTATTTATTATTTTAAACTTCTTATAAATATTAATCAGTATTACAGGACGTGCAGAGCACAAGAACTATTACTCTCGCATTTATACTTTTTGAGTTATCTCCCTTGGATGTTTGTCGGTATGTATGTATGGGCAAATCGTGTCCGGCCAATAACTTTCTTATTTTTAGATGGATTTTGAAATTGCTTGGCAGAAATATTAACCACCATAAGACGATGCGCATGAGGCAGGTCGGTACCTCAAAGGGGCCATTTTTCGTGTTTGGTCAATAACTTTCTTATTTTTAGATGGATTTTGTAATTACTTGGAAGAAATGTTAACCACCATGATACGATGTGTTGCGTGCATGACTCAGGTTGGTACCTCAAAGATCAGGGTCATACTTAGAGGTCAAAGGTACAAAAGGGGCCTTTTTCGTTTTTTGTTTTGTCAATAACTTTTTTATTGTTAGATAGAATTTGAAATTACTGGGCAGAAATGTTTACTACCATGAGACGATGTGTCGCTCGCATGATTCAGGTTGGTACCTCAAAGGTCAAGGTCATACATAGAGGTCAAAGGTCAAGAAAGGGGCCTTTTTTCGTGTTTGCACAATACCTTTCTTATTTTTAGATGGATCTTGAAATTGCTTGGCAGAAATGTTAACCACCATGAGACGATGCGTTGCGCGCATGACCCAGTTTGGTACCTCAAAGGTCAAGGACACACATAGAGGTCAAAGGTTAAAAAGGGGCCTTTTTGTGTTCGGTCAATAACTTACTTATGTTTAGAGGGCTTGAGATGTCACTTCATCTCAATTTCGGGTAAAAGTCCCTAAAAATTGGAAGCAACGTATCCAAAATGACCCATACACTGTTGACGGGGACGTTAAGCTTCAAATCAAAAAAATAAAACAAACACATCGCATAGTGGGGTCGGGAGATGGTACTCTGTATTTTGCCTGCTACACAAGCTTTGCCCCGGCATCTAATGACGACCAAATATACCAAGACTGACAATGTTACCCCAGAATTTAAGCTCATGTAACTGGCTAAATGGCCTTGACCTAAAAATTTTTTTTCTCTAAAACTCAAAGAAACACTAAAAAATGAAAATCTAAACAATAAAAATTCAGAGTACGCCCCACCCCATATTTTGCCTTGGACAATGTTCAAAGTAAAACTAAAACAAAGATCAGGAATCGATACAATTAACTTAGCCCACCCATCAAAGACACCAAAGGGAAAGAAACACAAACATGAAGCGACCGAACCATAATGGAAACCTAAACAAAGGAAGGCCAAATCTGGCCAGACCATAATTTATAGCTTTTTAGGGGATACAGTTTCTATTTATTAATATAATTCGAATTATGGATATCCATGTTTCGATTTAATGATATCAATAATTCAGCCCCATTATTGATATCTATAATTCAAATTAAAGATATCCATAATTCTAATTATTGATATCATTTAATCGAATAATAGATATAAATAATTCAGTTCTATTTATTGATGTCATTAATTCTAATTATTGATATCATAAAGTCGAATTGTAGATATCAAAAATTTAATTATGGATATCCATATATCATTTGAATTACTTATATCATAAATACGAATTATTGATATCCATATATAGGATACATGATATCAACAAATCTGACTTATTTATTGATATCAATTATTGGAATAAGTGATATCCAAATTTCTCCACGGAGACTCAAGTATTGATGCACATATTATTTATAGAAATCCATAATTAGACTCATTGATATCAATAAATGGGGCGAATAATTGATATATATTATTCGAATAATTGATATCATTTATTCAAATACAAGATATCTAAATATCTAAAGGATTTATGGATATCATTATTATTAATTGTTGATATCATTAATTCTATATAATGATATCAATAATCAGAATTTTTGATATCAATTAATTGGCTGAATAAATGACATATATAATCTGAATAAATGGTATCCATAAATAGATTAATTGATATCAATAATTGAGATTTAAGATATCAATGAATCAATCAGAATTATTGATATCTATAAATCGAATAATAGATATCAATTACCTGATTTGTGGATATCCATAATTCTTTAAGGGTGGGGCGCAATTCTGTAAGTATGTCATTTATCCTTTGTCCTGCTGAATAGTTAAATAAGCAAGCAACACCCATTATCAGACATCAGCCAATCAGATTACTTGATATGTTATAATCATTCGTTTGACAAACTGCATCACAAACATTGTAGATCCTGATGAGATTGCTTCTTCAGAAGCCATCTGATCAGTATTTACACTGTTTGCAAAGACAGGGGTTTTCACTATTTTTTTAGACATTGCTTCTAGTTTTGTGGGACGTCAATCCGGCATTGAGATGAATGACGTCTAAACCCCTGCTAAATTTATATGTAGGGACGGTCTGACTCGCACCACTTGGCCGGAGTAGGCTTATAGACCATCTTAGTGGTTTAATACCGGTGTTAGATAATATTTTGACCCGTGTAATATTTTGACCCGCGGGTCAATATATTACAGTAATATTTTGACCCCCCCCCCCCCTATAATATTTTGACCCGCCCCTAAAACTTCAGCAAAATAAATCAGAAGTGGACTTTTATCGATAAATAGGTATTGACAAGATAAGAAATGGGTATTGCAAGGAGTCTATTGCAGATCTGACAACATGGGTAGGGGGGTCAAAATATTATAGCTATAATAAAATGACCCCCCCCCAACAATACATACCTTTTTTCAACTAAGGAAATGGACTCAAAATAATAGTAATGGACAATAATAACAACAGATTATTTCACATTTGACAAAATTAATGCGGAATAATATTCTCTTTTGAAATGGGTGTTGCTGCCAAGAAAGGGGGGGGGGGGGGGGGGTCAAAATATTATAGCTATAATAATTGACCCCCCCCCCCATTTCAGGTCATTAAGTTACAACCCCTCCCACATACTGAACCTTACTGAATATAGTGTATTACAAGCCATCTAATTCAATGAAAAGTTTAATCTATTGAGTGAACTCAAATGCCAGTATATCAATAACAGATAATAAGGGTGGGTCATTTTATTATAGCTATAATAATTTGACCCTCCCCAAAATTCAAGTCATTAAGTAACAACCCCTCCCACATACTGAACCTTACTGAATATAGTCTATTTCTAGCCATATAAAGCAATAGAAGTTTTAATTTAACTGTGTGAACTCAAATACCAGTACACTAATTACAAATAGTAAGGGTGGGTCATTTTATTATAGCTATAATAATTTGACCCCCCCCCCCCCCCGCGCCAATTTCAAGTCATTAAGTAACAACCCCTCCCACATACTGAACCTTACTGAATATAGTCTATTTCTAGCCATATAAAGCAATTTAAGTTTTAATTTAACTGTGTGAACTCAAATACCAGTACACTAATTACAAATAGTAAGGGTGGGTCATTTTATTATAGCTATAATAATTTGACCCCCCCCCCCTTATTTCAAGTCATTAAGTTACAACCCTCCCACATACTGAACCTTACTGAATCTAGTGTATTACAAGCCATCTAATTCAATGAAAAATTTAATTAATTGAATGAACTCAAATACCAGTATATCAATAACAGATAAAAAGGGTGGGTCATTTTAATATAGCTATAATAATTTGACCCCCCCCCCCCCACGTGCATAGGCTGGTTCTCTCAATACCATTTTAGTCATGTGTTATTATTTATCTTTTTTTCTTTATTTCTGTTATTTTTTATCTTTTTTTGCTGCTTTTTAGCCATTTCCCTTTAAACATGATTGCCCTTTCTTATATATTATAGTCAATATTCTTGCTGTAGATTTTCAGATCTAGAACTATCCCACCCCACCCCTCAGACACTGCCCAAGTGTAAAAATCAGCAGGAAAAACCACCACAATTGTCATAGTTTTACTGCTTAACAGTTACCTCACCATATTTGGTCATTTAAATGTAACTTTTGTGAAGTTAGGGGGTCAAAATATTATAGGGGGGGGTCAAAATATTATAATAATATATTGACCCACGGGTCATAATATTATGACTCGCGGGTCACTTTTTAGGCAGGTCAAAATATTATATGACACCGGCATTAATGTGCTGTCGGTTTCAGCCCTGCATGAAAACGTCAAGCAGCCCAATCGATCTCTCCTGGACCCGCTGGGCGGCTGTCGCTCCATTAAAATTAGAACTAGGATGTCTAAAATAGAGTGTGGCACATTTTTGTAAATGATAGGGTCGCTCTTGATGAGTTGTGCTGTTTGTTGAAACCTGATACATACATATCAATTGGGCCTTATGGCTTCAAGTATGGATTTTACAGTCACTAAATCTGGACACATCCCATTGTGGGGTGGTGGTGGTGGTGGTTGTATGTGTCTGTGTGTGTGTGGGGGGGGGGGGGTACACTGAATTTTGCCTGCTA